>ML120536.1:73733-181771 GCA_003788595.2 Choiromyces venosus 120613-1 | reverse complement strand
TCCTGGTTAACGGTTATCGTTACGGGCACCCTGTGCGTCAGACGCACAGGACGCACCGGGCGCAAGATAATATTTTTGCTGATGCACTTCTGATTCTTTTTTGTCCTATTGTATTGTTGCTTTGCTATTCTGCTGAACCCTTCCATGAATCGTCGGTGGAAGTTGCAGAATCTCACAAAGCTTTGGATGTCTTCAACTTTGTCTGGTGTTGTCCATACTTTTATGGCATCTATCTTGGTAGGGTCCATTTGTATTCCTTCAGAGTTGATGATAAATCTTGGGTATTCAGTTTCTTCCTTGTGGAATTTGCATTTTGTGGGTTTCAAGGTAACTCCAATTTCCTTGAGTTTCACTAGTATCATAGTTATATCCTTTCAGTGTTGTTCTATGGTATCCAAATATACCAATAGGTCATTCAGGTAAGCTATGCAGTTGATGTCCAAGTATTTGCTGAGTGTATTGTTGACCTATAGTTGAAATATTACGAGTGCATTGGCTAATCTGAATGGCATAACCATATATTTGTATAATCTGTATCATGTCCTGAATGCTGTCTTCCATTCATCTCCTTTGGCAATTCATATATGTTAGTATGCATCCTTGATGTTGAGTTTGGTGAAATATTTTGCTGTTTGCAGTCGATTCAAGGCTTCACTTATCAATGGTAATGGATGTCAGTCTTTTTTTGACACTGTGTTTAGGCCTCCACAGCCCATGCAGAGCCTTAAGCCCCCATCTTTTTTCTTAATGAAGAGGATGGGTGCTCCTGCTGATGAGGACGAAGGTCTTATCCATCATCTTTCTAGATTCTTTTCTAGGTATTCTCTGAGTTCCTTAAGTTCTTTCCCTCTTAAGGGGTAGAGCTTCATGAATGGTGGCAGTGCTTTCATTTTGATCTTGTGGTCTACCACCCGATGCAGTGGTAGTTTGGTTCTTTCTTTTTCTTCAAATATGTCTAAGAAGTTGTAATATTCCTTAGGTACTATTTATTTTGAACTTTTATTTTTGCCTTTCCCTGTCTTTTGCAAGGTGTAACAGGTGATAACCTATATGAACTAATACAATAGGGATTGGCGGTAGACCAGCTATCGTTCGATTCCTAAGGGAAACTAGAGAGGTAAAGACAAGAATCTCTTAGAAGAAGCAAAGGGGAAAGTGAGCAAGAGAATCGCCGTTCAACCAAGTATATTTCTTATCTAGGTTCTGTCTGAAGTCTGGCATTTCCTGCTAGTCAGGAAGCCTATCTTAAATACATGATTTCCTCCACACAAGGTAGAGGTTCCTGAAAACCCGCAACCACTGTCATTACCAGTAAGTGCACACTACCGGAATCTTGTGATCCTACCAGAATCCTGAAAGCCCAAGGCAATCCTTCACCCAAGCCTTATCTCTACCACCGGTATACATGACCATTCCTTCCCTTGGAGTTCCTAGGGTAAAACCTTGCTGGTACAAAAGTATAACTAAGCAAACATAACATGTTACCGGAATCCTAGTGATACTGGAAGTGAAACAATCAATCAATCAATCAAAGCAAGAACAAACGAAATAACATAACAAGGAAAAACATAAGCGTAACCAGTATACAGTGGCCAGAACATGTACACATTACACAAGGCTAGCTCAGTGCTGATTGTTGTAGCTACTAGTGTAAGTCTTGCATTATCCCACTTTAGGATTCCAGTGGTTTCTCCTTTTTTGTGCATCCTGCCAAATGCTTGTGAGATAAAAGCTAGTGATAGCTTTTTCTTGTCCTGAGTTAGTTCTTTCTCTTAGTGGTCCATACTGCTGTATCCTTAGTCACCCCTTTCTGTGGTTTGAAGTTATGGTACTTCCTTCAAGGGTATTGAAACTATTTTTTCGATAATTATCTGGGCAATCTTATCCTCTTTGTGGACCTCATAATCTACTTCTGACAGGTTTGTCAATAGGACCTAGATCTCTCCTGTATAGTCCACATCTATGACTCCAGCATTAATAGTGAGGCCTTTTTTGCTTGCTAAGCTACTTCTAGGTACGATGTAGGCTTAGGTGTCTCTGGAAGTCCCATTGAAATTCCTGTTCCAAGGAGCTTTTGTCCCCTTGCTGGGATTATAGCTCCTTCAATGCTGAACAGGTCACTGCCTGGAGCCTTTCACAAACCTTTCATAGGTATCTTTACATCTTTTCTTAGTTTTTTAACCACAACTTCATAGTTGGGTCCTTCTTTAGTGCTGATCCTTAGAATCTGACTTTTCATATTTTTCTGAATTGCTTCCTTTTCTGGTACTACATATACTGTTGGGGATGCATCAAGGCATACTACCTTATACCTATTGCTATCGAAGGTGATTTCTTCTTCTCTCCAGTGAATCCTTGGGTTGTGATCTTTTAACCATATCATACCAAGGATGGCTTCGTGTTTGACAAGGTTTGCCACTAGGAACATTGCTTTCTCTTTCTGGCTTCTGATGTCCATAGGGATTTCTGTGACATGGGTGATTGGTACAGCATCTGATACAGTCCCATCCACCATGTATATCTCCCTTAGTTTATTGATGTTTATCAGGGGTAACTGATGACTTATAGTAAAGTTGTGGTCTATAAAATCTTTGGTTGCCCCTGAATCTATCATCGCATTTGTTGATATTTGCTGTTATCCATTATCTAGTTGTACTTTGACCATGATATGGTCTGATTTCAGGTTTCATAATTCTTTGTTCATGATTGTTGAGTGGAGGTGTGCTATTTTGATGATTTTCATCTTGCCATCCCCTGGTCCATCCTTGCCTGGGGATGTCCTCCTTCTTTTTATGGGTTTTGTCATGTTGTACCCAGGACCACCTATTCCTGGGGACTTTCGTTGTTTAAAGCCTCTTCTTGTTCATTCTCTACCTCCATCCCCCTGATCTTAGACTTGTTGATGTTGGCCTTTTGGGTATGACAATCCTTTGCCATATGTCCCTTCCTCCCACATTGATAGCATAATCCTTCCTTCATGCATTTTTTCCAGTCCTCCTGGGGTAACCTTTTGTACCTTCTTTGGTTTGTGGTATCTAGGTCCATAGGATTCCCTTGTGAGGTTTCTTTGGGTACTGCCTTAAAGGTGCCATCATGGTTTCTTGGGGTATCATATGTCTCTATCTTGGCTTTCTTTGTTTGGTGTAGATTTCTGAGTGTAGCTAGTTGGATTTCTTTGTTCATGGCCCATACTGCTAATTCTTCAACTGCCATAATTGTCTGATCGTAGTGGTCAAATTCTTCTTGCAATTTTGGGTTCATGGCTGTGTATAGCCACTCTCCTGCTGTCATGTCATCTAGTTCTGCTTCTGTTGGTACCAGTTTGAATTTGTTCCAGTATTCTGTCATGGTCTGGTTTCCTTGGTTCATGTTTTTGAGCCATATCCTTGCGGCTCCCTTCGGATTGATTTCCCTAAATTGGATTTTGATTGCCACCTTAAATTCTTCCCAGTTGTTCCAGGTTTTTATTCTGATTCCTTCTGTATAGGGTGTGAGCCATGTGCTTGCCTCATTTCTTAATAGGCTAGACATGTAGGTGATCTTTTCTTCGTCATGTTCTTGTACCCATCCTACTGCTTAGAAGTAGATTTGCAGTTCCACTAGCCAGCTTCTAAGCTGTTGCCATTCTCCCATAAAGATACTTAGTGGTTTAACATTTAGTTTCGCACTGTTTATTGCCTACATCACTTGGGATAGTTGTCTGAGTAGTTCTTCTTCTCCTGGGGGTAGATTTGTTCCTGGGTTTGCCACCTGTCCTGAGCCTGATGCTTGTCCTGCACCCAATATTCTTTCTTCTCTCTCTTCTTCACTTGAAGACTTGTTATTTTGTGTAACAGGTGGTAACATGTATGAACTAATACAATAGGGATTGGCGGTAGGCCAGCTATCGTTCAATTCCTAAGGGAGACTAGAGAGGTAAAGACAAGAAGGTCTTAGAAGAAGCGAAGGGGAAAGGGAGCAAGAGAATCGCCATTCAACCAAGTATATTTCTTATCTAGGTTCTGTCTGAAGTCTGGCATTTCCTGCTAGTCAGGAAGCCTGTCTTAAATACATGATTTCCTCCACCCAAGGTAGAGGTTCCTGAAAACCCGCAACCACTGTCATTACCAGTAAGTGCACACTACCGGAATCTTGTGATCCTACCGGAGTCCTGAAAGCCCAAGGCAATCCCTCACCGAAGCCCTATCTCTACCACCGGTATACATGACCATTCCTTCCCTTGGAATCCCTAGGGCACAACCTTGCCGGTACAAAAGCATAACTAAAAGAAACATAATATGTTACCGGAATCCTAGTGATACCGGTAGTGAAACAATCAATCAATCAAAGCAAAAACAAACAACATAACATAACAAAGGAAAACATAAGCGTAACCAGTATACAGTTGCCGGAACATGTACACATGTTACATTCCCCCAATCTAAAACCCTATATACTCTATTCCAAGTCCTCCTGCTTGTTCCCATCTATGTGCCAAAGGAGGGCGTCATCATCGGTACTGAAGTAGTCAAACTCTGTATAGCTAGAGTCATATTTCTCATCGTCATAAGGTTCCCAAAATTCATTAGGTACAGGTCCAGCTGCACAGGGGGTCTCTGATACTTCCATCAGTTCCCAAACTGTTCTAACATAGTGTGAATTGATCTTGGGTAGGGGGGCCACCAGGTGGTTTGTAGCCCAGTATTCTTGGATGATTTCCAAGGGGTTTTCCAAGTTCTCGATGGGTTCCCAAGAGTCGTCAGTCCTTTCATATCCTTTCCAGTGTACCAGGAATTCGTCCCTGTTGTTCTGGCGTCTGTAGTCAAGGATCTGTTCTGCTTCCCATTCCTCTGCATTGTCAATGATGATAGGTGCCGGCCTGTCCATCCTTCGAGATGCGAATCTATTTAGGTCATTTTCGAGGTATTCCTTGAGGGAAGATATGTGGAAGAAGGGTTTCTGTTGCTCCATTCACCGGGGCAATTCAAGCTTGTAATTGTCGGTATAGACGTCATGTTCCAGTACCTTGAACGGTCCAAACCACCGGGGTTCTAGCTTCCTCGATCATCCAGGTGTAGAGGTGTAGGACCGCCCTCTAACCAATACTCTGGTTCCTATCTCGAAGGGGTGTTTCTGGGGTTTGTGCCGCTTGTCTGCTTGTACTGTTTGCCTGAATGTGGCATGCTTCCGTGCCATATCCACTTCCATTCTCGTTGCTTCATGGGTATTCAATATTTCATCAACAGCCGGTACCTTGCTGGCTGATCGTTGGACAGGGTTAAAGATTTTCCATGGCCGTCCATATAGGGCCTGGTAGGGTGAGATACCCAAGGATTCATGGGGTGCACCATTCATCGCTGCCGCTATAGAGGGGAGAGCCTGGGACCAGTTGTTCTGTCTTTTGTTGACAAAGTTCCTCATCATTTGCTTGAGTGTGCGAATCCTGCGTTCCACTTGGCTATTGGTTCGGTGATGGTATTGGGTGGCCATCCAGACCTGAATTCCCAATGATTTCATCATTTGAGACCAAAACTTAGAGGTAAACCTGGAGTCCTGGTCGAGTATTATGCTGAGTGGAAGGCTGTGAACATCAAAGATGTTACTTTGAAGTTTTTTGAATGTCTTCTCGGAGGTGGCCTGGTCTCCAAGGGGGACCGAGTGGGTGTATGATGTGAATCGGTCCATGATAACCATGATAGCATTGTATTTGTTTGATTTGGTGAAGGGTCCAGCAAAATCGATAGCCAAGGACTGGTATGCCTCATCTGGCTCTGGGAGCGTGAGGGAACGTCCTGCTGGGAGGGTAGTTGGTTCATTGTTGATCTGACATTGGTCACAGGAGCGACAATAAGCCATGAAATCCTGCCGCATCTGTGGCCACCAAAAGAAACAGGCCGCATATCGGTAGCTTTTATGGGCTGAGAAATGTCCAAGGCCTTCATGAACTGTTTTGAGAATAAAATCCCGAAGGGATACTCCCCTTTCCAAAGGTCCCACAGGGATATAAAGGTTATAATACCTGTTGGTATTTTGTGCAATTAGAAGGCCATCTTGAATGGAATAGTGTAGTTTGTTGCCGGTCTCCTGGACTCTAGCAAAGAGGGGGTCAAGCTTAAGCGCTGCAATGACCTTCGAGCGGAATTCGCCCATGAGTGTTGTGTGGATTGTACCTAAGAAGGTGTTCGCTTCTTCGGTTTCCTGGTAACTCCAGAAAGGCTCGCTGTAGAGGGGTGAAGAAGAGGAAGCTGGGGAGGCATCTGGTAACTGATCTAATATCAATTTATCCGCCAACATTTCCTGGTCTGTTAAGAATCTGGGAGGGGGATGGGGGAGAGAGGGAGAAGGCCATGTGGTAAGTGGAGGGGAGCTCGCTGGTTAGGAGGAAATGATTTCAGTTGCATGTTTCTTTCCCTTGCCCTTCTTACTTTGCTTTCGTTTCTTGGGATCCCTGGGAAAGTAATTTGCTCCTTCCTTATCAGATTTGTGTACTTCGCATTCATCATCATAGCATGCTGTCCAGGTGGATGCCGCATGTGCTGCTTTCTTTTTGGACAGCTTGGGAAGTGTGACTCCATCTCCCCAGGAGTTGCCTTTGGTGATGGAACTATCAGTACTGGTCTCGCTCTTGGGGGGGTTTCTGTTGCTTTCCTTTCATTTCTGGGATCAGGTGACTGCATTGGCTTGAATGGTGTTCAACATATAATCAGGGCTGGCCCTGAGTATTGAATCTCGTGAGGTGAGGGTTGGAGAGTGTCGGTTTGCTGCTGAGGAGTTCATGTCGCTATCGGATTCTAAGCTGTAGGATGCTGAAGAGGTGTAGTTGGTGTGGATTTCTGATGCTTTGGTGTTTGGAGTGATCTGGGCATCATGGTATTCAGAGGTGGGATCTTGGAGGATTATATCATAAGTTGAAGATCCATCTTCATGAATTCTCGATAGGTAGTCTGCTAAGAAATTCTTTGCTCCTGGCATATATTGAATAGAAAAATCAAAGCGGCTAAGGTGCATTAACCATCTTTGGTGCCGGTCGCTTAGGTTCTTTTGGGTCATGAGTTTGGTTAGACTTTCATGGTCGGTAACTATAGTGAATTTGGTGTGTGACAACAGGTGTGCAAAGGCTTCCACAGCCTCAATGATTGCAAGAGCCTCCTGTTGATGTGTGGGATAGTTGCTTTGGGAGGGTGTTAATTTCCGGCTATGGAATGCTGCCGGTCTAGCCTCTTCCCTGGTTGTTCCTTGTCCTACCCATGCACCAGTTCCGGTGGGAGATAAATCTGTAAACAGTCATATCATATCTGGTTTGGAATAATCGATCGGTTGCAAGACCTGGTGTTCTTCTGCTGCCTTTTTAACCGCCTGGAATGCCACTTCCTGCAGTTCAGTCCAAAGCCATTCCGAATCGCCGGTATGAGCTGTAAGTGGTGCAGTAATAGTAGCAATGTGGGGTAGGAACTGTGAGATATAATTAACCATTCCATTAAATCGCGGAAGCTCTTTCTTATTCTTTGGTCTGGTCCAGTCCTTAACAGTCCTTATTTTTTCCAGTGCTGGATGTATGCCATTATCATTGATTATGTGGCCCAATATATCCAGTTCCTTTGCAAAGAAGATGCTCTTTTTTGGGTTTGCATATAGCTTCACCACCTCTAGCTTTCTGCAGACCATTTTGATATATTCCACATGGTCCTGGTATGTGTCGCTAAATATAAGGATATCATCAATATAAACCCAGACGAAAATGCCTAGTTCATCTGAAAGGTTGTCTTCCATAACCCTCATAAATGTGGCTGGAGCGTTTGTATCTCCTTGCAGCATTACTCTGCATACGAATGCTCCAAAGGGTGTCTTGATAGTGTTGTATTTCTTGTCATCTGGGTGAACTCGGGTCTGAAAATAGGCATCGCTGAGGTCTATTTTGCTTCTGTATTTTGCTCTTCCAACCGCATTGATTATTACCTGCTGGTTGGGTATCGGTGAGTGGTCCTTTATTGTATTCAGATTCCTTTGCCGCAGATCAGCTAGTGGTCTTATGCTGCCATTTGGTTTGCCTTGTACAAACATGCTCGATCCACTGGGTGCTTCTGCTCTGTAAATAACTCCTGCTTTTTGTTGCTTCTCAATCCATGCTTTGAATGGTGGTAGGAGCTTTTCCGGTGTCTTGTAGTTTGGCATTTTTGGGTAAAGGTTGGGATCCTTTAGGTGGATCTGGTGGTCTATGTTCCTTCTTGGTGGCATGGTCGTAGGTACTTCTTTGACAAATACCTTAGGGAACATCGTCAGGAAATCCGGTGCCTTTTCTGCTTTTGCCATCGCAGATCTGGGCTGAGTAGACTGTCCGTTACAGTTTACTCTCACCTTGTGGTCAGGAAAGTATAGGGTGTTTTTCCTGCAGTCTATCATTGTTCTGAGTTTGACAAGGTCATCCATACTCAGTAGGACATCATAGTCTGATACTGGTGTGACCATCATCTCGATTTTCGGTATCTTCATCTTCCCTATTTGAATATCGACGGTACTGTTGTAATTGCTGCTTGATCTTGATCCCTTGACTGCCATTTTTAGAGTGACAGGGTACTTTCGAGGCTGGTAAGGGATGTTGTGTGTGGTGACAAATTGGTTGCTTATCAAGCTTCTGCCGATGGTTCCTGTATCTGCTAGCACTCTTGCTTGTTTGCCATTCACTAGCATATTGAATTCGAGGGCTTGGAAGGGTGCGCCATGGTCTTCAGGTGTCCCAACAGTAGTCTTGTAGGTCCTTATAGTGTCTTGTCCATCCACTTCTTGAGTAGAGTCACTTTCTAACTCATACTCCTCATCACTACTGTCGGTATCGTCCTCTATGATCCTGACATGGTTGGTTTTGACTTCTTTCTTGGGGCATTCCTTTGCCATATGTCCACCTTCCCCACAGTAGAAGCATGCTCCTTCCTTTTTCCGTCGATCCATTTCCTTCTTGCTAGGTTTCTTGTTCTTTGTATAGGTCGTTTTCTTCGCTGGTGCCTTGCCTTTTCGAAGCTGCTTTGCTGCTCGATGCTTGTGCAGGTTGATAGTCTTTCTTTGGTTTGTTTGACTTGTTGGTTGATGGGCCGCCGCTGCTGCCATAGCCTCCAGCTTTGTACATAGTTGCATCATATCTCTCTGCGATCTGTACTATCTGGGTCCAGGTATCTGTTTCCCGGATCTGGGGTTCAACATTTCTTCTGAGGCAAGAATCCATTGCATCTAAGAACCGCTGTCTTTGTGTGTAGTCGGATACAGATTCTCTTGGGAGGGTAGCTCTTAAGTCTTCTAGTTCTCCAGCAATCTTCGATATCCTAGCTGGTTTTCCTCCTGTAGTTTGTGATACCTTCTGCCATTGCTGGTATAGGTCATCTGTATTTGTAGATGCTTCGAAGAGTTGCTTGAATCGGTTTCGAAAGGTCTCAAGGTTTGGTGTATCATCATGCTCATCGAGTAGTGTCATGTATGCATTGTGTCCTTGCTTCTCAGTATAGGCTCCATAGTAATCAACCACATCTTGCATATCGTCATTGATGTTATACTTTGAGAGGTACTTCTTTACTTCTCTGAGCCATTTCTTGAGTCTGTTTGGTTTGAGGTCATCTCCTTCCCCACCGAACTTTGATGGTTGGGGCCATTTGATTTTTGGTCTTTGTTCTTCTTCGTCAGCAGGTCTTTGTGCTGCGTCGCCCATTCCTGCTCCTCCTAGTGGTGATGCTGGGTCTTCCGGGGTTCTTGAACCTTCTGGCTGCTTGCCCTTGCCTTCAGGTGTCTTGGGCTTGGCTGGCTTGGCTGGGGATTCAGGGAATGCTCCTGGAGGTGGAGTTCGCTCTCTGGATGCTGACTGGCTTACTGCTTGACTTGCCGTCTGAGATTGGACTCTGCTTCCAAAGACTGCTCCGAAGAGGCTTCCGGATCTGTGTCTTGTTTCTGGGCTGGGACCTCTTGCTGCTCGCTGGAGGATCTGTTCTACAGTTAGGTCTTCCTCTGGGTTGGAATCAAGGTCTTCTGGTTGTAGGGCGCTTCCAGCATGTGCTGAAGCTTCGGTTTCTGAGTCTGAGTTGCTGTCTATTGCTAAGGGGTTCTGGGGGAACCCTAGCCTATGTGGTGGTCTGGATATCCTTCCGGACCTGGTCCTTCGATGACCGCTTTATTCTGAAATTGTGAATGTAGCTCCTGAGCCGGGAGTGTCTGTCCCTGCCGCTCCTGCTTCTAACTAGTTATCAAGATACAGGAAGGGTGATCAATCCTACCTGGTGTTCTCGTCCTGAGAACCTGTGAGTACCTGCAGAGGTTTAACTTACCTGCTGAGGCGAAAAAAATGTAACAGGTGGTAACCTGTATGAACTAATACAATAGGGATCGGTGGTAGGCCAGCTATCATTCGATTCCTAAGGGAGACTAGAGAGGTAAAGACAAGAAGGTCTTAGAAGAAGTGAAGGGGAAAGGGAGCAAGAGAATCGCCATTCAACCAAGTATATTTCTTATCTAGGTTCTGTCTGAAGTCTGGCATTTCCTGCTAGTCAGGAAGCCTGTCTTAAATACATGATTTCCTCCACCCAAGGTAGAGGTTCCTGAAAACCCGCAACCACTGTCATTACCAGTAAGTGCACACTACTGGAATCTTGTGATCCTACCGGAGTCCTGAAAGCCCAAGGCAATCCCTCACCGAAGCCCTATCTCTACTGCCGGTATACATGACCATTCCTTCCCTTGGAATCCCTAGGGCACAACCATGCCGGTACAAAAGCATAACTAAAACAAACATAACATGTTACCTCAATCCTAGTGATACCGGTAGTAAAACAATCAATCAATCAAAGCAAAAACAAACAACATAACATAACAAAGGAAAACATAAGCATAACCAGTATACAGTTGCCGGAACATGTACACATGTTACATTTTGTCATCTTCTTCTATTGTAACTGGACTTGGTGTTCTTTGTCTTTCCAAAGCTGTCCTCACAAGTTCTTGTACGATTTCTGGAAGTTCTAAGGACTGATTGTCATATCTGAAATCCATGTTGTCATTGGGTGTTGCTTGAGACACAACTAAATGTTACGATCTGCTATGAGATCTTCTCCTAGCTTATATCTCACAACAGGCAACAACTTCTATTTTCTTTCTGTTAGCTAGGGAAATACTTACCTCAACTTCTCTCTCTTCTTAGAGAGTTCTAATACTTTGTTGTCCTATGCTACATCTTAGATATTGACCTTTGTCAATACTAAGTCCTTATAGCACCAACTGGTATTAGCCTTGTTCCTTTTTCATGATGGTTGTTCTTTGTAGATAAAGAGCATAAAGGTGTTTTATTGATAACTTATAAGATAGGAAATAACTTATGTAGTTGCGTGAAGAACTAACTATCAGGTCCTATCAACCTCCTTATATAGTTCTTCCAGCAACCTGCTTACAAATTAAATGAATCACAACTGTGACTCATACACTTACATAACATATACCCTTATGACCATACTTGATCATGTGTGAAAGTCCCATGACCTTAAACAGGTCATGTGTGAAACCTCATGACTCATATAAATGAAGTCATGCCTCTTAATCCTTATGACTCATATGCGCCCTTATGAGTCAACACTCAACATACCAATCAAATCCAAACATAAACAACTATGAGTCATGACTGTGAGTCATGTGAAATCTTATAACTCTTATGCGAGTCATAGTGTCAAAACATAACATCATATGACTCAACTGAGTCAAGCAAAACCTTTAACAAATGAAATATTATGATATACAATTGTATGTCATATGAAACCATTATAAACCATGCCAGGTTTGTAATACTGTTGTTGCTGCTTGCCATGCCTCTGGCTTAAAGCTATTCCCAGCTCTCCAACCAATGTATGCTTGGTGGAGAAGCTCATCAATTAAAATCTTATCTTTAACATTATGGCAGTTTGCACTCCCCCTTTTTTGCATTGTAAGAGTGGATAACATTCAGAGGCTTCAAGAATTCTGAATTCAAAAATTGTATTAGTAACTTTTTCAAACTTGAAGAATAATCAAAGGGAGAGAAGGTAATACATTTATTAAAGAAGCTTGGAGAAATTCTTCTAGGTATTAATTTGATGAAAGTAGAGAGAAGATAGTTGACTTAATAGGTAAGAGGCAAGTCAAAATATAGAGATATTGGTGAGGTTGGATAGGTGGACTGAGAGTAACCCATATATTCAAAGAAACAGTAGAGGAAGAGTGCAAGATACCCAATGGTAGCCAGGGTGAGGGATAGCGAATAGTGTATCAAAGATAGCCAATGGAAAGGTATAATTGCTAGATTACATAAGGGGTGAGCAGAAACTCAGTTGTGGAAAATATTGGTAAAATAATTCTGCAAGTGATAAGATAGCTGGTTTGGTAAGAGGTATATAAATTATTGTCATCGTGGGTATTGTTTCAGTATTCATTCTTTCGAGGGAAAAAATGTGGCTGCCATAGTAATGTTTGCATTGCTTAGATGGAATAGATGGAAATTAATGGTCTGTTCACATAGGTGTAGAAAACACATACTATGGTTATTCCAGGAATTATTAGGGCTAGTGACCTTTACTTTCTTTAACTAGTTTTTCTACAAAAATCCTGACCCAAAATCCTGATCTAATTCTAAAAAGTAAATCTAGTCCAAGTCCTGGCCTACCAAACATAACTGGACTGAAAGTCTAGACTTATGGGATAATCCAGACTTTTAGTCTAATCTGGGGTTACCAAACAGGGTCTAAGGTATTCTAGTGCTATTTAAAATGTTGAACACTAACTAATTTATGTAATCATGGTAGGAAAAACCCTACCACTCCCCATAGGCATAGTACACAGAATATCCAGAGATCTGTACTACTGAGTATGGTCATAATAGAAATGAGAGGGACTGCATTGATTTACAGCTAATTACTAAAACAAGCTAGTATTCAACATTTTAAAGAAGTCTGAAATGTCTCAGTAGCTGAGGTGATACTACAGTCATGTCTCCAAAGTACTCACAATATCCCAGGGATATGTAGTAGTGTCTTGCTAGCAACAGTATACTGTATCTTTCGATTTTTTTGCTACAATCATTGTAAATCTCAGCAACTATTACAACCATACCACATACTTCTAAGAAGTTTACTTAAGCAAGCAATTTACTAGTAGTTATATAGGCTTCAATTTATCACTTTTTATAACTTCTATCACTATTTACAACTGCAATTAATTACTCTGGTATATGATCAATCAGTCTATTAATAGTACTCTATAATATAGCATTGCATTCCTCCATCATCATATCTCACAATTTATTCCCAGAATGAGGCCAAGCTATCTCATTCTCTGAAAATTATTTCTGGAGTTGTAGGTTGAAAATGTGCCAATCACTTTCATTCCAATTAAGATCTAGAGAGCTGGCAGGAAGAGGAAGCTTTTGAATACTATAGGTTAAAGTAACAATCCAATTTAACCTACCCCTTTGGTACTTCTCATTGTTTCCTACTACTTGCAGGTTGCTGATCAGCTCATCAAGTGAGAATAAAGAAGGTATAAGAACCTCATCATAGATTTCCACTGCATATTATGTAGAATTTAGTCCTAACCTCCCTGACTCAGTAACTCTTTCAGAAGGTTGATGCTTTCTTATCAACATAAGAGGTGTCTACCAACTATGGGTAACTACTGCCTAATAGTTCATACCAATCCTCTAATAGTTCATACCAATCCTCCCTGACTGAAACCTTGTTGTAATATTTTTATCAAGTAGTTCTTCCCCAGGTCTAATGTCTACCTTATACCCTAGCTGATAGGAGGAATACTCAACTCATGCCTCATCAAGCTATGCTGATCTCTGCCACAATTCTACTGTTTAGCGTAGTCTTCACTAATACCAGAACTTGCATCAAACCTTTTTAATCCTATTCAGATATGACTTTTTTTGTGGTATACACAGCTCAAATCTAAGCTGTTTGAGAACCTTATTGATAGTTGTATATTCAATGTTTAGGTCTTGTAGGGTATTGGTAATCTGCTGTAGAGACCCTTGTAGAATTCCTTTAATAGTGTCTTCCTGTAACATGTAAACATGTTCCAGCAACCATATACCGGTTATGCTTATATTTCCCTCATTATGTTATTTCATTTGTCCTTGCTTATATTGATTGATTGATTGTTTGACTACTAATATTATTAGGATTCCAGTAACTTGGTTATGATTGTATTAGTTATAGTTTTGTACCAACAAGGCTTTGTCCTAAGGATTCCAAGGGAAGGAATAGTCATGTATACTGGTAGTAGAGATTATGCTTGAGTGAAGGATTGCCTTGAGCTTTCAGGATTCCAGTCGGATCACAAGATTCTAGTAGTTTGCACTTACTGATAATGATAGTGGTTGCAGGTTTTCAGGAACTTCTACCTTTGGTGAAGGAGATCATATATTTAAGATAGACTTCCTGAGTAGCAGAAACTGCCAGACTTTAGATAGAAACTAGATAAGAAATATACTTAGTTGAATAGTGATCCTATTACTCCTTTTCTCCTTCACTTCTTCTAAGACCTTCTTGTCCTTACCTCTTTAGTCTCCCTTACGAATCAAATGCTAGCTGGTCTATCACTGATCCCTCTTGTACTTAGTTCATACAAGTTACCACCTGTTATACTTCCACTCTTTACTTCACCTCTTTAGCAATCTTCATAGTATGGCCAGCCTGCTGAGTATTATGGATATTACCCCACTCTCTGTAGTGCCTAACTATGACTTGAACCATCAGAATTGAAGTATTTTTTTATTTTTGCTTTCTGCCAGTATCCTATTCCAAGATCAGCTGGTAAAGCAATATGACAATATTTGTCATAACATATCCTAGCAACCTGAGACTCATTCATGCAATATGGAGGGGCCATGATTATTGCTGAGATTTACAATGATTGTGGCCAAAGATCAGAAGATGCAGTACACTGTTGCTGCTAAGCCACTACCATATATACCTGTGGTGTTGCTAGGACTTTACGGATATGACTGTACACCAACTTGGTTTACATCAACTGTTTTACCCAAATTCAAAAGCATATTTGGATTGTAGACTCTACTAGGTTAAATGGATTGATGAGGAAACCAACTTAAAACCCTTGACCCCCTAGTGCATGTTAATGATGTTGGCTGTTGTGGTTACTCTGTAAAGATTCACAATGCTGGATAAAATTGGTACTTAGTGATAAAGCTTCAACCTTCATCACTGTTACCTATACCCTCACATATGTTAGGGTTGTCTCTGTAATATTCCATTCCATGCTATAGCCAGTGCCTTGCATAGCGAGCAATGTGCAGGTTAGAGTAAGACGATAGGTTGAACTTCAGTCAAGGTGTTAGTAGTAGATAGCTTGCTATGCTGTGGAATATGCTATAGTCTTTGGGTATGTGAATCTTCTTGTATTCCTCTTTCACCTCAGGTTTTCAGCTGTTTTTAGGGTTGTTTCTCATCTTTCCACATGTGATGGAAATGCGTATTTTATACTGGAAAAAGTAGTAAGTGGTAGTAGGGGGTCAATTTCTTTGGCCACCAAGATCATACAGTCATACCCCTCCATGATAGTCAAACTATGAACAATCCTTTTTCTTCCCTTACTCACATATACAGCAACAACCCAGCTACCTAACAAGTGCTAGCCTGGAGATAGGTGTAAAGAAAGAAAATAAAACAAGAAAAGCCCACATTGAATTGTATTTTCATTAGCCCAGCTAGTTCATTCTCCCTTCCCAATGCATTTTCACTTTCAAAACCTCTATTCCAACCCTATCAGGCCTCTGAAAAAACTAATTATCGCTCGGCCAATGTAATTAAATCCACAGCCGCAAAATCTCTTGTGGATCGAAATGATTGCCTTTAGGAAACCTCTCTCAACCTAGCAGCTATCTCCAACTCGAATCTCTCTTGCGCATACGGACCAGCAAGGATTTCACCCACCATATCAGTGCCCGGTGGGAAGACATGCTTGAAGATCGGTTCTCCTGCTCCTCTCATATTTGCGGGGGCTGATTGGCGGAAATGCTATCTAAGGAGTTCGTCGGAGACATGGTGGGGATCGACCGGGGATCGACACACGGGATCCAGAATCCTACCATCAAGCCCAAAACGGTCGATTGTAAACACAACTACTTTGTAACCGTCATCTGGGTTAACAGACACGAGGTACTGATTGAACATTTGGTGGACATCGGCCCGGCGAAGAAAGTCGTTTTGAGATGAGATAATCTTCGAAGATCCGGCGGCATCGTGCATATCTATGACCTATCGTCCATAATTATACTGAATCTAATAGCTTTCAGGCTCAAGAGGGAAGATATGGGCAGCCTCGAAGCCAGTCCAGGGCTTGGCCTGGATAAGGATTTCAGGATTTACAATTCCTGAAATAACGCATTTCCAGTCGCGATTATGGATTCTATGACGGAATGTACGACGCCTACCGGTAACATTATGAGAAATTATCCGGCGTATCCAAGCGTCATTGCTGACTTAGATAGAGGTGGACAAAATTAGTAATTGGGCTACTTAGTAAATGGGGGAGTGTGTTGAAACAAGCTAAGGGAGGACCGAGTGTTTTGGCAACATCATCAGAATCCTTCGGTGTTTTTGTTTGTAGTTAGTGGAAACATAGGATGTTGGAAAGGGAATTAGTAGAAACACTGGATGTTGGAAAACGAAATAGTTGATACCTTCTCTTTACTCTAGCTGTATCAATATTGTTTGGTATTGTTTGAAGATTCGGGAGTGTAGAGGATCTTTATTTTTCATTTGTTTTTCTCTTTAGTCTGTTTTTCTTCTAGTCAACTCTGTCTATAAAAGACACAGAACTTTGTCTTTTCTTTCGTTAATCAATTCAATTCATTCTTTCGCTATATCAATAGATATATATATTTCCTCACTCGTTATACGATATCAATCTTTATCTACTCTTTTGTCAATCTCCTTATTGCTCTTTGTAGAAGCAAATATATCGGTACCCACACGTTACCCTCCTTTTATATTTTAACACAAATATAGTACATACCGTCGTAATGAATATCGTATACTCCTGTGTCAAGAGGCACGTCCGTTCTGGATACGATATGGCTCGATATCCTCTCTTGAACATGCAGAGGACTCCCGTCAACCACAAGTAAGATTCCGAGGATGTCAAGAAAATTTGCCTCAGTTATAGACCTATTCTGGACAAGCCCCCCAAGAGCTCGTCAGGATTGGTAGCATCATAAAAAGAGACATTATGTGGGAGAAAGCGATTTAGAGACATTGTTGGTACTGGTGATTGCTGTAAACGTAATCGCGGGAATGACTTGAGAACTGGTGTAGGCGAGAAGTTGAGAAATTCCCCTCACAACAAACCCGGTGGAGGTGGTGAGACAAAGTTTTGCTGAAGTCAACGAGGTACCGGTGTGCGGTCTCGCGATCTTGCTAGTTTGATAGAAGTGGGGATGGTCGTGATTAACTAGGCCACGGTGACACGAAACAAATGGCGACTCGACAGGCTTTGACTTACTAAGCAAGCTGTCTCCTTGAGGGTTGTTTCGTGTCACTGTGCGTTTTGGCCCACCGTGGCCTACGTTAAATATTTTTAGCGTCCAGGCTTTGGAATACCAGTAGAAGATTGGACTATAGCGAGACACGATGGAGCCGATTAGGAAAGAAAAGAAAAGAAAAGAGACGCATTTGAAGTACCGTGTGAAGAATTAGCTAAACACAGGACTGATTGATGGCACACCCGAGGCGGGTATTTCGCATTGAATATTCGCACTCCGCATTTATTGAACTGCTGATTTGACGGTTACCGGGAAAAAACCGATTTTCCCAAAGGTTTAAAAGTGATATTTTAACGAGACGAAGGATATCTCATTAGCAAGCTGCATTCCAAGTTCCACCACCCCGATTCCCATCCCAGATAAACGCAACCCCTAATGAAGCAAATAAAACAAGGCGGGAGGATCGAAAGAACAAAACAAGTTGTGATCCATAAGTTATCCCGAAAGTGTATCCCAGATGGTAATCCCACCCTGCTCAATATGCGTAATCAACACCATTCCGTGCACGAGCACCTCCAGGCCTCCGGCGGTTCCGATTCCGATTCCCATTCCCATTCCCATTCAAATTCAAATTCTGAACCTCTGCATACCCAGTCCTCGCAACCACCGGCTCCTCCCTCAAAAGCGCGAATCCGGTCCTGCCAACCGGTATCGGCCCGGCACTGCCCCCACCAAGTAGAACTCCACTACCATAATCATACGCCGCAGTGCGGATGACTCCCGCTTCCTTCTCGCCCATCATATCCTCCCGTACCTTCGCCCACAGCTTAGCGGGACATATCTCCGAGTTGCTGCTGGGGAAGTTCTTGACGAACAGTGGGTCTGTCATGCTTTGCAGGATTAATACCCATACCGCCCGCTTCTTTTTTGGCTCTTCGCTTACGAGTGGAGGGGGGGTCGGATCGTTCGGGTCTGGACGCTTTTCTTTGCCTGTGACAATGTCCCAGAGCCCTAGGCCGTAGAGGTGCACTTCCGTGCGCATTTTCCGGAGGGATAAGTCGGTGCAGTAGGTTAGTTGCGGGCAAGGGGAGAGCTCGGCGGGGTAGTAGGCGGTCATTTTGAGTGAATTGTGGGCGGCGGGAGTTCGAAGGGGTGTTTCGGGGGTGCGCGGTTTGATGTTTGCAGGGATGGTCGTAGCAAGCAGAACAGAGAGCGGAAAAGAGCTCTCCGAAAAGGAATAAAAGAGGAAAGGGAGTGACCCAACCGACCGGAGGGATGAGGAAAAAAAAAAGAGCTGAACACTCTTCTGCTCAGTTCCTCTGGAGGTGGTCGTAAAGCTATAGACTACCCCCTCCAGGAACAAATGCCAAGACATTAACCCACAACCACCCAACATTAGCATACCGATATCGATCCGCCCGACCCACCATTGCCTCCCAGAACCTTCCAGTAACCTTTGGTTCACTTCACCATCGCTCCAAGTCATGTTTTCCGCGATCATGTGCAAGCCCGAACCGTGAACCCCAATCCCCCATCGCGTTTAGTCGCCACCGCGATAAACTGGTGTGACTCTGTGCTTCCATCCGCAACATAATTACCAACGCTACCCGTAGCCTTAAACCCACCATATCTACTCGCCAAAATAAAAGTCTGTCCCCGAGGTATAGCCGCCAGTGGCAACGCAGCAATTCCTCTCCTCTAACAAGCTCAACAATAAGAAGATTCTGTGGATAGTTACCTCTCATAAATCAAATATCTCTAAAAGTCACCATCTCTGGTCCTGCTGGGAAGCAATGAGAAATCAATAAGATTCTTTCAACCATGGTATCGTGTAGCTGTTAATACGGCGTAGGTAAAGGTCGGGGACAGACTTTCTATTTTGGTGAGTAGAAGTTTCCATTCTCAAGTTTTTTTTCTTTCACCTATGAAGGAATTCGTTGGTTGCTGTTTATGCACAAACAAATAAAGTCAACAGTCATCGAGTGATAAGTCATGATGAGGCCTTCATTGGAGCTAGTGGAACAAGGAAAGTGTCAGAGAAACATCCATACTGTTGCTTGGTCCCGAATGGCGCGGTATCGATCTAACTATCGGAGTAGTAGGAGGATCGATCGGTGGTTGAGTTCGGCCCTCGTAGGCATGTCTTTGGGATCGCGAAGAGCATTTTAACTTTAGTTAAAATTGCCCCGGTCCGTCGTTCTTCATGCTGTGTTCCTTTTTATGCCGTTTTGCTTTTGGTTTGTGTTTGTGTAAGCTTTCATGAGTTTTTTAGGGTATTGGATTGTTCCGTGAGTTAGAACGTGGGATACAATCCCGGCGAGGTGCTCACGGACGCTCACTCGAAAAAGGCTTAGAGTTTCAGGGTGCTGGCCGAGGTGTAAGGAAGATAATTGCTAAATTGGGTTTACCACGGACCGACATAGATCCCAACAATGCAGATGGTCCATTTAACAGTATCATACGTCCAGTGTTCCCAACCGTCCCGGGCAGGGTGGGTAAGGACTGCAGGTCATGGCGTCCGTCTTTCCTAAAGACGGTCGTCCTAGGGGTTGACGCCCGGGCCCTGCAGTCTTAGTGCAAATGGCATCTCTCGGTCGGGCCCTGCTAAGCCCGGTCGTCATCCACAGGGCCCGGCCGTCATCCGCAGTGCTCGGTCGTCATCTGTAGGGCCTGGCCGTCACGCGCAGGCTTCGGGCGTCATCTGAAGGGCCCTATAGGTATTTCATAAACTACAGAATAATGGATGGTCGTCCCACAGTGTAATTGGTTATTTCGGAGCAGGGATGCATTTACTAGGTAATTTAATACAATATTTCATAGTCTAGAACAGGTGAATAAATAGGCTTAGATTTCAAGAAAACATGAAAGCAATCTCGTGCACAATAAACATCCTATTCCAAACACCCGATTTTCTAGTATTAGAATATAAATTTTTGGTTTCTTTATGACTACAGACTTACTATATTCAAAATAGATCATGCAAGTGAGACACCTATAAGGCTCCGCCGTCTGTCCCGGGTGGAGGTTAGGACGGGCTACAGGATGGGCGTTCGTCCAGGGCAGAGTCCCAGAAATCGGCGTCCGTCCCGCCCTAAGCAAAAGACGGACGGACTGGACGCTTGGGAACACTGTTACTGTTACTGTTACTGTACGCCCCTCTTGCTAGCTGCTACTGATGGAAATGAGAAACTCGTCGAAATGTCTTTGCAGCGAGCAGATAATGAGCAACTTGTCGTAATCTTCCGGCTCGGTCGATCCTCAGTTTGTACGTCCCCTACTCAGAAACATCAACAGTCCGTATGCAGGCAGCGGAACATTAAATTACCCGGCAGACATACATACCGACCCGTTTGATGTGTGAAACAAATCTCCCTACTTCAGACCCCGATCCTTGCACTATTTTACCAGAATAGATTGGTGACCAACGGTGCAGAAAATTTGGTATCGAAGGGGGGAAGGTGGTTAATAGAGGTTCGTTTAGCCTTGCATCGCATTCCCCTCGAGTAGGTAATTATCAGTGAACCAAGGTTCTAGAATATCTTTCTGCTGGTTAGCGCTGCATTACTCCTAGTAGCAGCAATCGAGGAAGATTTCGAGTGAACGCCTGTGAGTAGGTCGCCGGGATTGTTTATCTGATGGTTTAACTCACGGAACATGCAGGCCTACACAAACATAACGAAAAAGGGAAACAGCTTAAGGAAGAAACATATCGGAGAGAACCGCGGACCCGGAGAATTATGAATAGCAGCTGCAATGGAAACTTGATCTCAGGATATGCCGCCGACGGGCTGACTCAGCGACCAATCGATCTTCTGATAGATAGCGAGTTATACCGATACAGCACGAGCCGCAGCCAACAGTATAAATATCTCTCCTATTAACTAGTCCGTCCCCCGACCCTTTTTGTTCTCATCTCCATTTCCGGCCTCATCGTAGGCCATCAGTCGATGACTCTTTTTTCTCCGTCGGTTTCTTGGCACACCATCCAGCAACACCAACGAATTCCTTCGCGAACGCAAAAAAAACAAAAAAAACACGGATATGGAAACCTTTAGATACGATTTTGCGGCTACCTGTAACGTTAGTTATTATGCTGGGTGATAGAGGCACGGAGTAAAATAGGTTTATGGCGGCGGCGGCTTAATGCGATTGGTATTAACCCTTGTGGGTCGGGTTTGGACGTAATCGCCGGGATATTAATCGGAGTGAGGGTGGAGTTCTGGACGGGTCTCTTGAAGGTTCTGGCCGTGGATGGTGGTACGGGTAAGTCGATACCAGTGTGGAAGGTTCCCCTGTTCTGACGCTTCCTTGAGCTATGGTGTTTGGACCACGCTGGATCTGCCGTTACGTAGGATTTATCGACCCTTGCAACTTGGGAAATAATGGTAGAGGAATTTATCGTGAACGTCGAGTATAATAGAGGGGTTTAGCCGCACCGTGCAAAGTGTTTATTGTGCTGTTGCTAGAGGCAACCAGCCCAATCACCATAGCAACTCCACTAGTGTAGGTGTTGATATTTTGATCAGCAATGCACGATTTGTTAAACGGTGTTGCATAGCATGGTGTTCCGCCCTGTGTATGCCTGTAAGCAAATACCTTCTCCTGGTTAGTATGAGTTGATATCAAGAAATCTGCCACAGTAAAATTTCTACCCTCTAAAATCAATCTTCAACTATACTTACTGGACCATCAGTACTTCATACATATACTCCTCCTCCTGCCCAATACTCCTCCTATTACCCAATAATGGAACCTCACAACATGGATCAATATGACTCTGATCTACCTTATCCTCCTAGTTTTCAGTTCCCAACCAACCAAAGTACCACTGTCTCAGATATTATTGTCTCAGATATCCAACCCCCTACTCATCTAACCTATCACAAGTACCAAGACATACAGCTACTACAAGGCATCACTCTCAACAATAACTATCAGCCTGAGTGTAGCACACCCTCCTAACACCAAGCTAGCTTAACTGAGAATGAATAGCAACAACTAGTCTAATGTTAGTGTACTTGTAGAGAGGAGTATTTGCAAGGGAAGAAGAAGTTTTGGACTTGTTGGACATGAGAGTTCAATACCATCACTGGTAAAACTATTGCAAATGCTCAATCAATCATTATGTGTATACTAAAATTGTATATCACAAGATTGTCAAAGGTTAGTCTAAGAACTGAAGATTATTTTTTGGTATGCTGGGAGACTTAGAATTGCACACAGGATACTTAAGCCTCAGGTATAGTTTTTGTAGAAACAGAACTAGACTAAGTCTTAAGTATCTAGAATGATTGGGTTGTCTGAGTAGAGGAGACTAAGCTGGTAGAAAAAAGAGACCAGGAGTAAGCAAAGCTAGATCACAAGAATATGCTATTACCAATGTCGAAAAAGTGAATTTTCAGAGAAGTTACTGCAGTCCTACCTGAAAATAACAAGACTGAGACTGAGTTAAGAGACATAAACAATAATCAACAAATCCAGAAAAGAAAGAAAGTGGAAAATACACAGGATAGAAAGTAGAAATTATGGGATCGAGAGATAGCTTTGAATGAAAAGTATATCATGCAAGGTAATTGTTTGGTAGAGGCTATACAGTCTATAAGTTATGCTTTTAATACCAGAGAGGATGAAGTGGATAAGAAAAAAGTTATAGGGCTTGAGAAAGAGATACAGACTATATATAAGGAAGTAGTAGAGCTTAAAGATGTAGTAAGAGATATATCCTCAAAGGTAGATTGTATCTTAGTACTTCTGGAAAGGAATAATTGATTGATTACTATTCTCCTTCTCCTACTACATTTCTCTAAGTCCTACATGAATTATGAATCTACTTACCCTATACCCTCTACATTCTCCCCTATCATTTTCTCCTGTAATGCCAAATTTCACTCTGCATTTCACTCTGCATATACCTCAGTACAAGTTAATGGCATGATAAACCTGAACACTTCAGTTCAGATTTAGTATGGGTACTCAGATATATAGATAGGTACAGACAATTTTCTGAATACTCAGAAGTACTTGAAGTAGAGGTGCCACTCATATGAGAAAAAAAAAACAAAGAAATCCTGCCCCTTTACCTTGGGTCCAGGGAGCTCTAGAGTCTCCTAATGAAAACCTAATAGAAAGTCAGTTTATAATAGAAAGTTAGTTTATGCTTCCTTCAGTTTTTCTTATTATAGTTTTCCAAAAGGTCATTGCAAGGCCTGGGCTCTAAAAACTTCAAGAATTTGAAGATTTTTTTCATGTCTCAAAACTCTTGCAACTGATAGTTGTAGAGATTGTGAATTAAAACCTCAATACATCTGATTCCTCAAAATGAATTTTCTGGTAAATTATCTAGTATGACTTGTTAAAAAGATGGTCTGTTAAAAAGCTCTTGCAATTTCTGAGAACACAAAAAAAAAATCAAGGGAGAAAATGGAGGTAGAAAAGTCACAGACTACAAGCTACAATGGCCTTTTTCAAGATCACAATAGGTTGGGTTTGCTCAGGTCAAATATTCATTGGGCTTCAGTATGTTAGGTTAATACTTTTCAATCCAGGTTAACTTGTTGGATGGATTGTCATCCAGAGCAGAATCCCAGAAATTGGGGTCAGTCCCATCCTAAGGAAAAGACAGATAGACTGGATACTTAGGAACACTACCAGTGAATTATAATTTAATTTCTGACACCAAGTAGGTAGTCTAGCTATCAAAATTAGAGATAGCTAGTCACAATACAAACTATGTCCATATTCTTCCAAACTTGCAGGAGAACAATTAAACTTATCTAATACTATATTTCCTCCTTTCAAACAAGTATACATGTTAGTCAGTAATGTACAGCCCCTTGTTAGAAGTGTTCATGATCGCTTTACTAAACAACGGCACCTTGCTAAATGCCACCTCACTAAGTTGATCGTGACCGTACCTGCTACCTATTTTCACAACAGTGTCTTGAAAATCTACCACCTCCTTTTAATAATTTAACCTTTCTCTGAATTTCCAATGGTTAATTGATCTGGATATACATCAAAAAAAAAAAAAGTGAAACCCAAAGACCACCTGAAGAGAAATGACCAATGTTGAAAAAGGCATGATCATCAGATTTTTCCACTGCCTCTGAAATATTGCCCTTATTGCTCAAATTATTGGATGGCCATGGACAACCATTAAAAGCTTCCTTGCTCATGCATGTGAGCATCTATCACTGGATAATCTTTCTTGCCCTGGTCATACACCCATTCTCAGCTAGCAACAACATAGCACAATCATCTGGGCAGCCAAATCCAACCAGAAAATGAAGAGATCAGATTTCAGTGATAAATATATGCCGAGTGTTTCTCTTTCTACTGGTTTGTACCCCCATGAGTGATAGGACATGATTCTCTAACAAATTTATACTAGATAGAGTACTCAGAGAAGCCAATATCAAGAAATGGCTGGCCAAATCAAGACCAAAGCTCAAGCCTGAGCATATTGCTAAGAGATGGAAGTGGGCTACAACTTATAAGGATTGGACAGCTGAGGATTTTGAGAGGGTCATCTGGAGTAATGAGTGTAGTGTAGAGAAATCCAAGGATCCAAGGCAGCAGTGGGTTTTCAGAGAACCTGGGGAGCAGTGGCTTGCAGAGTGCATCCATCCAATGGAAAAGGATAAATGTATTTCACTTATGGTATGGGGGTACTTTTGGGGCAAGAGAAAAGATCCTTTGGTTCCTATTACCCAAAATATCAACAAGACCAGGTATGTTAGGCTCTTAAGAAGGTATCTTTGTCCTGTAATTCATGAAATGATTTCTTTTGGTATGCAACTGGAAGATATTCTTTTTCAGCAAGACAATGCTCCTGTTCACAAGGCTTATAATGTTATGGCATGGTTGGAGAGAAATTGTATTGAAGTGGTGGAACACCCCCCTTACTCCCCTGATTTAAATCCTATTAAGCATGCATGGGTTGAGCTTAAAAAGTGATTACACCAGTAGTATTGAAGGATTGAAGATACTCCAGAAGGAAAAGAAGCTGTTAAGAAGAGGCTTGCACAAGTATTACCTTTAGTTTAGGAGACAATTCTTCAGGAGCTTTTTGAAAAGTTGTAGAAATCAATGCCCGATAGAGTAACTGCAGTATAGGAAGCAAAGGGAGGTTATACAAGGTATTAGCTAGTTTTATTTATCATTTTCCTACTCTAAAATATATACAGTAGATGATTGATCATTGATCATTGTTGATTGTTGAGGAGAGGACTCGGAGTGAGCGCGCATGTCCACATGCCCATTGACAACCCCACCATTGACCACCCCACTGTTGACCCACCACATTATGGCATAACCACAATTAAACATGTCTCAGATCACAAACACTTCTGACAAGTAGGTGTAAAAACAAGATAGTAAGTAGCAACAGGAGATGACATAATTTTAGAGCCCTTCTTGTAATTATTAATTCCCCAAAAATTGACATTTAGGCCAAACCCCCATTCTATAGATATCTTAACACTAGATGTAAGGAGATTGGCAGCTTTCTCAGTATGAGAGAGGGGCACACCAGCTACTGGAGATTTATAGGGACCCATAATACCAAATGAGGGCCAATACACTAAATCCCCATAGAGATAATATCTCTGCTGCTCTATACTATCTCCAAGTAGGTCATGAAGTATTGCTTCTAGTCCAGAGTCATTTCAGATCATCCAGTCACTACTTGGTTCAGTATATGGTCCATGTAGACTTGATATAATTCCTTCAGGAGTCATTATAGACTGAAATTAGAAACTGTAGGATTTCTTGTAGCTACTGTAATAAGTAGCATGATTTTTACCAGGACGACAAAATGGATGCATTGTTCCATCAATCCACCCCCAAACACCTCTCCCTCCAATAAACTTCTTGACTACATTGGCATATCCTGAGAGCTGACACAAAGTAAGATGCTTACTATTCTAGAAAAGTAAATGGTGGAATATCTGATAAAGGTATATCAATATATCATTAAACACTAATGATATATAGCTTCATGAGTACCTAAAGATTTTTACTTCATCTTTCAATCATGTACTAGCAGCTAATAGATGATGCAGTAATATACATATTGCAAGTTCAGGTGATGGCTATAGATGGTTACACCAAAGTATATTCTGTATCCCTAGAATTGAGATCAAAGTATAGATTTCTTCTTTACTAAATCTGGTATATCTATTAACTTTCAAGCTATACTAATTATGAATTATAAGTAGCACTTGGCAAGAACCATACTGGAGGTACTTGATAAAGTCCTCATTATCATGGAAAAAATAAGGTCCTGGATTATCTAGCAACCAGTTTGGTTGTCTGAGGTAACTTATAACTGGCAGTATATAATTATCCCTCCTCCTTTCCTTCACTTCTTTCTCCTGCAATCTTTTAAGTTGTAAATATCTTCCTGTCATATAATAGTAACTGACTGATACTGATAGGATAATAGCCATTCATTTTTTGTATTTATCTTAGTACATTGTAGAGGAAGAGGAGAGAGATAGGATAGTAGGCCTGAGTTTTATAATAGGATATGCTTGCTTGAGGACAACTTACTATAATGGCCTGAAAATTTATGATTGTTGGCTTAAATATACGACGAGCAATGTGGCTTGTTATCTCACTTGCCACAGTTACATAACTAAGAGTAAACCTAATTTAGTACAGGTTGGCTAAATGTACACAGTCAACTATCCTGTTTTCTTGGAAACTAACTTGCAATTTTAGCACAATTTTAGCACAAAATGCTAAGAGTACAGGGTGCTAAAGCACCTGGTACTCATGCCAAGGTTATGGCATTCAGCTGCAACCCCTGCATGGTCCCAGGCTCACAACCGGGGGTACTCTAAAGAGTGCCTGACAGCTCAACAGAGCTTTGTGGCTCAACAGAGCTTTGTGGCTTACCATAGTAACTTTGTGGCTCAACACAACTTTGTGGCTTGACAGGACTTTGTAAATTAATGTAACTTTACAGTAGAAAAGAAGCTCTTCTTATTAACATACAATACCATCCACATCACAACAAATAATGCTACCAGCACCAGCCTATATTCTACCAAGCCAATGGGTCAAGCCTTATGGGAATATTGAAATACAAATTCAGGCTCCTATTGCCTTCATTGAAACAAGCGAAAATGAGCATCCAAACACTGCTGCAATTGCTCGCAAGTATGAAATACTAGTAACAAGACTTTGAGCTGGTTTACAGGATCATCGGTTATAACAAAATCGAACAGGAATGAACCACAAGCTTTCTGATGACCAAGAATTGACTGTTTGTCTGTATCTTGACCATGGGGATAAAGTTGGTACAAGTGCCTGGCTGCAAATGGTTACTGGCTGTGCGAATACAATTCTCGAACATTCTCATACTGGTCCAGAGCCAGCACCACTTGTAAGTGATCACTGGTCCCAGTGGTTCCTAAATTGTCATCCTGTGTATTTTATTAGAAAGCAACAAACAATCAATGTTGATCAAAAAAATGCCCACCAGACTGACAATAATCAAGCTTGGTTTGAGAAGTATCTTGCTGTTTGTGAAGAGTATGGCATTCAGCATAGCGACAAGTACAACTTTGATGAAACAGGCTTTCACATTGGAATAGGATGGGATCAATAGATCATTACTTGAGATCCAAATCAGCAAGCTCACTTAGCTAGTTCGACCAATCGAGAGTTTGTCAATATTTGTGAAATGATTAGTGGTGATGGGGCAGTATTACCTCCAATGATTATTGTCCCTGGCATTATGCACCAAGAGCCCTGGTATAAAACTACAAGCATACCAGATGATTACCTTGTTGCAACATTGGAAACTGGCTACAATAATGATGAGTTGACAATAAACTGTGTTATCTATTTTGAACAGTTCTCAGTCAAATGACAGGTGGGAGCTTATCAACTGTTACTCCTGGATGGTTTTGGCTCCTATAATATAAAACAATTTCTTCACTATTGTGATGAGCATAAGATTATTGTTTTCTGCCTGCCACCTCATTCAAGCCATCTTCTTCAGCCATTAGATGTGGAAGTATTTCAACCATACAAGTATTATCACACTGAGGCTGTAGAAGCAGTAACTCAAATGAGATGTGGGGACTTCAACAAATGTGAGTTTCTGGATAAGATCGATTCAATACGTCACCAAACTTTCAAGCCATCAACTGTCAGATCTCCTTTCAGGGCTACGGGACTTATTCTATACAATCCTAATGTTGTTATTTCAAAGCTTTGTGCAGCCACTCCTACACCTGACCAACTTGCAATACCAACATCTGGATCCACCTTCAGTATTCCACTTACAATTTCGAGCCTTAAGACCCAGGGTGACAAATTACAGTGTAATGCAAAGGATCTGTCACCAGAATTCCAGGAAAGGGTTAAGCTTATACTACAAGGTGGGTTGGCCTTAGCCCAATCAGGTACATTAGCAATAGAATACTTAGAAAATACCTGCATCTTCCATCTCCACTACACCTCCAGTCATTGAAATTTATTTCCTATTTGGGAACGACTCAACACCACGACTGCGACCGAAATCATCACCAATTTTTCTATCCTCCCCCCCACCTAAGTGGGCTAGGAAGAGCACATTCTATCTTCTGTTTGCATTCCGACATCCCCTCCTCACTTCCTTCTTGAGGTCTACCCTCCTGAGGATGTTCTTTCCTTCCTCCCAGAATCTCACGATGCTGGTTACCTTCCTTACCCCACTTTTGCTATGCCTCACTTGGCAAATCCTATGGTCGGGTTTTTTCATTTGGTCTTTCTACAGACAGCCAGGAACACAGTTAGCAGTAGGAGGAAATACTTCAACAGGCCACAGTTGATTTCTCCATTCTCCTTTTTCGCAGGAGGCTGCCTTGTCAGACCCAAACACAATAACCAATAGTACATCTCACTGAGTGAATACTCCCCTCTTAGACCACACCCCCTGCGGACGATCGGCTAGCACCCTACTGCCCCCCGATCCTCTCCCCCAACACCTTCCTACCTCTGGGATCCGCTCCAGAAGTGATGCTATCTCTCCTATCACAAGGGACCACACGAGAGATGTGGTAATATGGTCAGTTGGTTTCAATTCTACTTCAGCTGGTACCTTACTACCATCCATCCTCTCCTCAGCTGGCACCCTTATATACTGCCAACTCCACCCCCTCTGTTCAGGTGGGTTTCTGCGGTTCCTCACTTCTGCCACACCCCTATCGTGGGGCCTGATCTCCTTTTGACCCCCCGGCTCGGGCTCTATGCCCACGGATAATATTATCCAACTTTTGTTATGGCTGGCTGCAACATTGCTGGTTTGGTTTACCTTAGGTTTAGGATTTGGGTTTTCTTTATTAGGTGCACTGTCGGGATTTTGGTTTTCCTAGTTATTGCGTGACTTTGGTGGGATTTTATATTTTTTGTGGTTTACAGGAGTGGTTGCTTATTAGGATAGTTTTACACCCAGGACTTTGGTCCATGATTTTTCTATAGCTTTTCGGAGCGGCCTGGCCTGGATTGGAGGTTTTTTTACGTGATAGCTATTGAGGCTGCATGCGGATTTTTTGTACCTGAAATGAACATAATAACAGATAAAAAAAAAAGAAAAAAAAAGAACTTGGAAAATACCTGAGCTGCAGAGCAAGCCAGGAATGCAAGGAGGAGAACTGAAAGCCGAAGGCCAATACAAAATGGTAGAGTATTATATGCTTCTAAGGTAAGTGATATGATGAAAAGGAGGGAGGATGCTGAGGTTGAAAAGGCAGAACCGCACTTACATAAGGCACAAAATGCAAGGAAATGGACTAAGCAAGCAGAGCATAAACCTTTCCTTGATGAGATAAAGGCACAGGCAAAAGGAAGGCATTTGGCTTGAGTATATAAAAAGAAAATATCTAGACTGATCATGATGGGGATTAAGCAACACACAAGGTTGCAGAATTTTATATAAAATAGAATGCTATCGTTAAACTCTGAATATATTTAGCTACAAAGTTATATTAAGCCTCATAGTGATATTAAACATGAAAGTCCTATCAAGCCACAAAGTTGTGATAAGCTACAAAGTTACTATAGTAAGCCACAAAGCTCTGTTGAGCCACAAAGCTCTGTTAAGCTGTCAGGCACTCTTTAGAGTACCCCCAGTTGTGAGCCTGCGAACATGTGGGGGTTGTGGCCAAACACTGCAACCTTGGCACAAGTAATGGAGAGAAAAAAAGTTTGAACAAAACCAAGTTGGGACAGGAATCGTTTGTTGCCTAGCTAGTTATTAGCTTGAGGTAGTTGTGGTTGTTGAACTGAAAGGAAGCAACTGTGACTATATGGTTCCGGACATCTGAAACCAACCCTTTTATTCACTTTTTAGTGAATTTGAACAGGGGGTTTTCTGCAATAAAAAGTACATTCCTTGGCATTCCTTGGCGTAAAATCTTGGCTTCCATCATTGAATATCACTTACCTTGCCTATCTGGGGGTGTTCTTGGCTGTTCAATTTTTTTCTCTTTTTCCTGTTATACAAAATCTTCAGTACTTTGGAGCTACTGCCTACTCTCCCCTTGCACTCAATTAATAAAATAAATACGTAGTTCTATTCTCACTCACTCCCTCATTATTTCTATGTGCTCATTTTCTTTATTACATTAATCTGTCATTGTAATGTCACCCACTGGGAAGTGACACAATACCTAGAAGTGACACAAGCTGGCATATGCTGAAGTGAGGTATTCTGAAGATGCATAACCCCACTCTCCAACCATGTAAGTAATGAACACCCCAATAAACACCATGGTGCTACCAAAGAATACTGATTCTACCTATGAAGAATATCTCCAAGGAGCGATTTGAGCAATAAAGTCTGGGTAGGAGTCAAATGTTGCCACTGCAAGTGAGGCCTCTGAGGTCAACCAGCAAACCCTTTATTGATAACTTGCTGGTATGACACAGACCCGAGCGGCCACCCATGAAGAGTAGCAACAACTTACAGCTCTAGAGGAGAAGGCAATCATAAACTGGTGTTTTCACTAGGATGATATCAGCTTTCCCCCATGTCTTGATATGGTCAAGGATATGGTCATTAGTCTCGAATTGAAAAGAACTGGAGACCCCCCCCCACCACTTGGAAAAAACTGGATCTTGCAGTTCTTGAGAAGGCATCCCAACTTGGCATTAAAGCTAAGTACACAGTTGGAATGGCAGCATGCATATGCTAATGATTCAGAGGTTTTGCAGGACTATTTTGCCAAACTTGGTCAAGTAAGAAGAGAGCATAGACTGCAAGAGCACTAGATCTTTAACATAGATGAAAAGTTGTTTCTTATGGGGCTGGCATCACAGGTGAAGGTTCTCTGTCATTGTGGATGGTATAATCCCCGGGTAACCCATGATGGGAAAAAGGAACTGGTAACTGTTATTGAGACAGTTGGGTAAGATGGAACTGTGGTATCATCCTTTGTGATTAACAAAGTTGCTGTATATTATATGGGTTGGAATAAGAATTTAATGAAGAAGCAAAGCACTTACCAGTTCATCTACTCAGGAAAGGGTTAGGCTGATGATCTATTAGTACTTGAGTGGTTGCAAAAGATTTTTCTTCTGGAGAGCGAGAAAAGACGTGGTGGTCTCCCCTAGCTTTTAATATTTAATAGGCATGGATCTTATATAACATTTAAATTTGTTTTCTCATGCTTTTCAAACAAAGTCTTATTCCGTTGCCTCCCTGCCCATTCCACACACTTACTTTAACCCTTGGATGTGGGCCTGTTTGGCCCATACCAATATTTTTACAGCCTGGCAGTCGACAACTATATTCGCTCTGGTCAAAACCTCCAGGGAATTAAAAAGTCTATTTTTATTCCTTTTTTAACTGAAGCCTGCCAAGCTACATTCACTCCTCATAATATTTGCCAATCCTTCACAGCTATTAGTATCTATCCACTAAATCCATGATGGGTACTTGGAAAGATCAATCCCAGAGTTGAGAAACAGCATAACACTCTTGGTATTATTAAAAATTAAAGTGGAAGCCATGAGATACACTACCAGGTCCTTGCTGCTAGTAAGCTACTAGCTACTCTCACCCTCAACAATTTGGATTCTACTGTAGATTACACAAAGAGGATAATGAGCTTATTGGGACACCAGTTAGAGGAGGAGATAGCTTCAAAGGAGCTTTGACAGGAGCTGAGCCTCAAGCTTCAAAGTACCGATAAGCTCTACAAAGCAACCGATGGCAGAAAGCTCAGCAAGGCAAGAGTACTTGATGGGGCAGCCTTCATACAGCTTCAGGATGCTTATCTTGCAAAAGATGAACAAAAACAGATCTGTTTAGCTTCACAAAAAGGTATTGGAAATATCCCCCTATAGGTTTAGAAAGGAGTCTCAAAGGCCAAGAAAAAACCCACAATTTACCCTTTCACTCTGGCTATACCCACTACCCCAAGGCTCCAGCAGAGGCAGGCAAATATTATCACACTTGTGCAAACTCCATATGTGCTGGTAATCGATTCAGAGGAGGTTTCTAGTGATAAAAGTGCACCAGAAGATATCAGCGATTCTGAATGGTCTTCTGTCATTGTTTTAGGCCAACCTCCACTTCCCTTTTCTCCCCTGGAACTCTCCCCATCCAGCCAACTCCTACCCACCCCTACCCTTCATATGAGCCTCTGTACTCACAAGTCTACTATTGACTAATGATTTTTCTTCACTTTGTATGACCTCCCCCTTGTCTACTGGCTCAATCTAACCTCTTTTTTTTTTTTACAGCATTTTTCTTTTTTACTCTACTTATATGTATTTATTCCATCTCTAGCGTTCTCCTGGTATGTCTTTTGTTGTGGTATCTTATAATTTGAGGTCCCGGGGATGCCAATATGCTTTGACATCACCCTCAATTGTGCAATCTGAAACTGTGTCATATCCCGGTGTTGTGACACTTCCCGGTGGGTGACATTAGTGGTTCATGTCTTCTTCTCCTCTTTTGTCATTCCCTTGGGGGTCAGTTTTAATAAAAATCAGGTGTTGACGTGTGAGAATATCTTCGAGTGTCTTATTGATTCTATGTTACTGGAGGTGTCCTTTATATACAAAACATTCCTTTGCAACAAGACTTTTCTCACCCTTGTCCATAATGGCTTCCGCTCTCTCGTAGGCTCCCATACCTTCCTTCTGATAGACTCCTTCAAACTTCTCCTAAAACAGTTTCTCCAAACACTGATGGTCTCTAACAGTCCTGATACCTTTCTGCTCCTTCTTGTGTTTCCTACCCGTCATGGTCGGGCACCAATTCATCTCAATCTCTTGCAAACTCTAACCCTCGACCCCCTGCATTCCTAAGTGCTAATTCCTGAAACTTCCCAAACAATCCTGCTACAGCTAAATACCGGTCCATACACACTCACACTCTTTCATGTATCTTAGCATGACATATCAAACAATCCCCAAATGCGCCAATCCACATACTTCCAACCTTCCCTGCCAAGTGACCACCATCATTACAGAGGCACGGAAGCATCGTGATTTTCAACAAGTTTCACGTGCCCAGCACCATACCAGTAAAAATCACTTGTGCCAAGCATTTCCCAAATAAGAAATAATCCCTGTCTTGCACGAAAACATATCCCCCGGTATATAACCGTGCCAAGGTTCCTGCCGATTATGTAACTGCACGCATTTACAAATCTTGCAGCACCTCTACGAGGTGCCTGACAGCCCAACGTCAGATTTTGCAAACCAAGAAACTTTAAAATACATTTTGTCAATGATAGTTAACTATCACCACTTGGGATTTTTTCTGCTGCTTTACATATTGCTTTAACTCTTGTAGAATAGGTTTCCATTTTTTTTTGTGGTCCCGGATTGCCTCCTTTTTCAACCTTTCTAGCTGCCACTCAGCCTGCTCAACCTTCTTCTGTGTGTCCTCCTCGATCTTTTTACGAACAATTGCTCTTGCCTGGTGAGCATAAATAACCCCCCCCTTCTGGATGGACCGCCAGCTTCAGTTTTGGCGTACAGCACGGGCTTGTTCGGCGGCACGTGTGGTTTCAAGATCTTTGTAGGCTTGAGCTCCGGCATGCGCCTGGGCAAGACTGCCTTTCACGAATCGTGCTAGTCTTGCCCGAAACGTAGGAGAAGTTGCATTTTGACTGTCAAGATAGTGTGAATAGTGTTCAAGTGCCTTGACTGTGTGAGGAGTAGTAGGAGCTGGAGAATTTAGGTCTGCGGGGATCGGGATGGGTGTAACTGGCCGATCAATGGGCGAAAAATCGGATGCTTGGAGGCGCGAGAGCACAACATCGGGATTATATGGAACTAAGCCGGTTCTCTGAAAGGCAGAAAGAATTGTAGTTTGCTTGAATGCCAGTTTCCGAATTGACGTAATGGCAGACAGGAACTCAATCTTGTTGAAGTCTGAGCAACCGGTACGTGTTGCTTGATCGATGGCTTCGGCATGATAGTGCTTCAACGGCTGGAATACCACAACATCCAAAGGCTGAAGTAAATGCGTTGTGTGTGGGGGGAGACAAAATGGGACAATCTTTTCTTCATCACAATAGGTGATGAATTCTCGTGTGCAATGCGATCCATGGCCATTAAGAAGGAGAAGCCTGTAAGCTCCAGTCCGCCTTGGTGCAGAAAACCGATCGAAATGGTGCAGCCAGTCTAGAGCAATCACATCATTTGAATAGCCACTTTCAGAAACAGCTATCAAAACGTCACTCTCAAGATTTGTCTTTGTCACCCAGTCCTCCATGTGTAAACTTCCTGGAAGAACAAGCATAGGGGGAAGCACATGTCCGTCACCACTTATCGTCTCACAGGATGTCACCAGCTCCCTGTTCGTAGAACTCCCGAGATAAGACTGACGATCCGGGTCAAGGGTAACGATCCATTGGTCTTTTCCTACTCCGATGCGAAACCCTGTTTCGTCAAAATTATATATATCTCCAGGAGATATGCCCTTCTCGTGTACTATCACATGAAATCTTTCGAACCAGTCAAGCAACTCGGTCGGATTATGCGCATTCTTGCGGTCTTGGTCTAGGGTCTTCTGTTTCTGGATATGGAATTCCGGGTGGCATTTGAGAAAGCGTCGAGTCCATGCAGGGCTGATGGTTGGTGGGGGGTCAGGTAACTGATCCAATTCATGATTCTTTTTCAGGATCTCGTTTGCGCAACTCGTAATCATTGGCAGTCTAGCGGACGTCCCTATTGCATCTAACCGTTTGAGATACAGACAGACAGCAAGCTCTTCAGCTTTCGTAACCTTTCTGTTTACTGCCAACTTCTCCACTCGACTTCAACGTCCTTTCCACCTCCATCGCAGACGGCTCTCCAGTAATTGAAATTCCCGTGCAGTTTTTGCGATATTCGGTTTTTCGCTTTCCTGTAGCTTATCACAGGCGTCTGTAATCCTACTCTCTATATCAGTATAGCTTTCAGACATGTTGGGCTTGTTTTGTGGTGGCTGCCGAGTTTGAAAATAGTTATATTTGAAAAATCTGACGTTGGGCTGAATCTGACGTTGGGCTGTCAGGCACCTCGTAGAGGTGCTGCAAGATTTGTAAATGCGCGCAGTTACATAATCGGCAGGAACCTTGGCACGGTTACTCGTAACCCACGAACCGGAGCCAATCCAACCCTCCTCCCCACCGGCACTCGTGCCGGTATGCTAGGGTTGGGTAGATGTGGTGTTCGATTTTTTAAACAAATACGGTACTGAGTGACAATGGGTGATGGTCTATCCCGGCGAAGGAATAATAATAGAGAACAAAAAGAGTGAAGATTTGTTTCTAAAAAGATATCAAAGAGTGTAACGATAAAATAAAGAAAACAAATGAACAACTCGAACCTGCGATATAACTTCTCTGGTAACACCTTGACGAGGGGATAATAAGCGTGCACACAGAACAGAAAAAAAAAAAACAGTAGGAAATACAGAGGTCTTAAATAGACGCAACAACGCGCAAAGAACCAACAAAAGCAAAAACCAAATCCTAAGTTTCCTCCGTTCTATTCTCCCCAGGAGCAAAAGAACGTCTCACGATCTTCCCATAAAACACGCCTGTGTTTCTCTCGATGTTTCGCCCGTTTCACTAACTATGCAGCCTTGCGACATACTAGTGTTTAGCTAATGTCGCGAGTGTTTCGCACTAGCAGAATTTTCCTCCACACCAAACGTATGCCGAGCAGCAACGAATATTTCCAACACGATTGTCTTGGCACCATCGGGAGCGGAGGGTATATAGCTTGACGACCAACGCCAGAACTGAGCAAAAGAGTCTTCAGCTTTTTTTTTTTTCCTCATTCTCTCGGTCGGCTAGGTCATCTGCTTCCTTCTTTCCTGTTTTTTCCTCTCCGCAGAGCGTTTTTCAGTCCAATATACACCGCCACAACCAACTCTGCAAACAACAAACCACACCCACAAATTACCCAAAATGACCGCCTACTACCCCGCCGAGCTCTTCCCTTGCCCACAATTAACCTACGGCACCGACTTCTACCTCTGGAAAATGCACATGGAAGTGCACCTCTACGGCCTAGGGCTCTGGGACATCGTTAGCGGCAAAGAAAAGCCTCCAGACCCGAACGGCCCAACCCCCGCTCCGAGCGTAAGCGAAGAAACTAAAAAGAAGCGAGCGGCATGGGCATTAATCTTGCAAAGCATGACAGACCCACTGTTCGTCAAGTACTTCCGCAGCAGCGATCCGGAGCGATGTCCTGCTAAGCTGTGGGCGAAGGTGCGGGAGGATATGACGGGCGAGAAGGAAGCAGAGGTCATCCGCACTCCGGCGTATGATTATGATACTGGAGTTATACCCGATGGGGGCAGTGCCGGACCGAGGGTTGGCAGGACAGGGATAGCGATTGTGGAGCCGGTGGTTGCGAGGACTGGGTTTGCGCAGGTCATGAATTTCAATGAGAATCAGAATCGGAATCGGAATCGGAATCGGAACCGCAGGACCAGGGGAGGAGCTCGCGCACGAGATGGTGTTGATTACGTGTTTTAGGGAGGATTGGGTTAGGAGGCCGAATTCATGTTCTAGATAAGTTAGTCTCTATGACTTGTTTCTCTCTTCCAATGCTTCCTCTTATTTTTTTCTCCTTAGGGTTTGCGTTTATCTGCGATGGGAATCATGGAATCGTGGAAGCGGGTAGAACTTGGACTGCAGCTATCTAATTAGCTAGCTTTTGTCTCCTCAAATTATCAGTTTCAAACTGTTGGTAAAATTGTCCATTTCCCGAGAATCGTCAAATCAGCGAATCAGTGAATACGGAGTGCAAATACTTCATGCGAAATACCAACTTCGGGAGTGGGCAATTAGTTCCATGTTGAACAATTTCCTTATACAGTACTCCAAATGCGTCTCTTTCGTTTCTAATAAGTTCCCCCGTGACTCGCTATTCTTACATTGTACTGTAGGAGAAGAAGTCATAAGTATGTTTGGATCATCGGATAACACTTCGAGATCTTATCTTATCACCATCTAGCCCTTCCTCCCTTCCTTCTGCTCGATCCCCCACACCCGACAACCCTGAGGCATCCCTGGCACGCCGCACGGAAGAGAAGAAAGGAAGGAAAACAAGTTAATCGTGGCTCAACATAGCTTTATGACTAAACATTGTGACTCAACATGGTATTGTGGCTCAATATAACCTTGAAACTCAACGTAACTTTATAATTTGATATAAGTTTGTGGTTCAATTTAAGCTTGTAGATCAATATAATCTTATAATATAGTGTAACTTTACAGTTTAATATAACTTTGTAGCTCAATCTAACTTTACAGCTCAATAGAACATTCTTATTGAATAAATATAACTGTGTCATTTATGCTTCAGAAGTGCATCAAATGGTAAAAAGCTGGGAGGATGCAGAGCCTGAGAAGGCTGAGAAACAGCTACACTGAGCTCAAAATGCAAAGAAGAAGATAAATCAGGTGGAGCATAAATCCTTCTGGGATGAGCTGAAATTATATGTTAAAAATAAGCGTACTACTCAGGCCTATAAAAAGAAGGTCTCTCAGATTATTGTTATAGGTATTAAGAGACAAGTTAAGTTAGTTAAAATAAATGTTAACTAGAATACTTTGTATAGTAGTATAATCATAATAATATTATGTTAAGCAATAATCTTATGTTGAGCTGCCATGTTCAGCTACAATGTTTAGGCATAAAGCCATGTTGGACCACAAGTCATGTTGAGGTGTAAAGTCATGTTGAACTGGCAGGTACTCTTTAGAGTGCACCTAGTTGTGAGCTAGCAAACATCTGGGTATTGTGACTAAGTAACCTTGGCATGATTAGTGGAAAGTCTCAATGAGCCAATGACAGCACTTGAGGTCTCAAGCCTAATCATGCTAGTAATCTCATACTTTACTGCTATTCTAAAACATCAACACTAAAGGCATTTGATTATTGAAGGAAGAGGCAAATACTAGTGTGGTCAAGAGTGATCTGATAAGGTACTTTTAGCAGTCATGGGGACGTTTTGTCACCCACTAACAACTGTGTTTTGTATGTAGCTTGGCATGCATAATTTCCTACATATAAGTTGCCTTTCTCTTTTCTTAGGCCCTGTTCAGCAGATCAGAAAAACAATGGTTTTTCTATTTTTTTGCCTTATTTTTCATGGTTTACATATAAAAAAACTTGCATCATGCTCAGCATGTTTCAAATACCATGCTTTTTCTTTGAAAACACTGTGGTATGATTATAAGCTAGTATTTATTGGAATCTTATAATTGGTCTTAGGGTACTCCAGAGCTTTTTAAACCATTTAAGACTGATACTCTACCATGTAGATATATTACAATATTATAACAGATACTTCACCTCATCACTGAAAATATCCATATCAGTGACCTGTTTTGACTACAGCTTTGTTTGTATCATACCTCATAGATGATATTCCCCATTAATCTTCTTTTTCAACTATAATCCCTTACTTATCTTTCAAGAATTTATTCTTCTAACTGTCTTCTCCCCCAACTATCATCATTTCCAATTCCACTTATCTTCTCTTATAATGAATTTATCATACAATAATTTGAACAAATTCTTCAATCTCCTATTGTTGTTTTCTCTTTCCCCAACCACTCTTTATTCTTCTACCTCCACTACTCTTTCTACCCTCATCCTTCAAGTCCCCATAAGCTTACCAGTTCCTTTTTTTTTGCTGACATTTTGCATCTATACCTGCCCCCCCTGCTTCCCAAATAATGATTATGGACAATGGAAGCAATCAATTCTATGAGAAACTGAGTCAACTACTACTTCAATCTAATGCTTAGTTCTTGCTTGATCTTGCTGCAGGAGTGACAGAAGAAACTAGTACCCAGTTTGAGCTACAGGTATATCATAACTCTAGTCTCTCTGGTCAGTATACGAATGAACTCCTGGCTATAGAAACCAATCTAAGAAGAGTCTTTAAGGTACTGAGAATGGATAAAAATAATTTCCTGAAACTTCATAAGTGGCTTGGAACAGAAGGTTAACAGCAGGCAAGCAAGGTAGTTGGTGTAGAAGGATAAGTAATACTGTTAGTTTGGACAGTTAGCCAAAATACCTCAAGTAGGAATATATAAGAAAGATTCCAACATAGTTCTAATACAGTCAGCTGGTAAGTCATTCTTGAAATACTAAGGTTGTAAGTCCAAACTGGTGTATATATAAAATTATAGGTACTTCAATCTTATTCTTGATGGTCTAATCAAGCTACAAACTACTCTGGTTTATTTGCTGGCAAATAAGTACCCTTAGAAGGTGGAAAAAAAACTCCAAGTTTGATCGATATTTTAAAGATATTCTAGGTGCAGTTGATGGCATACCTATTCTGGCATATGTACCTAGTGACCTTGTAGCCTTATTTCGAAATAGAAAAGACCAAATATCTCAAAATATGATGGTTGCATGCACATTCAATCTTAACTTCTGTTATATTTTGGCTAGATAGGAAGGGTCTGCTCATGATAAGAAAATGTTAAATAATACTTTTCATAAAGAGTTTGTCAGTTTATCAGAAAAGTACTATTTATGTGATGCTAGATATATACTATGTCCCAGATATCTAACCCCTTAGTGAGCAGTCTATTATAACTTACATGAACAATACCAATCCTATAATAGGTATATATTACCCTTCCTTTTTTTGACCTCTTAGTATAGGTATTACCTTCTAATTGTAAAACAAAGTAATCTTAGATACTCAGAGTTGTGAAATGCAGTAGAAAGAATATTTAGCATTATAAAATGCTGATTTTCAAGACTGAAATCACAGTCAGAGTACCCATTCCCTAGTCAGGTCAAATGAGTACTGGCTTTAATAGCAATTCATAACTTTCTTAATAATAACTCAGGAAATAAGGAGAGTACTATTGAGAGCAAGTCTGACTCTAATATTGATGAGCAAGTTGAGGGAAATACTGAAAGAGAGTGCGATGAAATTAGTAGTAGAAACAATTATCAAGGTCATGAGAATTTGAGTAAGCCACTTCTCATTTGCCATAAGTTGAAAGATAGAAGCATATACTAATTTTACCTCTTAGTTAGGAGTTAATTAGTAGTTGGTACAGTCAAAAATGGTAAGGATACACATTAAGGTAATTATAATATATGACAATGAGCTGAGAATGATAAGAGGGATAAGGAGGAGGATGAGTCATGGGAGGATGATGAAGATGATCATAATGATGATAGTAATGGTAAAGCCATGTGGAGAAAGTAAGAGACTATTGGTATAAAAATATGGAGAGATTAACTGTGAGTTAATTTTAGTAATATAGATTAATAACCTATATTAAAATACTCCATAAAGAAGTCTAATGATGATGATTACTGATGTAAAGTAAAGTATACTTATATAGGTATGCTTAAGTAATGAGAATTGTAAAGTATGAAAGTAAAACTTGAGGTTTAACCTTATTCTTGGTAGTGATTACTAAGTAGAAGTGTTCATTGTAGGAAGGTAGACTGGTAAGTATTCTGGCTCTTAATTCTCTTAAGTGAAAAGGGTAAAGTCCCCTTTATATATAGAATTATCTCCTCTACATAAATGAGAAAAATAAGGAAAACTATATAAGAACAAAAAAGTACAAACAGGTTTGATCCTGAAAACCAGCAAAGTAAATCCCAATAAATGTGCATAAATCTAATGTGGTGTAAGGGAAATTATCATAGGTTAGAAGGTTGAAAAATATGTATAGCATAAAGACTGAAATAATCTAAACACTTAATTAAGAAAATAACATGCATAATTCCCACCTATTATCATAAAATATTAATGAACTATATGCAAAAAAACTATCTTAGCTGTAGTAATGTCTGCAGTGTTTAAAGTTATTCAAAATACTAACTAATAAGAAAGTATATGATATTACTATAAGAAATATACATATGAAATGAATCAGAAAATTCAACACTCAGGATAAATATCTTTATAGAGAAGACCATGACAACAATTATCTGATAATACCTTGATGATCTTGTTCTGCTCCTGATTACTCAACTCTTTCAATTCTATGAGAGAACCAGCAACCTTTATCACAGTAATAAAAAATACTCCTAGTGCATACCTAGTACCTTTGAGGTTTGGAATAGTATATCATTGCAACTACTCTAAAGAAATATAAATCTTCACTTTGGTAAGTATTTCCTTTTCATATTCTGAATACTGTTACAAGTTTCGTAGTTTAAAGACAACCTTTTCTCCATATAAGATAGCTTTAAAGACTATTCTCCAATGTCTCTTTCCAAGGATATCAGTTATATTATAGCTATCTCACTCAAAATCTTTCAGCCTAAGTACTTCTTTCAACTGCCAATTCCTAACAGCTCTCTGTTTCCCCTTATTCTTAGATTGACTTCTCTTACCTCTAGCAGTACAATTTTCTCTCTTATCTGTACTCCCTTATTTCCCCTTCCTAGAAGGTGATGAAGACTCTTAAATGGAGTGGTATATGGAGTCTCTGTCATCATCATTTTCATCAAAAGGTTTATTGTTTTCCATAGGAGGTAGTAGTTATGGTAGAGGTACAGGGGAGTTAGGAATATGATGCGCCAATGTCATGATATATGTAAGGTATTATAACAAGGTTAGGCAAATAGCTAGATTCATAATAACATTTAATATGCAGAGCTTGCCAGGATTGTCCTGTGGTGTCCAATAAAACTATATACTTTTATTAATAGAGAAAACACTATACTGCAGCTTATTATGTCCTATGTATCTATATATTTGTTTGATTAGATTAATTACTAATACTAGTGAAGTTTGATGCTCTGTAAGGTGCTTATGATTGTCATGGTACATATCTACTAGTATAAGATTATTAATAGACTAGCCCCATTTTGTTTTCACTTCAATAGTAAGTCACAAGTGATTATCATCAATTAAGATGAAGTTTAGCTTCTCTTAGACTTTCTCAAAGGTAGTGGAGTAATAAATCTCTTCCTTTATTATCTGGTTTGATCCTACTGTCATTGAGAGTATGTAAAGTCTATTGACATTGAGTACTTCCTAAACTTTTTCTTCCTCAGAAACCTTGTATGACCTAATTGTTGGCTTATTAAACTGAGCACTGGCAGTAGTGTTACTCACAGTGATAATACATGCTTGGTGTATAAAATCTGACTAATGGAGAATAGAACCCTAAGTGCGAGTTGTATTGCTGAGGTCAGGGTTTTGAGCTGTTTCCTTATTGGTGATTCGAATATTTATTTTCCAGAGAGTAAGGCTTCATGCACTGGTGCCCTTAAAGTAGTCTCCATCCTTGCTGATGATAAGATCCCTGAAGGCTGATACAAATTTCCATAACCTGATTCCAGCTTCAAAGCTCCTGCTGAAAAACTCACCATATACTAAACAGAAAAGTGAGATGAGATTGGACATATTGAAGGAAGAGAGTATGTGATGGTGAAGAAGAGAAAGAAGAGAGCCAGTGGAGGATAGTAGTAATAATAAGAAAGAAAAAGAAAAGAGTGAGTAGAGGACTAGGATGGTAGTGAGGATTAGAGAGAAAAAGAAACAAGCAAGTACAAGATAGTTAGGATGATAGTGAAGGTAGAGTTAATAAATAGAGAAATTGATGAGTCATCAACTTCATGTTAGATTGTGTCAAGTGTTGTTTCAAGTTACAGATTGGAGCAGCTGATATGGTTGAGTATTTGCTATTACCATGATGGTCTACCCAAGAGGCCAAATTGAAGTGGGACAACCTCGTACCATAGAAACTGATGTAATTCACTAGCGCAATTAGTGTATTTGGGTATGGAGGTAAAAATCGAGTTCTTCCAGTAACCCTGTCATTGCAATGAAGTACTAAGTTGGCTAGAATTACAGAAAAGATCAGCAAGTTAGAGGACTCAAGTACCCAGACCAAAATGGGGCAGATGTAACATGGGAGGTGATGATATATTGATGTGCACCATAACTTAATTTTCGTGCAAGCAGCAGATTGTTTGATTGATTTTTTTTTCTTCTCTTTTCAAGTTCCCTGGCTTTTTATGCTCGATTCTATAAAGTTAAGATGCAACTAATTCGGGATTTTAACTTCCTCCACTGCCCTTGTTTTTCCCATGATGTCAACCGCACCATTCACAAGATTCCTTGTTGGTATCCCTGTTTTGCTTGATTTTTACTTCCATACCCGAGTACTTTTCCGCCAAAGAAGTATCGTGTATTAATAGTGTGCAACTACTACGCAACTAGTATCAGAGACCATTAAGATTGCGTAAATGTGTTGCAAGAAAGGATGGTTAGACCCTCCGCTAGTCACACACTACTCACACACTATACCACTTCTGTGGAAAAAAAATTTACCTCTACTCACTACTACAAATGGGGAAGGCAAATCCCGGCGTAGAAGGACGAGTACTGTGGGACTCGTCAATGGCGATGGCATACTCGAGTAGATTACGACCAAAGTGCGTGGACTACTTATGAGACGGGCGCTGTGGACGTTGAGCATGTATTTAAGCCCACTGTTTTCTCTTGTATCTTATCATCAACAACGTCCCTCTCGGCATCAAAACCACACACACTCTCTCTCAGTACTCAAGTGTGCTGTACTAATTTTTTTCCCTCTCAGGGCAATTCTTCAGCTCGGAGCCAAGGCAGCTGATTTCTGACTCCTCCATTTTAACTTTCAGTGTGATACACTTTCACACATTCACATAACCGCAAAACCTTATTCCATTCCGGACTCGAGCACCGCTAGCTAGGATTCTACCTATATCTCTCGTGGAATAGGGGAATTATTCATCTCAATATCCAACGTTAGATCCTCATTCAACCATATCTTGTGTTGTCGGCTTATTTTAGGACTTGCAGAAGGATCGCTTTCAACTATTATGATAACCAACAAGCAAGCCATCATTATCGAACAAGCTAGCTACCTCTGGTTATTATCATACCCAACCTTCAAAAACAGATTTGCAGTAAGCTAGATATAGCATTAATTGCGATGACTCAGTGAGTTTCTCGATGGATCCACCGCTCCACCGTTAACCCGGATTAGCATCCAGCTAACAACCTTGTCAGAATTACCGAAACCCAATCTACCATCCACGGAAGCTTCAGCGGGAATAAGGGAGATCGGAATTTTCTCAGTAACGGTAATATGATCGGGAACATGCATACACTCATCAATGGTCCTAGTTTTGTAGTCACCAATCAGGGGGGTCTTGTGAGAGCTGGCCACAGTGGTATTGTCCCATTTGTGGGCAGATTTGGAGAGTAAAGATCTAACCTGGTATTAGAGCCGAGAGAGGCATCAAGGCCTTATTGGATAGTTCCCTACGGCAGGAATAGGATGTTTACTGGCCGTAACAGTATCATTGAGGCTGTAAATGGGTATTGTAGAAGTAGCGATCATAACCGGATTGCGCTCCATGGATTAGGGGGTTCTGGGTATGTATTGATTGCTTCGACATAGGGAAGATGTACTAACATTGGTTAGGAAAACTCAGATTGCCCTCGAATACATTTATCAGCAAGCCAAGGAGAGCGAGTGTGATGTTTTCTGGGTAAACGGGAGTGGACTATTAAAGTTCAGTCAGGGCTTTCGGACTATTGCACAATGTGTTTACATTCCTCGGGCCAGCGCTGAAAAAGATGAGGAGGGATTCTTGTCAAGTATGAAGGCATGGTTTGAAGGCCCAGATACTGGATCCTTATTATCGACAATGCCGACAACGAGGATGACTTTCTTAGCAACGAGAGCCCTATCGCGAAGTTTGTACCGCAGGGTCACAAGGGGACTGTGATATTTACGACCAGATCTCTGCAGGTTGCAAGTCGGCAGGAGTGTACAGTTATCGAGGTTGGAAAAATGTCGGCGGAAGAAGCACTGGAGTTGTTTTCAAAACGCCTTCACAACTGGGATATTTTGGAAGATGAAGACCAAAAAGTTGTCGCGATGATCCTGGACTCACTGGATTACCTACCGCTGGCTGTCATAGGTGCGGCAGCCTTTATGACCGAGACAAAGACATCTCCTTCCGATTACTGGTCCATTTTCCAGGACAACCATGATGGAAGGACAACGCTACTTTTGCAGAGCTTTGCCGACATCCAACGAGAGGGCGATATGACCAAGGGTATCCTGGGCACATACTTTATCACTTTTGACCGAATAACGAAACAGATGCCCACAGCGGCAAGCCTTCTCCGGTTGGTTGCCTTCTTCGATTGTCAAAATATACCGGAGGAGCTACTGAGCCAATGTGGCTTGGAAGGGATTGATGATACGTTCAAGTTTCATCTGGCTATTGGAAAGTTATTGGGTTTCTCGCTGATTACGGATGTCAGGCGTGAAGGCAAGACATTTTACGAGCTTCATCGTTTGGTACAACTTTCTATACGGGCGTATTTATCAACAAAAGAGCTAGCTCAATGGAAGGTCATCGCACTAAGAGTGGTTTCGCAATTGTTCCCCCGAGATAGAACCGCGTGGCGCTATGGTGGTACTGCTACTACATACATTCCACATGCACTGTCAGTAGCTAAAGATTCAACCGATCCCATTGCCGAAGAAATTAGCTTTTGGGTGGGAATGTACTTTTTAGATACCGGTTCCTACGGTGAGGCAGGGATAAAGGCCCGCCAATGTATCGCACTTCGAGATGCAGATAAGAATGATGACTGGAATGAAGAATATTGCGAAAGGATTCTGCTATTGGCGAGAGTGAGCAGGTCCCAGGGATGGCCGAGGGAGGCAGAGGATCTGCTTCGCAAAGAACTAAGCAATATCCAGAAGTCATGTGCCCCAGTGTGCCCCACAGCCCTAGCATGTGTCGAAGCCCTGGCTTCGGTGCTACAAGACCTAGGAAGGTACGGCGAATCTGAGAGGATGTTTCGATGTGCACTTCAGGGGTGGGAGCGGGTACTTGGACCTGATCACCCCGCAACCCTAGCAAGTCTCAATAAGCTGGCTTTAGTGCTACGGGCCCTAGGGAGGTACGGCGAATCTGAGTGGAGGTTACGGTGTGCATTGGAATCTGAAGAGAAGGTTCTTGGACCAGACCACCCCGATACCCTAACCACTATCCACAACCTGGCGATGGTTCTGCGCAATCTAGGAGGGTCCGGCGAGTCAGAGGCAATGCATTGGCGTGCACTGGAGTCTCAAGAGAAGGTTCTTGGACCAGACCACCCCAACACCCTAACCAGTGTCAATAACCTGGCGTACATGCTACGAGATCTAGGAAGGTGCACCGAATCAGAGAGATTATCTCGGCGTGCACTGGAGGGGAGAGAAAAGGTTCTTGGAGCAGACCACCCATACACCGTATCAAGTCTCAACAACCTGGCTTTAGTGCTACGAGACCTACATAGGTACCCTGAATCAGAGACAATGTATCGGTGTGCATTAGAGTCTAAAGAGAAGGTCCTTGGACCAGACCACCCCGACACCTTAACCTGTGTCCACAACCTGGCTGTGGTTCTGCACGATCTAGGAAGGTCCGACGAGTCAGAGGCAATGTATCGGCGTGCATTGGAGTCTAAAGAGAAGGTTCTTGGACCAGACCACCCGGAAACCCTAACCAGTGTCCACAACCTGGCTTGCATGCTACGAGACCTAGGAAGGTGCACCGAATCAGAGAGATTATCTCGGCGTGCACTGGAGGGGAGAGAAAAGGTTCTTGGAGCAGACCACCCATCCACCCTATCAAGCCTTACCAACCTGACTATGGTGCTACATGACCTCAGTTGGTACGGCAAATCAAAGAGGATACTTTGCCGTGTACTTATCAATACACATTTGTATTATATCCTTCTGCTGTTATTCCTGATTCTTTATTTTCTGTGACTCCTTGTAATTTCCTACACTCTTCTTTTTCTCTTCGGATATGGGAGGATATGTAGCGGGCACATCTTCCAGGGTCTATTGTATTTTTACTTCTTTACAAGCTAGTACGCGAAGGGCGTCATGTGGCGTAAGACAATGGGGGTCCACCCTCGGGAAAATTAGATATCTTGAAACAACAGTTATCACAACGACTTGGCAGTACTGCGTGATTGCAATACCTGTTCCAGAGTGTGTGGATGAAGAATATAGTACAATTGAGTGATTGTTACTTGAGATGCCATCATACTCCAGTGAAGTATAAATGGTGTGTGAGCACGAGAGGGGAGTTTTGAGAAGTTTTATAGCTCGCAATAGCTCTAGCATTTAATTATCGTCTGCCAACCGCTCATTTAGATAGTACTCAATCACAATATTATTACCCCCTCTGCCCCTGTATTATATTCCTATTCCAACCTCCCTACAAAAGGAGTCTCTACACAGTAATCCTGTCTTGACTAAGTCCTCGCAGTGTCCGATCTCTGCCATCTCACCCCCCCAATGAAACCCATTCTCGCCTTGCTCGACGGGACAGTAGATTATCCTGGTAAAAAGTAGAAACAAAAGAGTTAAATAACTATCGAGACTTTCAACAATACGTTGAACAAGATACTGGTTGGTTTGCAACAATGCTACTTGTTAAAACAGAGGAAACGGAAGACTGGCAGACCAAGGGATGGAAGGAGGATGCTTCATTGCGATTATCGGATAAGTAAATTTAGGCTTGAGTTGATGACGGAAGTCAGATTCAGGGCATATACCCCCTCCGGAGGCGGGCTAGAAAACGAGCATAAAAGAAAAGTGGAGAAGGGGAGAAAAACACGGTCGTAGGCCTAGCCTATCTGACAAGAAGCGTGAGAAAGTTTTTCAAGATTGGAGGAAAAGAGCAAAGTTTTGTTGACGGAGATGCCAGCTCTAGTCACGTGAAACAGCGGATGAGCACATAATGCGATCAGTTATGATCAGCTGGGGGATACTTCGAGTCAGTCACCCCCACCAGATTCGAAGTATTTAGAAACCGAGTGATACACCATGGCGATCTGGTTTGTAGCGCCGTACGGTACTCTGAGGCTCGCTTACTATGATACCCGCGATAGAGCCGAAAGGTCATGGATAGTATCCATATCCTATAGATATTGGGAATAAACAATGGGTGATATAAATGGCTTTAGATATCGCATTGGTAACTAGAGAAGTAGATACACTGAGATTACTTCAGTAGCTGGGACTGGAAATCCCGGTTATTGGTGATTGTTGTCAGAAATGTCGGAAATGCGTTGTTGGAATGATGGCTGGTATTCAGAATGATGGTTGGTATTCGGAATGGGAATGTTGGTATTCGGAATGGGGATGTTGGTATTCGGAATGAGGATGTTAGTACTTGGAATGATGGTGTTGGTATTTGGTATGAGAGCTGGTACGGAATGTTTGGGAAATTCTGATGGCTGTACAAGACTTCGAAGTTTGCATATATTCCAAGTCATCACCGTCGATGTTTAGTTTTTTCTTAACAAGTAACAAAACAACTTTAACAACTATCTTTCACTGAACACATTCTATTTTGCTTACTCTACTTTTCTATACTTCATCTTATCCCTAAAGTCTTCTCTCCTGATTTCAGTGATTTAAGGCTATGCCGGACGGTCTCCCTTAGAAAGGACTTTGAATTGATTTATGACCAGTGCTCGATATACCTGTCACCCGTCTGCTGTAGTCATTATTTGAAAGCCATCTCAATAAAAGTCAAATGTTGATGTCTGTGGTGCATGAAGCGGTAGCCTGTAGGGCAAAGGAACTAAACCGCAACTGCGACGTATGAGGTGTGGATAGGATCATAAACATTGCGGACTTTATGGAAATGCTTACGGGAAAGACTGGAATAATATAATCGGCTGCGAATTAAGGGCCTGTTTGGTTCATCGATTTTTTCTATGGATTGTGCCCGTTGCAACGTAAAATCCTGAGTTGACCCCCAATCCATGGATTGTGAAAAATAAGTTAGTCTGCAACAACCTTGGAGAGTGTGATACTCGATGACAGCCAACACTTGTCGTTCAAGTTGACCTATTAAAAACTCCGCATTGACAAAAATTACATGGGTTTGTAAAAGGTTATTTCCCCTTCACTTCCTCCAAGGGGCTTAACTGCGGGTCTAAGAATTTTACTGTTTCTGTGGTATTTTCCACGCGTGATTGTGCCATAGCTTCTGATAAATGCTTCATCCTTTGAAAGTCTGGTAGCCCAGAAGAAAGCATATATAAAACTGTGGTACAAAGAGTGAAGCGCAATGAAGGAGGTGATCGAAAAAAAGTCGTTGAGATCTATCTCTCCATATGAAAATATGAGAACAATCGATGAGCTGAGGTACCGTAGCCAAGATAACCTTCGAAATTGATAATTCGTTCGGATTACACTTGCGTCCACGAAGTGCCTGCAACACCCCAGGTATTTGTGGCAGTGTCTGGGTGGCAACAATGTACCGCATTTGTTGACCATACGGGATGCTTATTGTAAATCTCATCAACAGTGCCGGGTGTGGTACATCGCTGCCACCGAGACACCGCCGCAAATACCCGGGGTGTTGCAGGAACTTTGTAGAAACGAGTGTACCGGTAGGATAGGAGAGCATTATGCTACACTACACCAACTTGGATGGAGAGGCAAAATTTAGTTTTCCTTACAGTCTGTTCCGGGGTCGCAAGATTCTCGAGCCGCGAGAGTTGCCTCTGTTTTTGCAGTCTGATTAATTGAGGTTTGTTTGTGGTGCCTACTTTCTGTGCGGGTACTCGCAGTGCGAGAATCTCGCGACGCTGGAACAGACCGTATTAATCCTGACAGTGTTACACGGTCGGGAATATAACCGGGATTGTTGCTGTAGGTTGAGTCACAGCACGAACCGAATACAGATTGCGGTTTGTGGATAACGAGTGTCTACGCTAAACGAAAATATCATTTCTTTCTCCTGTTGCTCACAGATTACGTAATTCCCTTGGGTGGCTTGCGAAAAAATGCGATATTGCCGGTTTGGTCTTGTGTCTTTCTATCATAGCAGATCTATTTCTGAGCCAGTTGTGTAATATTACCGAGTGAGTGGTCGTGATATCCGTTACCAACGCGGTGGGGGCAATCTTTTTCTTTTCTTTTCATTTGATGGGAATCCCAATACCGGCGTACCGGTGCGCTGGCCATTCCTGGTAATACACAAGCTTCCTGCCATTGAGCAATGATAATAGAAAGAGCCTTAGATACCGTATTAATTTGGATAAGAGCGCGTTGTCTCAGGACGTCGAGATTGCCTCTCTAAGTAACGCGTTTTTTTTTTTGCTGGCGTTTTCTCCCGTCCCCATCTGAAGAGGGAATTTAGAGGTCCTGAGACAACGTGCTCTTATTCAAGTTAATACGGTAGGGTGGCCGTCACTGTTGGTTGGCTGCTAGGTACAATGAGGTAGCAAATGTCATGGCTGATGGCCACTTTTACACCAAAAATACGTTTTTTTTTATACAACACTAGAATTCGACGACCCACGGTGTAAGCAAATCAATTATTGACAAAATAGGGATTCTGGGTATTTTAATTATGGGACTCACATTTCAAAGGGCATGGTAAAACATTGCGTAAACTGTAGGAATGCAAAATTGGTAATCCCCAAAACATGCACCCCTTTGCACGGGCACTAATACAAATTCCTGTTGCTAAACTCATGCCTGGGACTCAGTTTCCACAAACAAACTAGCATTGCCGACAAAACAAATAAATGTCTTATAAAAATACAAGTTTCGGAATTTCTAGGTCCTATTCTATGGATTGATATATTGTTTGTTTTAATTGACCCAGAGGCCGAGGGGCACCTTGCGGTCTCCGTGACCCTGAATTTTGGCCACTTTGGTGTGTCCCGGCTGATACTTCCGCCGGTCAATGATGACTTTTGTCCAAGAACTATAGATGAAAAAAAATCTGCAGCTGAGAGAAAAGTGAATTATTGGGAGCCCAGAAATATGACTCAGGTGACGTTTCGTTGAAGAACATTAGCGTTGTCGCTGCTAATGGTTTCCGGTAATTGAAGAATAAGATATCGAAAAAAAGAGAAATAGGTTCACAGTATTAGGGACACTGGCGCGGAACTGTTTTTGCGACTTTTAAACAATACAGTTCCGGCATACCGACACCAAAACTGAAAAACCGGAAAACCGGAAACCCTCTGGAACCGCCAAAAAAAAAAGCCGGGTTCCGGTGGGGTACTCAAAAATCGAAATTTCGGTATTGGTTCTCAAAACCTGTTTTCAAAATGGCAAAAAGGGTTCAGCGTTAGTGCCCATATTGTCAGAAAATCACAGAAAAGAGAATCGTAGAAGCTGTGCTGTTTTTGAATGCTATTATTTGGATATTTAACCGTCTCGAAAAGCTTTAGAAAATATACCAATATGGTAATATCCCACATTTTGAACAAGAATTTTGGTAAAAGTTGGGAGGTATTTCAACTCGCTTTGAATTGTAATTCTTGGGGGGTGTACGGTGTGGCTCCGAATTCGCTGTTGGGTTCAGACTACCCTTAAGAGAGGCCCTTCGAGCCCGGAAACTGGTAGGACTACTGATATACAAGGGATAGAGTGCTTGAGTAGATGGGAATTCTTGAGCATGAATCAAAGTATGAAGCTAATCGAAATCAGCTCCCAGTAGCCAGTGTTCTGTGAGCCGGTGACCTGATTCCGTTGGAGGGTGTTTGCTAACTTTGCTTTGCTCAATGTTGCTGGCCGAAATCCGCGAGCGAAACCAACAGCTTACTGCTTTACTCAACCACCAACCAAATTCTCTCCAGCTCTACAAACCAGGTGCAAGTATTGATTCTCGTTTCCTTTAGGTTGTTCAGATTCTGAACTCGTGGATTGATGTCATTGAAATAAAATACAAAAGACAATATGTCGTCATTACAAATGAGGCTTCTCAATTGTTTCCATATCGTGCTTTGTTGTTACTTGTAGACTCATGGGTGTTTATCATTACACGAGTACTGGTGTCTTATCACTGCTAATGAAATTTCTTCCTTTCTTTAGCTGGATTTTCTTTTTCTTTTTCCTTGCAGGAGACATGGACGGATATCATGACAGGAAATATATTGGCAATGAAACTAATGGAGGGTGGGTGGAAGAATATCAATGGCTGAATGACAAATGAGAACCTCCGCTCATATAGCATGCAGCGGGAAAGAAATTATAATCAAATCATTCCAATGTAAAATGGTGCAGGTGGTGTTGTGAATGATCCCGAACTTCAGCCGCCAGCGGGAAGCAAGCGCAGAACAAAGACAAAAAAAGCAGATACTATTTTTCTAGTATCAACTTGTTAAGATTAGCCAGCGCTAGTCATAGAGAGAGATATGTTGATGGCGCAGGGATAATATATTTGATACAAAACATGGACAACAGGAAGGAAAATAGTACAGCCATAAGTTATATCAAGGTACAATGGTATGGGCTCAAAGTCCATCACTGCAGCCATTCTTGGTCGCTGTCAACAAAGCAAGAGATAAAGATGAAGATCGAAATACGCAAGGGGAACAATCAAAAACTAACCCCAATCATGATAAAAACCTAGCATGGGATAGATCAAAAGTTTTGAAAGAGGGCATTAAATGGATGGAGAAACCCTCTTTTTAATATATCTTCGTATCATCGCACCCCGTATCAGGGATTCAGAAGGGTCACATCCTAACCTCGCGCGTAATCTGGACATCCACCTGGTTGAAATAACTACATCAACGTGAACAAAAATAAAAAAAAACCTTAAGAAAACATTCGTTATTCCAATATTCCCATCGTATTCCGTTGAAACACTTGATGTTGGAGTTAGTGCCTAGTTACCCGCCATACAGAACCACTAGTCTCGTTTTCTGTCTCAACTAGTTTTCTTCATTCTTTATCTTCATTCCTCATCTCTTCATTCTTTTTCTTTTCATTCCTCATCTCTCCACCATTCCTCTCTTTCTCAACATTCCTCTCTTCATCGTTTTCTGTCTCAACTAAGGTATGACTCCTTTTCTCATTCCTTAGTTGTTTCTCTCGTGTTTGTTTGTTTTGTTTTCTTGTTTGTTTTCTTTTCGTTTCTTGCTCCTATGATGAAGATATAAACCTACGGGATTTTTCATGTATTCAAAAATTAAGCTTCTCTTCTTTCTCTCGTACACACATATTGATACTTGAGTAAATTGAGATTATGTGCAGCGGATATGGATATGAAAGTATCTTTATTTCCCACAAATCCTGAATCCTATCCTGCGAACAATCTAAATCCTATCCCCTATCACCCCATAGTTCCTATGCTATATGTCCTATATCCTAGCGCATTTTATCCAACCCCCGATACATGTCAGTCCGCCAAAGTAAATGGGTGATTGCCGGTGATTTGCAACATAAATGGGTAAATCGTATTTCCCTACCGGCCGGCACACCCAGTGCTTCGCTGTCCAGGACTGAAGACAGTGACTGCTTCGGTACACAACCTATCCGGCCCTTTACGGTGTGGTATGTTTTTCTCCTTTATGGTCGCTTTACTGTGAGACCCGAGAGAATAAATGGTAACTGTCATTCTCAGTCATCATCCCCTGCCTCATTCACGATATGCTGCCGAGATTCTCAAATAAAATAAATATTCCGTGAGCACGGTACTGTGATTGTTTGGCAGTGCTATTTCTGCTCATTTTTGTACTGGTCAGGGCGGTCTACTATGGCCAGCCTTCCTGAGCTAAGAGCTATGCATTCATGTGAAGCTATGCCGCAATCCCGGTCATGAAATACATACTACAGACACAGGGACATTATTAGCGCGACGGTGCAAGTCATTGAAAGGAGAAGAGAAGAAATCATCTTGTATAAACCGCCGTAATTTTCGTCACCAGTGAGTCTTTAATAGAGGAAGCGAAGAGATAAGTGTTGGCTCCTTCATCGAGTACTCTCCGAGGTCATTCTGTATGTAGCGGCCTGTATAACTTTACTATCCAAGTCGCTCTAATTATTATTTACGTTAGACACATGTTATCATTTTTGCTTTGATTTTGTATACTCTACTTGGGGATATGGGATGTCCGACAGGAATGTTAATGGGGTTCACTCTTGCCTGCTACGCAATAGTGGCACAGGAGTGAGCAAAGAAACGCGTCGTGTTTCTCCTCCAAGATTTGGCAATCTTTTCGGAATTACCCCCACTGACCCACCCCTTGATCTGTATTCAAGATCTCACCTAACGGCCGATTGAAGCGATAGTGAGGCCACTCAAGGAAAGGGTCGATTAACTCCTCGAGATCACAATTTCTGTTTGGTAGGTCAGGTAGGAATGCTTGTAACAAGTGTGAGAAGTGGCTTCATTATATACATGACCACGCCTAGCCAGCGGGTGATAGAAATTCCCAAAAAGTAAACGCTCTAAACTTGGAAACCTTGCCAAATAATTCCTGATTTTTACAAAATCTCCACAGACTTTCTCAAACTTTACCAAACATTCAAACCGCTGCCAGGTCTCCGCGAACCGCCACTTCGTCTTTGCTTTGTAGACTCGACTGGCGTCGATCGCCCGTGACTTGATCACATCCCTACATCCTATAGGGTGTCGGGGTGATCTGGTCCAAGAACCTTCTCTTTAGACTCCAATGCACGCCGATGCATTGTCTCTGATTCGCCGTACCTTCCTAGGTCTCGTAGCACCGAAGCGATGGTCTCGACACATCTGAGGGTTGTGGGGCACTCTTGAACGAATGACTTCTCGATATTGCTTAGTTCTTTGCGAAGCAGATCCTCCGCCTCCCTCGGCCGTCCCTGGGACTTTCTCACTCTTGCCAATAGCAGAATCCTTTCGCAATATTCTTCATTCCAGTCATCACTCTTATCCGCATCTCGAAGGGCGATACAATGACGGGCCTGTATCTCTGCCTCATCATAGGAACCGGTGTCTAAAAAGTACTTTCCCATCAAAAAACCAAGGCTTTCTGCAAAGGGATCGGTTGAATCTTTGGCGACCGCGAGTGCATGTGGAACGTATGCAGCGGCAATACCCCCATAGCGCCACTCGATTTCATCTCGCGGGAATAATCGTGAAACCACTCTTAGTGCGGTGGCCTTCCATTGAAGCAGTTCCCCCGTTGATAAGTACGCGCGAATAGAAAGTTGGACCAAGCGATGAAGTTCGTAAAATCTCTTGCCTTCACGCCTGACATCCGTAACCAACGAGAAACCCAATAACTTTCCAATAACCAGACGAAACTTAAGCGAATCATCAATCCCTTCCAAGCCACATTGGCTCAGTAGCTCCTCCGGTATATTTTGACGATCGAAGAAGGCAATCAACTGGAGAAGACTTGCCGCTGTGGGCATCTGTTCTGATATTCGGTCAAAAGTGATAAAGTATGTGCCCAGGATACCTTTGGTCATATCGGTCTCTCGTCGGATGTCACCAAAGTTTTGCATAAGTAGCGTTGTCCTTTTTTCATGGTTGTCCTAGAAAATGGACCAGTAATCGGAAGGAGATGTCTTTGTCTCGGTCATGAAAGCTGCCGCGCCCATGACAGCTAGTGGTAGGTAATCCAGTGAGTCCAGGATCATCGGGATAACTTTGCGGTCTTCATCTTCCAAGCGATCCCAGTTGCAAAAGCGTTTTGAAAACAACTCCAGTGCTTCTTCCCCCAACATTTGCCCAACCTCAATAACCGTACACTCCTGCCGACTTGCAACCTGCAGAGATCTGGTCATAAATATCACAGTTCCCTTCTGACCCTGCGGCACAAACTTCGCGATAGCGCTCTCGTAGCTAAGAAAGTCGTCCTCGTTGTCGGCATTGTCGATAACTAGGATCCAGTCGCCGCTATCAGGACCTGCAAACCATGCCTTCATACCCAGCAAGAATCCCTCTTCATTTGTTTCAGCGCTGGCCCGAGGAATGTAAACACGTTGCGCAATAGTCCGAAAGCCCTGACTAAACTTTAATAGCCCACTCCCCTTTACCCAGAAAACATCACACCCGCATAGCTGGACGCACTGATAAACGTATTCGAGGGCAATCTGAGTTTTTCTAAGCGACGTTAGTATATCTTCCCTATGTCGGAGGGATGGATACATACCCAGAACCCCCTAATCACTGGAGCGCGATCCGGTTATGATCGCTACTTCTGCAATACCCAGTTACAGCCTCAATGATACCGTTACGGCCAGTAAACGTTCTGTTCCTGCTGTAAGGAACTATCCAATATGGCCACTAACATGTTAGATCTGTGCTAGCACTCAGGGACGAAAAGTGATGATACCTCCGTCTCTAGCTCTCAAAGGTTCCCCTTGATTTATGACTCCGAAATTGGTGATATGGTGGTGCGTGTGAGTCCCCCCGACAATATTACCATTAGCGAAGACGTTATGATCCACCTTATTCAAGCTAAAGCTTCCGTGGTTATTGGATTGGATTTCGGTAATTCTGGCAAGATTGTTAGAAAGTTGCTGATGGGGTTGAAAGATGAAAAGGTAGATTAATGGGGATACCCACTTCTCCATTTCAAACGACGCTCTATTTAGCTTACTGTATATCGATGTTTTTTTTGTTCGGGGTTTGGATTTGATAATAACCATGGTGGAGCGAGCTTGCTCGATAGTGATAGCTTACTCGTTGCTTATCGTAATCTTTGAAAGCTATCCTTTCGCATGTCCTGCAATAAGTCAGCAACACGAGGTATGATGGAGTGGGACCCAACCTTGGATACTGAAATGAATAAGTTTCTTATTTCGCAACAGTTATAGGGTAAAGTAGGATCCCGGGTAGCAGTGCTCGAAGATAGTGAGGATTAAGGTTTTGGTGTGATGTGAATGAGTAAAAGGGTGTTGCAACGAAAGTTAGAATTTAGAGATCAGAATCACTTGGCTGTGCGGCTGAAGAAAGGACCTGAGAATTGAAAAAGAATATCGTATTCTGTTCGTTGCAGGCTCGGCAATGCAATTGGCTATTGCAGCGGGATATGGACAGCCACTACCTTTGGTGTAGGTGCCCCGCTTTACAATGTCATATGTGACACAGGAGCAACAACCTCCAATTGTATTCTCCCGCAGCCGACAGCAGCTGCCCATTCTTGGTCAACAAATCAGCCGGAAACTCGGAAAATACGGCAATTGGGCTTTGGAATAATACTGGTCCAGTGAGAGGATACTCCTGTTCAACCCCACCCGTAATAGCGAGCTTTTCGCATCAGTTACCTTTCTGTCGACAGGAGACTACCATACCTTCATGTTGAAACACTCAGACAGCCTTTCCTTAGAGTTGATGCACGATGGTGCATACAACAGAAAATAGAAAAGAAAATACTGGAGGGTCTGTGCGACTTTCAGCGCTGTGCATGAGGGCGCATTTGAAGGATTGCCAATAAATATTGAACGATTTGTGCTCTGCCGTACATTATGTCGCACGAGGATGGCGCCCAAAATGGTGAACAGACCCGTGGTAATCAGCCAAATAATGTTACTCCACACCTTTAGTTCAATAGATTCTGTAGCAGTGAAGAATTTAAAAAAAGCTCTCACACAGGCATCGCACGATATGGTAGTCCGAACATTCTTGCAAATATTTCCATTGCAGCGCAGAAGTTATTGAAAGATCGTTTGCTATCACAGATCGGAACGCAAGACCTGTGTAATCTCTAACATAATGAAACGATCTAGACTGATCCGATTTGCAATACCCGGTAGCGGCGAAAACAAACTTTATCATTTGTTAATCATACTGGAGCTTTCGCCGATCCTTGGCCTTGGAAAATTTGTTCATTGCCTAGCTCAGGCCAGTGCGATACAGTTGTCGCGACAAAACTGAGCGGGGGACGAACAGAGATCAATAACCAGTAATTTTTTGTTACCCTGCTTTGGCGAATTCTCTTCTTGCCCGTCAAATACTCCGGTTCGTCACCAGACCACCTTCGTCGCGACTATGGTTAAGACTATATGTTCAAGATGATATGGAACTATACGATATTGTCAAGCTGAAACTTCAACAGCGCCAAGCCAGGTCATTCCAGACACCTTGACATGATAAATCTTTCTCCAAGACAAGCTCGTGTACCAACAACTCTCTTGACGATTTTTGAGAATGTCAAATTTTGCGTCTACTGTATGAGTGGATATGAATAGACGCCAGAGCTCAACTAGTAAAACTAAACAACATTAACGTATTCCACACCATAGCGAGCCATCCATCCAAATACTAGCCACTACTTAAATCTCAACTGTGGTTCAACCAATTACTTTCCCCAGACTTGCAGATGGCTCGCTATGGCGTGGAATACGGTAGACTGATTCTAACTCAGGCAGGTTAGGTTCCAAGTTCATATTGTACCGTGCATCGAACACTCTCACAATACTGAAATGTTAGATGGGCCAGCCAGGGTGATGGGACAAAACACCAATACTGTGGAGGAAAAAAATAGCACTTTCCAGATATCCAAAGGTCAAATTTTTTGTTTCTTGTTATTCAGAGGACTCAAGCTTTATCGCGGGGTGCCAAAAGAAATGCGGATACCAAGTAGATTGGCAACCGGCGCAAGGTAGGCGACGCAGTGCCAAATCTGTCTCAGACATGGTAAATGTGTTTCTGTGACAGTTTTTGCCGCCAGTGAAATCGGGTTTTTTTTTTTTGTTTTTTTTTTGACATCTCTCGATATTCGGTGGAGGCTGTTGGATAAAGAGATTCATCAAATTTATGTGCCAGCCAGCTTATCTATGGTAGTTTTGTGACCCTCTTAGGATTCAATTGCCCAATCACGCCCAATCACGCCGGGTCAACCATGCGAGTCTCAACTGTATGGTTGCTATAATTCCTATATGAATACCGTCTGCTGAGCTCTCGAGTCTCAACTGACCACAGGACACCTGAAAACATTCCTGTCGAGAACATTTTGGTTTAGCATGTTGGTCCCAGTGGCTTTTTCAAAGGCTAGAGAGCTCAAGGGTTTTGCTGTTCCTCAGTTTTTTTTTCTTCTTTTTTTTTTGAATACCCGAGCATAATACCGTAATCACATCCAAGTCGGACTAGTGCTTGTAGCTAAAGTGTCGCTGGTAACTCCAGGCCCTAGTTTGATCAACCAAACTAGTTACGGGAACAGGGGTGAGCTTAATTCAACAACCACGTGCCACACACTTGACCCAATCCGGGTCTAGTGCCCAGCGAAGATCAATCCTGGTTTCGCCAGATTTCCATGGCAGTGGGTCGGTAGCGGGCCGTGCAAATCCCCACAATCGAGGTCTCAATTTCGGTAATTTAAGAGAACCAATTAAGTAAAGGATGGAATTTCTATTGCTGTACACCCCCGTTCGGAAAGTCTGCGCGGAAAGAGAGGTACTGAGGCAGGGTCTTGGGAATAACGTACTCTGTGAGGGGGAAAATATTGGGACAAGCAGGGGGTCAAATGTCTGTGCGAAGAATATAAAGATTGTATTTATTAGCAGTTGAGGCAACGTGGAAATATTGGAATTGATCTATTAAGGAAAGGTATTTTACATTTTTAGTTTCGTATAACATCTTTATTACCTCTTTTGTGGTGTCATATATGCACAGGCCTCTTCGAACCCTGCATGTCCCAATGCTTCGCCCCTACCCCAAATAAGTAGCAATACAAGGCATTGCCGGATAAAGATAATCCAAATTATGCGGGGCAACGAACTTACCCATCAAGTTTGACAATACGGGGTTTGCGCAGAGAGACCTAGGTGGTGTTAACATAAGTTAACGGCAAGACTCGGCAACCTGGTTGCTTGATCCCACCTGGTCAAAGTGTAAAAATGTTGAAGCCGAACCTGCAATTGACGGCTCTAAATGACACCTTCAAACATAATTTTGCTCCTTCGAGAGGGTGTGACTTCGTAGCCATGCTTCTCAAGTGTTTTTCAAAGAAGGGTGATTTCAAAATACTTGATAGTTGGCCACAGGATAACCTCTTGAAGGCACTCGGTTTAACAGGAACATCATTTTTCGGGAGTTTCATGTGCTCCTGATGCAAGCGACAACCCCAAGCCACACTATTGATAACTCCCACCCAGGTCTGACTGCGCAAACCCTCTATTGGCGCCTTCACATACCGTAGGCCACGGTGGGCCGAAACGCACGGTGACACGAAACAACTTTCAAGCAGACAGCTTGCTTAGTAAGTCAAAGCCAGTCGAGTCGCCATTTGTTTCGTGTCACCATGGGTTTCTGCTCACCGTGGCCTACGTTACTCAAGCCTACGTTACTCAAGCCTATAGTTCACGATATGAACGAAACCGCGATATCGCTTTGATGTCAGATCTGGGAATGAGCTACGAGCAGATAGCCCGTGAGTGCGGCCTTCCACCATCAACAATTCCAAGTGTTGTCAAGAGATACCAAACTCAAGGCCACATACATGATGCGCATGAGCGGGACGACCATGCAAGAGATCATATTAAATGGTAGCTTCAAAATATACTAGTATTTGGGTTTCCTGTATAGTAGATATCCAGCAAGTTACTAGCAATGAGGGTGTTATTGTGAAATCTAAAATTTACTCATCCCATACCCGGCAATCTCTTGTATCGCTGTTTTCGTTACCGCTAAGATCCTGCTATACCGGTAGTACCTCTTTTTCCGCGAAGACTTTGCAAATGGGGATGTACAGCCACATCCATGAGAGGTATTCTTATTCGACTAAATGAATGCCTCACGAACCGTCGTTCTTCCTCAACATATCATAATGTACCCCTGTCCGGGACCCAACGGGAACTTGTAGGGGGAAAAAAATTCGGAAACTGCAAATGTCAGTATGTCAGTACTGTGGGGGCGAATTTGCGGTTCGTGGTTTTTCTATGTATGGCAGATAGATTTTTTACAACCCTAGTTTGTTTCCACGTAGTTAGGGCAGAGGGCTGTTAGGTGTCTGCTGTGTGGGAACGGAGTGTTCTTGGTTGAGTGGTAAATTAACAAACATGCTCTCCTCCTCCAACACAGACGACAGACGATACAAGACACAAGACACCACGAACGATATCGCGAACGAAACCGACAACTGCACCTAACTTTAACGACCACTCCCGACGGACTGGGGTACGATAGCCTAGCTAAATACAAAAGTCTTTTTCTCTTCTTCCGTTTTCTCTCTTCTTTCCATTTGTGAGGCGTCGATTGCCTTGTCCCGTTACCAGCAAGTGAAACTGGTCGATCGTTTGTCTTTCCCTTTGGGACCCAGTTTGGTCCCTTCAGTACCATGAACCGAACATGGGTCGCATCGGAAGTTGTGTTTCCGCAACGAAACGTACTAACCACTAGACTACACCAATTTGTATAGAAGAGCGAAATTTAGTTTTACATACATTAATTCCGATAGTGTTGCACACAGTCAGGAATATAAACGTGATTGTTGCTATAGCCTGAGCCACAGCGCGAACCAAATACAAATCAGGGTTTGTGGATAACCATTGTGTCTGCGCTAAGCCAAATATCATTTCTTTTTCCTGTTGCTCACAGATTGAGTAATTCCCTTAGGTGGCTCGCGAAAAAAAAAGATGCGATAGTTCCGGTTTGGTCTTGTGTCATTCTAGTAGATCCGTTTCCGAGCGGGTTGTGTAATATTACTGAGTGAGTGGTCTTGATGTCCGACACCAATGCGGTGGGAGCAACCTTTCTCTTTTCTTTTCATTTGATGGGGGTGCCAATATCAGCGCACCGGTACGTTGGCCATTCCTGGTAATACACGAGCCCCCTATTATTGGGTAATGATCGTGGAAAGAGCCTTAGATAGGGTGGACGTCACCTTTGGTTGGCCGCTAGCTAAAATGAGGTGACAAACTTCAGCGTTGATGACCACTTTTACACTAAAAATAGGTTTTTTCACAGCACTGGAATTCGACTACCAGCAGTGTAAGCAAATCAATTGTTGGGAAAATAGTGATTCTGGGTACTTTAATTGTGGGATTTAAATTTTGAAGGGTGTGCTACAATATTGAGTGAGCTGTGGCGATGCAAAATTGGCAATTTTCAAAACATGTATCTTTTTGTATGGGCACCCATACAAATTCCTGTCGCTAAACTCATGTCTGGGACTCAGTGGCCCCAAACAAACCAGCACTGCCGACAGAACGAATAGATATCTTATAAAAATACAAGTTTCAGAATTGGTAGATCCCCTTCTATCCATTGATATAATTTTCGTTTTGATTGGTCAAGAGGTGAGGGGCACTTTGCGGTCTTTGTGACTTTGAACTCTGGTCATTTTGGTGTGATTTGGCCGGTACTTTGGCGGGCCAAGGATGACTTTTGTCCAAGAACTATAGATGAAAAAAATCTGTAGCTGAGAGAAAAGTGAAAATTATTGGGAGCCCAGAAATATGACTCCGGTGTTGTTTCGTTGAAGGACATCAGCGTCGTCGCTGGTAATTGTTTCCGGTAATTGAAGAATAAGATATGGAGAAAAGGAAATAGTGTAGTGATATAATATGTTTGATCTCCCTAGACCCCTATTGCGGAACAGTAGATGGGCCGTTATGGTTCATTAGATCTGATGTATACTAGTTTGAAAGCAAACAATGGTGGGAGAAATCCTCATCGTTACCATCAACAACCATTTCGCACCCCCCCACTTTCGTTCCTAACAAATAGGTTCACAGGTATTAGGGGCACTCATGCTGAGCCGTTTTTGCAACTTTGAAAACAGCACAGTTCCAGCATACCGATACCGAAACCGAAAATCCCAAAAACCCACAACCTCGGGAACCGCCAAAAAGGCCGGTCTCCGATATGGTACCCAAAAATCGAAATTTCGGTTTTGGTTGTCAAGACCCACTTTCAAAAATGGCAAAAACAACGCAGCGTGAGTGTCCCTATGGTCAGAAAATCAGAGAGAAGAGAATCCTGGAAGCAGTGCTGTTTTTGAAGGCTGTTATTGGGATAGTTTAACTGTCTCGAAAGGTTTCGGAAAATTTCCCAATAGGGTAATTTCCCAATTTTTGAACAAAGATTTTGTTAAAAGTTGGGAGACTTTCAATAAGCTTTGATTGTAATTCTCGGGGGTGGACGATATGGCTCAGATGTCAATGTTGGGTTCAGACTACCTTTAAGAGAGGGCCTTCGAGCTCGGAAAACGGTAGCTCTACCGATACCACTAGGGGTAGAGTTCTTGAGTAGATGTGAATTCTTAAGAAAGGATTAGGATATGAAGCTAACCGAAATCAGTTTCCAGTAACTGGTGTTCCGTAAGCTGGTGACCTGATTCTGATGGAGAGTGTTTGCTAACTTTGCTTTGCTTAGCGTTGCTGGCCGAAATCCCCAAGCGAGACCAACTGCTTGCCGCTTATCTCAACCCCCAACCAATTCCTCTCCACCTCTGCAAATAGGTATCATACAAGTAAACATTCTCGATTCCTTTAGGTTGTTCACCTTCTAGACTCATGGGTTGATATTATTAAAATAAAATAAAAAAGAGAATATGTCGGTGTTACAAATGAGATTTCTCAATTGTTTCTATATCTTGCTCTGTTGTTATTTATAGACTCATGGATCATTATCATTACACAAGCACCGGTATGTTATCGGTGCCAATGAAATTATTATTTTTTTTTTTTTGCTGGAAACACGGACGGATATCATGACAGGAAATATATTGGCGATGAAACTCATGTAGGGCGGGTGGAAGAATATTAATGGTTGAATAACAAATGAGAACCTCCGGTCATATAGCGTGTACCTGTGGCCAATTTACAAATCAATTGTCAATCAAGTCATTCCAATGTCAAAGGGTGCAAGTGATGTTGTGAATAATCCCGAACTTTAACGGCCTGCGGGAAGTAACTGTATAGGTTAGCTTAATAGAGAAAGAAAGCAAAAGCAGATAAAAATTTTTTCTAGTATCAGCTTGTTAAGATTAGCCGGTGCTAGTCACAGAGATATATGGTGATTGCGCGGGGATAATATACTTGATACAAAAACATACTGGACAACAGGAAGGAAAATAGTCCAGCAATATATCAAGGCACAATAGTCTGGGCTCAAAGTCGATCACCGCAGCCGTTCTCGGTCACCCGCAACAAATCAAGAGACAGCGATGAAGATGAAGATGGAAACATGCAAGGAGAGCAGTCAAGATTAAACTACCACTCCTATCATAATAAGGACCTAGCGTTGAACAGATCAAAAGTTCTGAGCGAGGGCAATGAGTGGATAGAGAAACCCTCTTTTTAATATATCTTAGTATCATAGCACCCCCTATCAGGGATTCAGAAGGGTCACATCCTAACCTTGCGGGTAATCCGGATATCAACTTGGTTTGACTAACTGCATCAAGGTCGGCAGGGATAACAAAAAGATTGAGAAAACATTCGTTATTCCAATATTCCCGTAGTATTCCGATGAAACACTTCAGTAAATTGAAATTATGTGCAGCGGATACGGATATCAAAGTATCTTTAGAGAGGACAAATAAGTTTATTGAAGGGCTGATTCCCCGGAAACAAGTGTGGGGAATCTACATACATATAAACACAATTCCAGCAGAATGAGTGAACAATAAAACACAACGAAGTAACAAACATGCCCGAAACTTGTGCAAACTTCCCACAATTTTTCCACAACAATCCGCAAGGTTCCGTGACATGCCCAAACATTGTCGAAGACAATTTCCCACAAATCCTGAATCCTATCCTCCGAACAATCTAATTACTATCCCCTATCGCCTCATAGCTCCTATGCCCTATGCCCTATATCCTAGTGCATTTTATCCAACCCCCGATTCATGTAAGTCAACCAGAGTGAATGAGTGATTGCCGGTGATTTGCAACATAAATAGGTGAATCATATTTTTCTACCGGTCGGTACATCCGGCGCTTCCTTGCCCAGGACTGAAGATAGTGATTGACCCCGGCACATAACCTATCCCATCCTTTACATTATGGTATGATTTTCTTCATTATTTTCGCTTTACCGTGAGGCTTGAGAGAATAACTGAGAGAATAGATGATAAGTGTCGTTCCCAGTAATCATCCCCTGCATCATTCACGATATGCTGCCGAGATTCTCAAATGAAGTAGAGATTCCGCGAGCACGGTACTGTAATTGTTTGGCAGTCCTATTTCTGCCCATTTTGGTACTGGCCAGGGCGGTCTACCATGGCCAGCCTCCCTGCGCTAAGGGCTATGCATTTATGGGAAGATGTGCCGCAATCCCGGGGATCAAATACATATCACAGACACAGGGACATTATTAGCGCGACGGTGCAAACCATTGAAAGAAGGGGAGAAGAAATCATCTTCTATAAACCGCCGTAATTTTCGTCACCGGTGAGTCTTTAATAGAGGAAGTGGAGGGGTTAGTGTTGGCTCCTTCATTGAGTACTTTCCAAGGTCATTCTGTATGTAGCGAACTGAATAACTTTATTATCTAAGTTACCCCGATTATCATCTATGGTAGACACATGTTATCTTTTTTCTTTTCTTTTCCATACTGTATTTGGGGACATGGGATGTCCGACAGGAATGTTAATGGGGTTCACTCTTACCTGCTTACGTAATACTGGCACAGCAGTACGCAAAACGTCCTTGTGTTTCTCCTCCGAAATTTGGCAATCTTTTCGGAATTGCCCCCACTGACCTATCCCTTGATCAGCATTCAAGACCTCACCTAACGGCTGATTGAGGAGATAGTGTGGCCACTCCAGAAAAAGGTCGATTAACTCCTCGAGGTCACAAATTCTATTCGGTAGGTCACGGTAGGATTGCTTGTAACAAGTGCAAGAAGTGGCTCTGCTTATATACATGACTCTGCGCCTAGCCAGCGAGCGATAGAAATTGCCAACGAGTGAGCGGTCTAAACTAGGAAACCTTGCCAAATAATCCCAGATTTTTGCAAAATCTTCAGACTTTCCCAAACTTTGCCAAACATTCCAACCATTGCGAAGTCTCGGCGAACCGTCAATTAATCTTTGCTTTGTAAACTCGATTAACTACAATCGCCAATGACGTAATCCCTATTCCTAAATTCTATAGTTGTTTTCCCAATGTCATAACACCAATCCCTTTTCGTCGGCGAAGACCCGCGAAATGCCTCCGGCGATCGCCAAGCGATCGACGGCGATTTATAACATCAACAACCTCATACGCCTCCACAAAATTAATTCTCCCGATAGCTGAGATTTTCTCTCGTAATGCGGTCAACTTCCAGATACATTCCAAAGTAGTGGGGTGTTTTCTGCCCAGGGTTTCGAAGAATCCCTTGGAGGCCAGCTGATAAGCTTCTTCGGCTTTTTCATGTAGACCAGCCAAACGCGCGAGGATTTTACAGACTTTATAGTGCTCCGGACCGGGTGTTGACACTCGAATTTCTAGTGCACGCCAATACAGTGTCTCTGATTCGTCGTACCTTCCTAGGTCTTGTAGCACCGAAGCCAGGTTGTGGACAGTTTCTAGAGTGTCGGGGTGGTCTGGTCCAAGAACCTTCTGTGTGCCCTCTAGTACAAGTCGAAACATCGTCTCTGATTCGCTGTACCTTCTTAGGTCTTGTAGCACCAAAGCCAGATTATTGACACTTGCTAGGGTGGAGGGGTGAGCTGGTCCAAGAACCTTCTCTTTAGACTCCAATGCGCGCCGATGCAATGTCTCTGATTCGGCGTACCTCCCTAGGTCTCGTAGCACCGACGCCAGGTTATTGGCACTCGTTAAGGTGTCGGGGTGGTCTTGTCCAAGAACGTTCTGTCTGCCCTCTAGTGCCCGCCAAAACATCGTCTCTGATTCTGCGTACCTCCCGAGGTCTCGTACCACCGAAGCCAGGTTATTAACACTCGTTAGGGTGTCGGGGTGATCTGGTCCCAGAACTTCGTCCCTGGACTCCAATGCACGCCGATGCATTGTCTCTGATTCGGCGTACCTCCCTAGGTCTTGTACCACCATAGCCAGGTTGTTGACACTCGCTAGGGTGGAGGGGTGGTCTGGTCCAAGAGCCTTCTCTGCAGACTCCAATGCACGCCGAAACATCATTTCAGATTCGCTATACCTCCCGAGGTCTCGTAGCACCAACGCCAGGTTATTGACACTCGTTAGGGTGCCGGGGTGGTCCGGTCCAAGAACCTTCTCTCTAGACTTCAATGCCCGCTGAAACATCATCTCAGATTCGCCATACCTCCCTACGGCTCGTAGCACCAACGCCAGATTGTTGACACTCTTTAGGGTGTCAGGGTGATCTGATCCAAGAACCTTCTCTCTAGATTCCAGTGCCCGCTGAAACATCCCCCCAGATTCACCATACCTCCCTAGGGCTCGTAGCACCACCGCCAGATTGTTGAGACTCGTTAGAGCATCGGGGTGGTCTGGTCCAAGATCCTTCTCTGCAGACTCCAATGCACGCCGAAACATCATTTCAGATTCGCTATACCTCCCGAGGTCTCGTAGCACCAACGCCAAATTGTTGACACTCGTTAGGGTGCCGGGGTGGTTTGGCCTAAGAACCTTCTGTCTGCCCTCTAGTGCACGCCGAAACATCGTCTCTGATTCGCCGTACCTTCCTAGGTCTTGTATCACCGAAGCCAGGTTACTGATACAGGTTAGGGTGTCGGGGTGGTCTGGTCCAAGAACCTTCTCTGCAGACTCCAATACACGCCGAAACATGCTTTCAGATTCGCCATACCTCCCTAAGTCTCGTTGCACCAACGCCAGATTGTTGACACTCGTTAGGGTGTCGGGGTGGTTTGGTCCAAGAATCTTCTGTTTAAAGTCCAATGCATACCGAAACCGCCTCTCGGATTCGACATACCTCCCTAGGTCTCGTAGCACCAACGCCAGGTTATTGACACTAGTTAGGGTGCTGCGGTGGTCTGGTCCAAGAACCTTCTCTTTAGACTCCAATGTACACGAAAACATCCTCTCAGATTCGTCATACCTCCCTAGGTCTTGTAGCACCAATGCTAGATTGTCGGCAGTGGTTAGGGTGTCGGGGTGGTTTGGTCCATGGGCCTTCTGTTTAGATTCAAATGCACACCGAAAAATCTTCTCTGATTCGTCATACCTTCCAAGGTCTCGCAGCACCAAAGCCAGGGTCTCGACACAAGCTAGGGTTGTGGGGCACTCTGGGGCGAACGGCTTCTCGATATTGCTTAGTTCTTTGCGAAGCAGACCCTCTGCCTCCGTCGGCCGTCCCTGGGACTTGCTCACTCTCGCCAATAGCAGAACCCTTTCACAATATTCTCCTTTCCAGTCGTCATTTTTACCTGCACCTCGAAGTGCGATACATTGGCGGGCCTGTGTCTCTGCCTCACTGTAGGAACCGGTATCTAAAAAGTACTTTCCCATCCAAAAGGTAAGCTCTTCAGCAATGGGGTCAGTTGAATCTTTGGCTACCGAAAGTGCATGCGGAACGTATGCAGCAGCAGTACCACCATAGCGCCATTCGAGTTCATCTTGGGGGAAGCATTGTGAAACCGCTCTTAGTGCGGTGGCCTTCAATTGAAGTAGCTCCTCCGTTGATAAGTACGCACGAATAGAAAGTTGGACCAAGCGATGAAGTTCGTAAAATCTCTTGCCTTCACGCCTGACATCCGTAACCAACGAGAACCCCAATAACTTTCCAATAGCCAGACGAAACTTAAGCGAATCATCAATCCCTTCCAAGCCACATTGGCTCAGTAGCTCCTCTGGTATATTTTGGCGATCAAAGAAGGCAATCAAGCGGAGAAGACTTGCCGCTGGGCATCTGTTCTGTTATTCGGTCAAAAGTGATAAAATATGTGCCCAGGATACCTTTGGTCATATCGCCCTCTCGTCGGATGTCGCCAAAGGTTTGCGAAAGTAGCGTTGTCCTTTTTTCATGGTTGTCCTGGAAAATGGACCAGTAATCGGAAGGAGATGTCTTTGTCTCGGTCATAAAAGCCGCCGCACCCACGACAGCCAGTGGTATGTAATCCAGTGAGTCCAGAATCACAGGGACAACTTCTCGTTGTTGATCTTCCAAAGTATTCCAGTTGCGAAAACGTTTTGAAAACAAGTCCAGTGCTTCTTCCCCCGACATTTGCCCAACCTCGATAACCTCACACTCCTGCCGACTTGCGACCTGCAGAGATCTGGTCGTAAATATCACAGTCCCCTTCTGACCCTGCGGCACAAACTTCGCGATAGGGCTCTCATTGCTCTGAAAGTCGACCTCGTTGTCGGCATTGTCGATAATTAGGATCCAGTCGCCGCTATCGGGACCTTCAAACCATGCCTTCATATTCGACAAAAATCCCTCTTCATTTGTTTCAGCACTGGCCCGAGGAATGTAAACACGTTGTGCAATAGTCCGAAAGCCCTGACTAAATTTTAATAGCCCACTCCCGTTTACCCAGAAAACATCACACTCGCTCTCCTTGGCGCGCTGATAAACGTATTCGAGGGCAATCTGGGTTTTTCTAAGCGACGTTAGTACATCTTCCCTATGTCGAAGCAATCAATACATACCCAGAACCCCCTAATCCATGGAGCGCAATCCGGTTATGATCGCTACTTCTACAACACCCATTTATGGCCTCAATGATACTGTTACGGCCAGTAAACGTTCCATTCCTGCTGTAAGGAACTATCCAATACGGTCTAGATGCGTCTCTCGACCCTACTAGCATGTTAGATCTGTGCTAGCACCGAGGGATGAATGGTGATCATACCTCCGTCTCTAGCTCTCACAGGTTCCCCGTGATTTGTGACTGCAATATTGGTGATATGTTGGTGCGTGTGCGTCTCCCCGACAACATCGCCATTAGCGAAGACGTTATGATCCCCCCGATTCGCGTTGAACCTTCCGTCGTTATTGCATTGGGTTTCGGTAATGCTGACAAGATCGTTAGAAAGTTGCTGATGGGGTTTACAAATGAAATGGTAGATTAATTGGGATACCTACTTCTCCATCTCCAGTGACTCTCTATTTAGCTTGCTGTATATCTATGTTTTTTTCTGGGGTTTGGATTTGATAATAACCAGAGGGGCTAGCTTTGTTCGATAATGATGGCTCCCTCGTTGCTTATCGTAATCTCCGAAAGCTATCCTTTCTCATGCCCTGGGATAAGTCAACAACACGGGGTATGATGGAATGGGACCCAACCTTGGATACTGAAATGAATAAGTCTTATTTCGCGGCCGTTGTAGGGTAAAGTAAGATCCTGGGTAGCAGTGCTCGAAGACAGTGGTGATTAAGATTTTGCAGTGATGGGAATGAGTAAAAGGGTGTAGCAACGAAAGTTAGAAATTAGAGATCAGAAATCAGTAGCCTTGGCTGCCCGGCTGAAGAAAGGACCTGAGAATTGAAATAGAATACTGTATTCCACCTCACACTCTGTCCACCGCACGTCCCGGCAACGTAATTGGCTATTGCAGTGGGGATATGGACAGCGGCTCACTTTGGTGTGGATGGCCAACTTTACAATGGCATAAGTAACACGAGAGCAACATCCTCCAATTGTATTCTCCTGCAACCGACAGCAGCTTCGCATCATCGGTCAACAAATCAGCCGGAAAGTGTGCAAATACAAGAATTGAGCTTTGGAATAATACTGGTCCACTAAGCGAATTCACCTGTTCAACCCCACCCGGGATAGGGAGCCTTTCGTCTGAGTTATCTTTCTATCAACAGGAGACTGCCATACCGTATTCCACGCCATAGCGAGCGCCCGGCATAGCGAGCCATCCGCCCAAATACTTGCCATATTTAAATCTCAACTGAGGTTCAACCAATTACTTTGCCCAAACTTCCAGATGGCTCGCTATGGCGTGGAATACGTTACCTTCATGTTGAACCACTCAGACAGCCTTACCTTAGAGTTGATTCAATAACTATCCTGCACTGTGGTGCATAAATCACAGAATAGGAAAGATAATACTCGTAATTTTATGACATTTGTGAACACAACTGCTATTCCATATGGGCAGAAAATCGACCGGAGCCTCAAGATTTTGGTGGTATGCAATAGCAGTTGTGTTCACAAACGTCAGAAAATTACGAGTAGAGTTGATTCAATAACTATCCTGCACTATGCTGCATAAATCACAGAATAGGAAAGATAATACTGGGGGGGCTGCGCCACTTTCAGCGCTTTGCATAAGGGCGGGTGAAGGATCCCCAATAGATATTGAACGATTTGTGCTCTACAGTACATTATGTCGCACGAGGATGCCGGCAAAAATAGTGAACAGACCCGCGGTAGTCTAATCAGCCAAATAATGTTACTCCACGCCTCACCACCTCGATAGATTCAGTAATCGTAATATCGCAGCATTTTTAAAAAGGACTGCTATTTCATACCACCAAAAATCGACTCAGAGCCTCAGAATATTGGCGGTATGCAATAGCCCTCCTTTTTAAAAATGCTTCAACACTACGAGCAGCTGAAGAATTTAAAAAATCCCCCGCAACGCGTATCGCACAATATGGAAGTCCGGAAATTCTTGCGAATATTCCCATCGCAATGCACAAGTTATTGAAAGATCATTTGCTATCACAGATTGGAGCGCAATACCTGTGTAATCTCTATCATAATGAACCGATCTGGACAAGTCCGATCTACAATACCTAGTAAGGGCGAAAGCAAGCTTCATCAATTGTTAATGATTCCGGAGGCTTCGCCGATCCTTAGCCTCACAAAATCTGTTCATTACCATCTTGCCTAGTTCAGGCCAGTGCGATAAGTCAACACGATAAGGAACCGTATGATATTGTCAAGTTGACGTTTCAAAAGCGCCAAACCAGGTCATTCCAAACACCGTGCCATGAGAAATCTTTCTCCAAGACAAGTTCGTGTACTGTACCAACAACTCTCTTGACGATTTTTGAGAATGTCAAAATTTGTGTCTGCTGTAAGAGCGTATATGAATACACGCTAGAGCTCAACTAGTAAAAATAAATAACATTAGACTGATTCTAGCTCAGGGAGGTTAAGTTCCGAGTTCGTGTTGTACCGCACACCGAACGCTCTCACAATATTGAAATGTTGCTGGAGCGATGGGACAAAGAACACAAATACTGTGGAGAAAAAAATAGCACTTTCTAAATATTCCCGTTATCTGGAGGACCCAAGTTCTATCCAAGGTGCCAAAAAAAAATGAAAACACCAAGTGGAGTGGCAACCGTCGCAAGGTAGGCTACACAGTGCCAAACCTGTCTCAGACATGGTAAACGCGCCCCTGCGATCGTTTTTACCACCATCGAGTTCGCTTTTTTCCCCTTTTTCCCGACACCTCTCGATATCCGGTGGAGGCTGTTGAGTAAAGAGATTCATCAAATTTATGTGCCAGCAAACTTTACAATGGTACAAGCGCGGCCGATAAATATAGACCGTGGGCGGGGACAACGAACACGGGGTTCAACGAACAAGCCACACAAAATGTCTTGGCGAATGCTGATTTTGTATGGCTTGTTCGTTGAACCCCCGTGTTCGTTGTCCCCGCCCACGCTCTAACCATCAGGTGGATCTGATAAGCGAAGGCGGCATGTAGCAACCAGCCATTTGGCCTCAGGTTTGGTGAGGGCTCGCGTTGCAACTCGCTTCTTTTAAGCACGTGACGGTTATATCTATCGGCTGCACTTGTAGTTTTGTGACCCGCTCAGGATTCCATTGCCCAAGCACGCCCAATCCCGCCCGGTGAACCATGCAAGTCTCAACTGTATGATTGCTGCAATTCCTATATGAATACCACCTGCTGAGCTCTCGAGTCTCCACCGATCACAGAACACAAGGACACATTCCTGTCGAAAACATTTTGGTTTAGCAAGTTGATGGTCCAAGTCGCTCTTTCACTTAGAACTTATATCCTTTCAAACGCTAGCGAGCTCAAAGGGTTTCCTGTTCCTTAGTTTTCTTTTTTCTTCTTTTTTTTCTGAATAGCAGCGCATAATACCGTAATCATATCAAACTTAGACTAGAGCTTGTAGCGAACCTGTGGCTGGTAACTCCAGCCCCTAGTTTCATTTACTAAAAGTGTTTTCGGGACAGCGGTGAGCCCCAATTCAGCAACCACGGGCCGCACACCCGACCCAAACCGGGTCACGTGCCCCGCTAATATCAATCCTGGTTTCGCTAGATTTCCATGGTAATGGGTCGGGAACAGGCCGTGCAAATCCCCACAATCGAGGTCTCAGTTTCAGTAATTCAATAACCAATAAAGTGAAAGAAGGAATTTCTATTACTGTACTCGCGTTGCGGAGTTGCTGTTTGACACTACAGGTGGCAATTCCCATACAAGTATCCAACAGCAACTCCGCAGCGCGAGTACACTCCCGTTCGCAAAGTCTTCGCGGAAAGAGAGGTACTGTGGCAGGGTCTTGGCGGTAACGAAAGTAGCAATACAAGGCATTGCCAGATAAAGATCGTCTAAATTATGTGAGGTAACGGACTTACCATCAAGTTTGACAATGGCGCCTCCACATATTTAAGCCTGTAGTTCACGATATGAACGAAACCCCGATATCGCTTTGATGTCAGATCTGGGAATGAGCTATGAGCAGATAGCTCGTGAGCCCAGCCTTCCACCATCGACAATCCGAAGTGTTGTCAAGAGATACCAAACTCGAGGCCACATACATGATGCACATGAGCGGGACGACCATCCAAGAGATCATATTAAAATGGTAGCTTCAAAATATACTAGTATTTGGGTTCCTTGCATCGTAGACATCCAGCAAGTTACTAGCAATGAGGGTGTTATTGTAAAATATAAAATTCAGCCACTCCATACCCGGCAATCTCTTGTATTGCTACTTTCGTTACCCTGCCACAGTACCTCTCTTTCCTCGAAGACTTTGGAAACGGGGGACCGCCACTCCCACGAGAGGTATTCTCGTTCGACTAAGCGAAAGCCTCATGAACCGCCGTTCTTCTTCAACACATCATAATGCATCACTGTTCGGCACCCAACGGGAACTTGTAGGGGAAAAGATTTCTGAAACTGCAGATGTCAGTACGTCAGTACCATGAATCGAACATGGGTCGCATGGGAAGTTGTATTTCCGCAACGAACCGTACTAACCATTAGACTACACCGATTGAATGGAAGAGCGAAATTTAGTTTTACTTACGTTAATTCTGACAGTGTTATGCACGGTCGGGTATATAACCGTGATTGTTACTGTAGGTTGAGCCAAAGCGCGAACCAAATACAGATCGAGGTTTGTGGATAACCATTCTGTCTGCACTAAGCCAAATATCATTTCTTTCTCCTGTTGCTCACAGATTATGCAATTCCCTTAGGTGGCTGGCGAAAAAAAAAAATGCGATATTGCCGTTTGGGTCTTGTGTCTTTCCAGCAGATCCGTTTCCGAGCCAGTTGCGGAATACTACCGAGTGAGTAGTTGTGATGTCCGACACCAACGCGGTGGGGGCGATCTTTCTCTTTTCTTTTCTTTTCATTTTATGGGGATCCCAATACCGGCGTACCGGTACGTTGGCTATTACTGATAATACATGGTCTTCCTGTTATTGCGCAATGATAGTGGAAAGAGCCTTAGATAGGGTGGCTGTCACTTTTGGTTGACAGCTTGGTACAATGAGGTGATAAATGTCATCGCTGATGGCCACTTTTACACCAAAAATTTCTTTTTTTGCAGCACCAGAATTCGACTACCCGCAGTGCAAGCAAATCAATTGTTGGCAAAATAGTGATTCTGGGTACTTTAATTGTGGGATTGAGATCTTAACGGGTATGGTAAAATATTGTGCAAGTTGTAGAAATACAAAATTGGCAATTTTCAAAACATGTATCTTTTTGTATAGGCACACATACAAATTTCTATTGATAAACTCATGTCTGGGACTCAGTGGCCCCAAACAAACCAGCACTACCGACAGAATGAATAAATATCTTATAAAAATACAAGTTTCAGAATTTCTAGGTCCCTTTTTATCAATTGATATATTTCTTGTTTTAATTGATCAAGAGGGGGAGGGGGCACTTTGTGGTCTTTTTGACCCTGAATTTTGGGCATTGTGGTGTGTTTTGGTCGGTACTTTCGTCAGCCAACGATGACTTTTGTCCAAGATGAAAAAAATCTGCAGTTGAGAAAAGTGAAAATTATTGGGGCCTCAGGAATATGACTCCGGTGTCATTTCGTTGAAGAACACCAGCGTTGTCGCTACTAATCCTTGCCGGTAATTGAAGAATAAGATATCGAAGAAAAAAAAAGAGGTTCACAGGTATCAGGCACACTCACGCTGAGTCCTTTTTGCAGTTTTTGAAGATCGTTTTTGAGAAACAAAACCGAAACACACAAATAGTGTACCCAACCAGTCAGGGGCCCAGTGGGGCCTTGCGGGGGGACTGCCAAGAGCCGTGGACAGGACTTGACGGCTGTCTGTAGCCTGTCCAGGGGGTTCAAATGCAGGACGGCCGTCTTTGGGCCAGAAAGCGGGCCCTACAGGGTGAGACAGCTGTTCTCAGGGTAGGAGGTGGGATGCCAGGGGACCGCGGGTGACGGCAGGGGGCTGCGGGAGCGAGGACTGTTGGAAGGAATGGTGTTTGGGCTTCCTGATAACCTCCATATGGATAGAATAGCAAGGAACGGAATGAAGGAAATGGCAAGGAATGGAATGAGCGGAATGGAGTGGATTGGCTGGAATGGGATGGAGAGGCTGGGAATGGATATCTATGAGGCGGGGAATGCTTAATATATAGCACAGTAGTTTACCTACAATCCCAGGATAAGGGAAAATTGAAGTAAAGTTCTATAACTTGAATATTCTCACGGTTCTGAAACTTTATTTATTTCTTGGAACTTTATTCGTTTATTTCTTCAAGGACGGTGGGGGACGACATGAGTGATGTCTCATGATGCCGTGGCGGTTGGTTTAGGGGTGTACTATTCGTACTTGTGAAAGTGGGGTAGTGAAATATCTAGTTTACCAATATTATGAGGAAAATATGGTAAACAGGAGACAATGGGACAGGTTTAGGATACGGTAGACTCTTGAAATATCAGCTTCACAGAGTCCTTTATACATTATTTCTACTAATACTTTTCACATCCAGCATTAAGCTTAACATAACCCCAACCCAATTATGTCAGATGAAAGCAATGTACACCTGAGTCGGGTAGCCTGAAGGAGGGACATGTTGTGATTCATGGAATTTTCTTATTTTCATTTTCCTTATGCACGGTTTTTTGATCAAATTTTATTTTCCATTTACTCTTTTCTGATCCAATGATAACGGATGAATAACCGGTATACAAATGCAAGGAAATTTCTTTTATCTCTTTTATCCTTTTGATCTACTTCTTTAGCTCTTTGGCTGTGGAATCGTGCATTGTTGTATTCAAATCTCAAGGTATTACATCCATTATAACCTCTCATTTGCGACTGTAGGCAGTCAATCGGCCTATCTGAGCATCCATGCAATCTCCAAACAAAAAGGCCCCTCAGCAACGGTCAATCTCACACAGTCTAAGCAGGTCCTCTTAGTTCTTAAAGTTGGAACTATCAGATGGTAGTCCCCTACAGTCCGTCCTACCCTAAAGAAGGGCGGACTGGACGGCTGGGAATGCTGCACCCAAAAACCCAAAAACCTCTGGAACCGCCAAAAAAGCCTGTTTCCGTTAGGGTACTCAAAAATCGGAATTTCGGTTTTAGTTGCTAAAACGGATTTTCAAAAGCCGCAGAAACAGCTCAGCGTAAGTGCCCCTGTTGTCAGAAAACGACAGAGAAGAGAATCCTAGAAATGGTGCTGTTTTCGAGGCCTGTTATTGGGATAGTTTAACTGTCTCGAAAGGTTTCGGAAAGATTTACTAATAGGGTAATGTCCCAATTTTCGAACAAGGATTTTAATAAAAGTTGGAGATATTTTAACTGGCTTTGGTTGTAATTCTCGGGGGTGGACGATATGGCTCAGATGTCAATATTGGGTTCAAGCTACCTTTAAGAGAGGACCTTTGAGCTCAGAAAACGGTAGCTTTACTGACACCACAAGGGATGGAGTTCTTGAGTAGATGATGTGAATTCATAAAAAAGAATTAGGGTATCAAGCTAACCGAAATCAGTTTCCAGTAACTGGTGTTCCGTAAGCTGGTGCCCTGATTCTGATGGAGAGTGTTTGCTAACTTTGCTTTGCTTAGCGTTGCTGGCCGAAATCCCCAAGCCAGACCAACAGCTTACCGCTTAACTCAACCCCAACCAATTCCTCTCCACCTCTGCAAACAGGTACAAGTAAACATTCTCGATTCCTTTAGGTTGTTCAGATTCTAGACTTATGAACTGATATCCTCAAAATAAAACAAAAACGCTGGGAATGGATATCTATGAGGCGGGGAATGCTTAATATATAGCACAGTAGTTTACCTACAATCCCAGGATAAGGGAAAATTGAAGTAAAGTTCGATAACTTGAATACTCTCACGGTTCTGAAACTTTATTTATTTCTTCGAACTTCGTTTATTTCTTCAAGGACGGTGGGGGACGACAAGAGTGATGTCTCATGATGCCGTGGCGGTTGGTTTAGGGGTGTACTATTCGTACTTGTGAAAGTGGGGTGGTGAAATGTCTAGTTTACCAATATTATGAGGAAAATATGGTAAACAGGAGACAATGGGACAGGTTCAGGATATGGTAGACTCTTGAAATATGAGCTTCACAGAGTCCTTTATAAGTTACATTATTTCTACTATTACTTTTCACATCCAGCATTCCGCTTAACGTAACCCCAACCCAATTATGTCAGATGAAAGCAATGTACACCTGAGTCGGGTGGCCTGAAGGAGGGACATGTTGTGATTCATGCAATTTTCACGGTTTTTTGGTCAAATTTTATTTTCCATTTACTCTTTTCTGATCTAATGATAACGGATGAATAACCGGTATACAAATGCAAGGGAATTTCTTTTATCTCTTTTATCCTTTTGATCTACTTTTTTGGCTCCTTGGCTGTGGAATCGTGCATTTTTGTATTCAAATCTCAAGGTATTACATCCATTATAACCTCTCATTTGCGACTCTAGGCAGTCAATCGGCCTATCTGAGCATCGATGCAATCTCCAAAAAAAATACCCCTCAGCAACGGTCAATCTCACACAGTCTAAGCAGGTCCTCTTAGTTCTTAAAGTTGGAACTATAAGATGGTAGTCCCCTACAGTGCGTCCAGCACGAACATTCCCGGGTGTGTCCGCCCCAGCACCTCCGAAAAGACGGACTATTAGCTGTGGTCCGCCCCGTCCTACCCCAAAGAAGGGCGGACTGAACGGCTGGGAATGCTGCACCCAAAAACCCAAAAACCTCTGGAACCGCCAAAAAAGCCGGTTTCCGTTACTGTACTCAAAAATCGGAATTTCGGTTTTAGTTGGTAAAACGGATTTTTAAAAGCCGCAGAAACAGCTTAGCGTAAGTGCCCCTGTTGTCAGAAAATGACAGAGAAGAGAATCCTAGAAGTGGTGCTGTTTTCGAGGCCTGTTATTGGGATAGTTTAACTGTCTCGAAAGGTTTCGGAAAGATTTACCAATAGGGTAATGTCCCAATTTTTGAACAAGGATTTTGATAAAAGTTGGAGATATTTCAACTAGCTTTGGTTGTAATTCTCGGGGGTGGACGATATGGCTCAGATGTCAATGTTGGGTTCAGGCTACCTTTAAGAGAGGACCTTTGAGCTCAGAAAACGGTAGCTCTACTGATACCACAAGGGATGGAGTTCTTGAGTAGATGACGTGAATTCATAAAAAAGAATTAGGGTATTGTGGGGAAGGAAAATGGTCTGCAAGGTTTTAGCTAGAAGTTGTGTTTTATTTTGATCGGATAAGCTACCGTAGAATCTGGTCTTATAGAGACCGTTGCCAAGCTGATTGCGTAAGGGATTAACATTAAGCTATACTACATTAGGAGGGAAAAAAGAAAAAAACATATCAATTGAAAAAGCTATTCGTCCGAGTCCTGTAGTCCAAATTCCACTCCTGAATCCTCTGCCGGAGGAAGTTCTGTATTCTCATGAGTGAGCCGATGGATCGTTATATGTTATCGCTGCCAATAAAATCTTTCTTTTCTTTAGCTTGTTTTTCTTTGTCTTTTTTTTTTTTTACAGGAGACATGGACGATTGTCATGACAGGAAATATATTAGCGATGAAACTCAGGGAGGGTGGGCGGAAGAATATCAATGGTTGAATAACAAATGAGGGCCTCCGCTCATATAGCATGTAACGGGAAAGAAATTATCAATCAAATCATTCTAATGTTAGCGTCGTAGCGCACCCTATCAGGGATCCAGGAGGGGCAGATTCTAACCTCCACGGTAATCTGTGGGATCTACCCGGTTCAACTAACTGCATCAACCTGAAGAAAAAAGAAAAAAAATGACACCTCGAGAAAACATCCGTTATTCCAATCTTCCCGCCGTATTCCATCGAAACAATTGGGTAAATAGGTGGATCATCTTTTTCCTGCGGTCGGTATATCTCGCTCTTTCTTGTCCAGGACTGAAGATAGTGTTGGTTTGGCACATAACCTATCCGACGATTCACGGTGCGATATGTTTTGCTTGTTTATGCTGGCTTTACTATCAGGCATGTCAGAATAACTGATAAATGACATTCTTAGTAATCATCCCGTGCATCATTCACGACATGCTGCAGAGATTCTCAAATAAAATAAAGATTCCGCCAGCACGGTACTGTGGAGGATAATTTGTGTCTTATGATACCAGTGTTGAGTGGTATACCCTGTGCTGTAGCTAGGTCTTAGTTGCTGTGACTTTTGTTTCTTAGCTAGTCTGTTTTTCTGGTTAGGATGTGTGATGCGCATGTGACCTCTTGGGTAGTTTGGGAATTTTCTGTGGTGGTTGTCAACCATCCATCCTACATCCAACATCCAACAACCAGAAGACAACCACCCAACAACGAGCACAATAAGCAACAACCAAGGATAGATGGACATCGAGAAACATAACGAAGACATCAGCAGCCGCAACAGAACGACCACCACAGAGAATTCGGGAGCTCGGTTCTTTTTTTTCTTCTTGTCTTTTCTTTTATCTTTACGCTTTACAGAGATAGTTTGAGACAGAGAAGTATCCTCAGACAGTGGGAATTTTAGTTTCTGTGTCTGGCTCCGGTTTGCTCTAGTAGTTTGTGACTCAAGGAATGTGACCGAGCTTCGTGCCAACCTACAGCCTAACGAATCGCCTACTCCTGGGGGAGAGGAAACAGTACTGTAATTGTTTGGCAGTGCTATTTCTGCACATTTTTATATTGGTCAGGGCCGTCTACTATGGCCAGCCTCCCTGCGCTAAGAGCTACGCATTCATGTGAAGCTGTGCCGCAATTACGGGGATAAAATACATACTACAGAGACAGGAACATTATTAGAGCGACGGCACAAGTCACTGGAAGAAGGGAGAAGAAATCATCCTCTATAAACCGCCGTAATTTTCGTCACCGGTAAGTCTTTAATAGAGGAAGTGAAGGGATAAGTGTTGGCTCCTTCATCGAGTACTCTCCAAGGTCATTCTGTATGTAGCGGCCATAACTTTACTATCTAAGTTACTCCAATTATTATTTACGCTAGACACATGTTATCATTTTTGCTTTGATTTTCCATACTCTATTTGGGGATATGGAATGTCCGACAGGAATGTTAATGGGGTTCACTCTTGCCTGCTTACGTAATACTGGGACAGCAGTGCGCAAAAAAAGTTCTCGTGTTTCTCCTCCAAGATTTGGCAATCTTTTCGGAATTGTCCCCACTAACCTATCCCTTGATCTGTATTCAAGACCTCACCTAAAGGCTGACGGAAGCGATAGTGGGGCCACTCAAGGAAAAGGCTGATTAACTCCTCGAGGTCACAAAATCTATTGGGTAGGTCAGGGTATGATTGCTCGTAACAAGTGCAAAAAGTGGCTCTGCTTATATACATGACTGCGCCTAGCCAGCGAGTGATAGAAATTCCCAACGGGTAAACGGTCTAAACTAGGAAACCTTGCCAAATAATCACAAGAATTTTACAAAATCTTCCCAGACTTTCTCAAATTTTACCAAACATTCCAAGCATTGCGAGGTCTCCGCGAACCGTCACCTCATCTTTGCTTTATAAACTCGATTAACTACAATAACCAATGACATAATCCCTATCCCTAAATCCTATAGTCGTTTCCCCACTGTCATACCACCAATCTGTTTTGGTCGGCGGAGACCGGGGAAATGCCTGCGGCGATCGCTTGGCGATCGACGGTGATTTATAGCGTTAGCAACCTCATGCGCCTGCACAAAACTAATCCTCCGGAGAGCTGAGTTTTTCTCTCGTAATGTCGTCAACTTCCAGATACATTCCAAAGTGGTGGGGTGTTTTCTGCCAAAGCTTTTGGAGAATCCCGTGCAGGCCCGCTCATAAGCTTCTTCGGCATCAAGATATTTCCTCTGTTTTTCGTGTAGACCAGCAACGCGCTCGAGGATTTCATAGACTTCATAGTGCTCCGGGTTAAGGGCTCTCCCTCTAGCTTCCAGTGTGTGAGCCAGGTTGTTAGCGCTTCCTAGGGTATATGGGTGGTCTGCTCCAAGAACCTTTTCTCTCCCCTCCAGTGCACGCTGAGACAATCTCTCTGATTCGGCGTACCTTCCTTGGACTAGTAGCAGGCAAGCCAGGTTATTGACACTGGTTAGGGTGGAGGGGTGGTTTGGTCCAAGAACCTTCTCTTCACGTTCCAATACACTCCGAAGCATCCTCCCAGATTCGCCGTACCTCCCTAGGGCTTGTAGGATTGAAGCCCTGCGGTTGAGACTTGATAGGGTGTATGGGTGGTCTGCTCCGAGAACCTTTTCTCTCCCCTCCTGTGCACGCCGAGACAGTCTCTCTGATTCGGCATACATTCCTAGGTCTTGCAGCACCGACGCCAGGTTGTGGACACTGGTTAGGGTGACGGGGTGGTCTGGTCCAAAAACCTTCTCTTCACGTTCCATTACCGATGGATCGTTATATGTTATCGCTGCCAATAAAATCTTTCTTTTCTTTAGCTTGTTTTTCTTTGTCTTTTTTTTTTTTTACAGGAGACATGGACGGTTATCATGACAGGAAATATATTAGCGATGAAACTCAGGGAGGGTGGGCGAAAGAATATCAATGGTTGAATAACAAATGAGGGCCTCCGCTCATATAGCATGTAACGGGAAAGAAATTATCAATCAAATCATTCTAATGTCAAATGGTGCAGGTGATGTTGTGAACAACCCCAAACCTTAACAAGTGGCGGGAAGCAGTGAGGACAAAGTAGAAAAAAAGCCAATATCAGTTTCCCTAGTATCCGTTTGTTAAGATTAGCCCACGCTAGTGATAGAGAGATATGTTGATTGCTCGGCGATCACGTTTGATACAAAACATGCTGGACAATAGGAAGGAATATAGTCTAGAAATATATCAAGGCACAATAGTCTGGGCTCAAAGGCGACCACCAGACTGTATGATCTTTTCTGCCATCTCGCGAACATGGGTATGGGAAGGTGTAAAGCCTTGCTTTTCTTGCTCTAAGATCCATGAAACAAGAAAATCTTCTTGGTCTGTTGTTAAGTGTTGCATGAAGGTATGACTTTCGCGAGAAGTAGAGGCTCCAGCTTGACCACCTTGAATCGTTCCACAGCTAACATTAAACTCAAGGCAAGCTTTTCTCTGACTCATACCATCCTTGATGGCTTCTAGTGCTTGCTGTATTGCATATTCACGGGGATCAGCCATCTTGAGTTGTAGGACTGGTGCGGATTAAACTGTGTTGATGTGCTGGTTGATTTATGCGCCCGGCCGCAATCTGGGGGTGCCAGGAATCTGGGGTGCCTAGCTTATCGTAGACGGAAGTCTGCTCCCTTTTCTGGATCACTATTAATTGCTCACCTTTCTATTTCTACTGCGCCAGTTGCCACAATGCAGATACAGTGAAATATTATCCAACTTCAATATTTCTCCCCTGATTCTTGTTACAGATGGGACATCAGTCTACAATTAATTGATAGAGTATGAAGATTAATTGCACATCCTATCCTAACTTGGCAGCAATTATATGGAAGAGAAGAAATTGATATCTCTCCCAACTGTCCTTTGTGGTAAAGAATAAGGTATCCGCCCTTCGACAGGAGTTCGATTGTCTGATCCGCCATCCCGCTTTCACTCTTGTGATACTGGTACTGTAGTATTCACTACGAATGGACTTAGTTTTATCAAGCAACTCTGGCCATTGAGCTACAGCCTTACCAGGTTCCCATCCGGAAAACCCCGTTACCTGATACAGTAGTAGGTATCGACCGCAGTCCTCCAGCCACCTCTCGGGAGAAAAAAGAGAGAGAATGTCTCTGGTGGATGGGAAATAGATAATTTTAGGATGGAGTGCAATTCATCCTCCCCGATTGTTTCTAGCGCACCGGCGGAGATTGCCCATGACTGGTGCATCTTAATTGGTAGATTTGAAGTTCTCATTTTCCTCCCGCCGTGAACAGCTACAACATTAGGTGCACGTTAAGGGCCATTTGTTTACATCACTGGAGCAAGGGAGCAGAAACCGACACCCTTGGAAGAGAAAACTGAAAAAAACAGAAATTGTGGGCTTTAAACTGTATTTAGATTGTGTATCAGGCAGAGGAGGGCAGAGGCAAAGTACTTGAAGGAAGTTCGTTCTTTGGTATTAGCTCGTGAGAAACAAGAATTTGTACAAATTGAAAAGAGAGTGCAACATACTGTATGCATAGAGATATCCAAAACAGAAACCAAAAAAGAGATCTCTTTGGCGGGGAATTGAACCCCGGTCATCCGCGCTCAGGGCTAACTGACAGGCGGATATACTAACCACTATACTACCAAAGACGGATGTTAGTTGTTGTTATCAAGCAGGTTTTAAAGATATTGTAATAAAGCCTGTGATTCGTGCTGCAGACATTGAGCGTTCGTTGGTGTCTTCTGGGATGTTTTTGTCCTTGGTCACGTGAGCCATAGCAGTTATCCGGCTACTGGTTTTTGACTAAGCATGATCCCCCGGCTTTCAATTCCATGTTAGACTAAGCCATTCTGACACGCTTAATTTTGACATCTCCTGTCGCCAACTGCAGCCAATGTTCATTTGGTCTCAGAATTTCCTTGCAGCAACTCGGCTTTTAAACTTCTACGATCGACTGACCCTAACATATTTTATCTATATGACACTATGTAGCATCCGTCGTGGTTTGTCTCGGGACCAGCGACACGTCGTCAATGACGTTATACACCAGGTACTCGCGAGTCACCAACGATCACTCAGTGTTTTCGGGGATGGATATTGAAGTAAATAGAGAATTTAGTAAAGAGTTTCAGTGAAGAGTTTGAATATAATTGAGTGAGAATTGTTGACCATTGATTGACTTAATCTCTTATCCACCTATCACCAAAGTAGATGACAACTATATACTATACAAAAGCCAACCTCACAGATATCCACTACATCTGGGGGCTCCATCCCTTCCAATCTGTAACACTCCTCGCTCCATCCCAAACGACTCCCAAACCATTCATCGCATCTCCTCGCATAAGTCCAGACTGCTCCTCGATACTGCTCCTCGCAGGAGTCTAGACCACTCCACGTTTGAGGTTATCAGGAAGCCCCTGACAACCCCGCCACATTACAACAGATATCAATTTGAGTATTGATATTCGGCAACGGTGTAGGTAGTAGGCATGGCGATAGGTGATAGGTGATAGGTGATAAGCGTTGGGATAGCCACCGGTAATAGGAGATTTGATACTCAGAGATGCTGGGACGGAGCAGTTACTTATTGGCTTTGTCCAGGATGGATGCATGTCATGGATAGTTTGATTGTGCTTGTAGGAGCTATGGACAAAGAAGGAAAGGAAGTGGATGGATCTTGTTGGAATCATGAAATGTTGAAGTTTAGGTTTTGTTTATTAGCTTTACAGATGTGTATTTAAGTATCATAGTAGTAATTTTCTCCTGCTCGAAGTAGAGAATCTGCAGGTCAAATATATTATACTCTTCTCCCAAGGTGCCTGGGTCTTTCCGCACCTAAATCACGGCCCATAACAAGACAGGCTGTCTGCCAGTATTCCGCATTGTAGAAGAATACACTCATCTTATTCCAAATTATGCTGGCGAAGTATAGCCAAATCGACGACCTGGCACGGAGTACATCCTTAAATTGTTACCGCTCATTATACAACACTTAGACTGTCGCAGATAACCAAGGGTCGGCGAGAGAAATCACAGGAGAGTTTCACGGCAAATCTGTTATGAAGATACCGTTATGCTGAGTAAATCCAAAGGGTATGTAGTGTTCGAATAATGCGACAAGTTTCGGTACTGTGGGACTCGTCAATGGTCACAGCATGGATTATGACCAAAGTGTGTGGACTACTTGTGGGGCACCACTGTGGACATTGAGCATGTATTTAAGCCTGCTGTTTTCTCTTGTATCTTACCAAGAACAACGCCCCTCTCGGTACTAAACCATTAGTGTCTCACAGTACGGTAAATGTTAGATACCATACCATACGTTATGGCTGTAATGTACTGTACTCGGGCAGAACGAAAGTGATTGGTGGATCTTGCTGAAGAATTCAGAAATCAGGAAAATACTCTCAGGTAATCCTAACCCAGCTTTGATTACCCTACAAGACGATGCAAAGATGAACTGGAAAGATATTGCAGCTCTAGTTAATATGAAGCTGAGTAATTGCCATAATATCTATGCTTGTTCACAGGTTGATAATACACTACCGGTAACAAACAAGCATCGAACTGACCGACGATCTATTTTTGATGAGGCTGAGAAAGAGAAACTTCGCCTCTTCATTACTCAGGATAGGGGAACATGATGATTAGGCTACCCCATATTAGAATAGGAAATCATCTGCATTCCGATCACTGTTTTCTGACATTAAATTTGAATCCTAATTGGTTGCACTCTAAGATATCATAATAATGATTGGTCGAATCAGTGGTTTTCCAACCACTTACCCTCCCCAGTACAATACCGGAAAACGGAAATTCACACCAAAAATCAGAATGCCAGATAATTCTGTCTTTTACCACAGAGCTCAGGCCAAGTTGGATTCATGAGACCCTTATTCATAATGCCAGCGTATGGGGTTTCTTTTCCTCTTCTGGGTGAAAGCTAGCTCCCATCCACTCGTAGCATCTCTTTTGAAATCTCGAGATTTCTGATACTAGCCCAGCCCCCGGGGTCAGGTAATTTTACAGTAGGCTGCACTAGTGTATCTTACCGTGTAGTATATTACACTATGTAATGATAGCAATTTGACTGATCATTGAGTGTGAGTGGAAATATCTGATTGTCAAAAAAAAAAAAAAAAAAGGAACCGAGGAAGAAATGAGGATTGCCCCTGAAGTCAAATAACCTTTAGTAAATTTAAACGTCCATAACAACATACAATACGCAAACTATTCGTATATATATCTCAATTTCATCCTCCAAATATGTAGCAGATTCAGATATTACCATCAGTTTGAATATGATCAAGGTTTAGAATGGTGGAGGGGTGAGAGAAATACCGTGAGTGCTATGCAATAATGGTTTACTCAAGTTTGGGAAAATCTCTACTTTTTTTGTTTTTATACAATTGTGGTTATACTTTTTTTTTCTCTGGCTACATTCTAACTATTATGATAGTCCTAACCTACTAAAGCTAAAAAGTGGAAGCTGGGGTGGAGAGTGAGAACTCCATATCCAAGTATCATTATAAGATAAAATAAAAGAAACTTTTCATGCAAAGTTATACTCATGAAGACTTAGGTTGGCCTTAAACTACATTTCAAATATCTTCAAGAAGGTTGAGCTCGTGGCAGTGTAAGTAATGAGATTCTAGCCATCATTGCAGGACAGGAGCAATATAATACAAACAAAATTATTCGATCATCAGATCATCCCTTTTTAGAGGTCATTGTACAATACATAATTATATAGATATAGATGGATAGATAGATTAGATAGACTAGGAAGAAAACAAAAAGCTCAATTACCAGGAAAATAGCTTAATAACTAAAAGAGGAAAGGTCAAGCTCTCCACTCAGTTATGGGCAGTGATCTAGTGGAGGCAATATCCAAATTTGCAGGGGAAAGAGTAAAGTATAATTGACCTATGACTTCTCAACTTTGAGCGGGAGAGAAGTACTACAAATCTTTAAAACTAACAAACATAATCTAAATAAACTTAACATTTCATTATTCTAATAAGATCTGTGCACTTCCATTGCACCTTTGTCCATCGTTCCTTCAAACCAATAACCAACTACCCCATTCCCACATCCCCAAATCCCACCTCTCCTATCACCAATCCCAATCCCAACGCCTCTCACCTATGTCCTAACACCGTGCCTACTACCTAATTTATCCCTGTTGCCTCATATTAATACCTAAATTGATAACCATCCAAGTATACCGAGTGATCATTGGTGACCTCTGACACGCTGCCTCGCAATTATCTCCACAATCCGTGCAAGCCCTTTCTGGCCGAGCCGTCCAAAGCGCCGTCCAACCAGTGCCGTTCTCAAAGTCGACATCAACATCTCCCGGCGCTAGTAACAACTACATAGCAGCCTCGTTCCCATACCTTGCAGCAGCTAACAACGGTGTGTCATCGAAAGTCTTGTCCCGGAGGTTCACGTTTAACGTCGTCGCGGTGCGCGAGCAATTTGACTACCGCGAGGCATCCATTTTCCGCGGGCTGGAAAAGCGCTGTTGGGAGGTCTCTATCTGTAGAATTGATGTTGAAATCTTGGCGGTTCGGCAATAGCTTCATTACTTCCGCATGGTTGGCCTTCGCTGGGTAGGCGAGTGGTGTCAGGGCGTATATGTCGGCAGCATCGGGGTTGGCAAGGATTGTTCATGTAAGGCGGTATCACTTGGGGTGAGATTAAATGCCCGTAAACGACAACCGCCAACAGCCAACTCTAACACCGTGACAACGTCTCTAAAGACTGTAAAATACAAGAAACAGCGGTCTTCAGTGGTTAGGAAGACCTGAATAAAATTGTTAGACAAAGTTTGCAGTTCTTTTATAGTATTGACATTGAGCCTTTTATCTTGGGTACTGGTACAGGGGTGAAGGGTAAGTGAGGCCAACCTGTATTCATCCCTTCATGCGTTTTAAACACTTGAACTAACAGTGTCGTTAACCAGTAGGGTGCAATGTACAAATGGCAAAACATGCTAAAATCTCCTCTAAACTGTGACTCATCCTCTTCATCAATTCATTGGCCAGGTCACAGTTGAGAATTATGGTCTTTCCTACAAGTTACCCACAAAAAATACCTGAACATCCAGCACTAGACCAAGGGGGGTAGTACTAGGCTGGAGGGGGGTTAGTACTAGACCAGAGGGGGTGGTACTATACACTGAAGGGTGTGGTACTAGACTGGGGGATAGCACTAGATCGGGGGAGGTATGGTCCAGGCCTGTGGTGCGTGGGTGCAGGGGTGCATAATTGGTTGCTTTAAAACCATTACACCAATCTTGGACTTGAGAGTTCCGGGAGAAAGTCCACAACTGCAACTAAACACGTACTAGCAACATGCTCAATATTAAATAAAAAACTGTACAATCTACTTATGGGTTTTATTCAACTCTCATAACCACCAGAAACCCTCAGAAAACCTCACTACTCTTGTTTTTACAGCCTTTAGAGTTGTTGTTAGGGTGTAGAGTTAGCTGTTGATGTTGTTGTATGTGAGCATCTAACCTCAACTGAAGTATATATTGAAAGAAACATAACTGATTTTCTAAAGTCAAACAAGCACATTGAAATGGTAACTAATAACAGAAGAGAGGAAAGAGCCCATGACACTAAACAATACTAATGAAAACAACCCTACCTGTCTGCCTTCTCCTCATCTACTGGTTACATGGTTCTACTGCTTGAGGCATTAGTGAAGTGGTTGCTGCCTTTGTTGTCCAAGATCATTGCCACCAATATATCTGGAGGTGACGATGGGGGCGCTAAATATGGTGAGAGGGGTAGAGGTTGGGACAATGAAGAAAACAAGCTGCAGCGAGCTTAGAGATCTTATCCCAGTGGTCAAAAGAGCTGGGCTGTTCTATATACCATAAAATCTCTTGAAATCCACTATCTCCAGAGGCTGTGTAATCTCCAGATTTAGAGATAAAAGCTCTAGAGAGGATTTAGCAGTTTCCTGAAATGGAATAGGATCAGCTCACTGGGTGTGTTGGATTTCAATAACTAGTATTTGCAATTCTGTTAACCTATCTAAGTAAACCTATCATGGGCTAACAGACTGACTTACTGATAGTGGATTTCAAGAGATTTTAAGGTATGCTGGAAGTACTCAGGCCCCTCTTGTCCAAGCTATGATCATGAGCTAAGCAGACACCTGCTATTGCTCTTCCCAACTACCTTTAAGACACTGCTTATACCTTTGAGTGATATCTTATAGGCTTTGTCTAATTGGTCCCAGGTTCCTCCAACCCAGCATTAAGTTATAGAAATAAAAATAAAATAAAAAACCAGTTTTGAGTACAAATAAAATACTGAGGTCAATGATCACCAATGTGTATGTCCTATATTAGCAGCCACAATGGCCTCAATCAATTGTGGCATAGAATTAACAAGAGAAAAAATAACATCCTCAGAGATATTATCCCATTCCTCTCAGATAGCCATAGCCATTGCATCTGTACTATCAGGACAAGGTGAATAATGATTGAGGCCATCTTTCAAGATGCCCTAAACATTTTCTATTGGGTTAAGATCTGGTAAGGATGGGGGCCAGACAATGTTAGGAATTTGATATGATTCATGTACACTTCTGGTATATCATGCAGGATGTGCTGAGGCTCCATCCTCTATTACCCAAAGTAATCTTCCTTCCCTCTAGCTCTCCCAATACCAGAATAGCCAGAGGACTGGAATAAGAACATAGGAGACATAACTTTCTGCAGTTATTGTGCCCCAATTTTTCTTAACCCAAAGGACTAAAGAGGTCTTCTGTCCTCCAAAAATCCCACCCCATAATATAATACAATTTTTTTTTTTTTAGTTAACTTGGGGACAAGACAATCCTCATTGTACTCTTTCCCAGGATATCGGGTGACCCAAGTGTGGCCATGAATACATAATAACCAAACATAGGATGTGTCAGTCCAAATCACACAATGCTAGTCCTCCATTGACCAATGGCAGTAGGTGAGAGGGAATATGAGCTAAGAGGTTCTCTTTTCTTCGTCAAGGAAGGGCTTCTTTTGGGCTCCTCTTCGAGAGTAGCTTTCTTCCCAGAAGGCTTTCAAAAGTGTCCTTTCACAGGAAGTGATACCACAAGCAGCTGCCACCTCTGTGAAAGGCATTCATCAGTGAGCTGCATTCATAGTTACTGTGGCAACTAAGTACTTTCTTGTAGGTGTCTTGATAGACTGAGGTCATCCTGTATGTTTCTTTGGTGTTGCTGGGGCATTGCAAATGGTATAAACCATGTTGAGAGCTAACCTTTGATCATTGCAATCTCATGATAGGTCCAACTGGCAGAAAACTGTAGGGCTTGCTCATGACACCTTTTTTCATGAGGTGTATCTTTGCTTTGAGCAACTGGCATGGTAAGACTTACCTTTGGATTTGTTAATATCTTCTTTCTTTTTTACTTTTAGCTAAATTTTCGTCACTAATTTTCTTACCAGATCTTCAAGTTCAGAAATACTGATACAATGATGGTAGAGGGTATGTCAGGAAGATGGGTATGCAGATTGTGTATTCTAAGTACCAACCCAGATGTCATGCTGAGTTAGCTAATAGAACCTAAATTTATTTCTTAACCCTCAATCTTAGTACTTAATTATATGCCATCTATGTATCTACCTTCCTGACCTTACCCCTGAACCAACATAGTCCCAGCCACCAGTCTACTCAGGTGGCCAAGTTGAAGTTGGACACCTAAGGTGACAATTCCTATGCAAAGTGTCCAACTTCAACTCAGCCACGGGAGTACTTGGTTGATGGAAGGCAATGAACTCCATCCTGTATCCTATCTCTTAAACTACCAGTACGTATTTTATTGGCTTCCAGATTATTACCACATGAGGGTATCTGGCTCCAACTTGGCCACACCAGTTTTCTATTTTTTTATTTCATGGATTTATGTTTACCATACTCACTATAGATATTCATAGAAGGATTTAGCTTACTTGGCAGTGACACCCTAGTCCTGAAGTGTGTCCTATATTCAGGTATTTATTGTGGGTAACTTGTAGTAACTTTTTATTCTCTTCACCATTGCTCCAAGTCATGTTCTCTGTGACAATGCCCAAGCTCGAACTGCAAACCCCAATGCCCTATCATACGTAGCCAGTACTGTGATAAACTGATGTTACTCTGTGATTCCATCCTCGGATCTCCGTCAAAGAGAAATTCCATTTCACAAACACATTTGTGGAGTGACTGCACAAGTATATTATTCCGTAGCTATTAATATAGCATAAGTAAATGTTGGAGACAGACTCCTTTATTTTGGTAAGTAGAAGTTTCCATTTCCAAGTTTTGTTTTTCTTTTACGCATGAAGGAATCAGTTGTTGTTACTGTTTATGCACAAATAAATATGTCGGAAGTATTACTTCAATGTGATAGAATGTTCACCTGCCATACTACATGGTAGATTGGGAACTGTCAAGTATCATATCGATGTATATACAGTCTCTCCTACGAAGTGTTCATGATCTGAGACATGTTTAATTGTGGTTGAACCATAATGTGGTGGGGCAACAGTGGGGTTGTAAACTAGCACAAGTGTGTACGCACACACAATCACCTTTTAACAACTACCTCTTAACAACTACTTCTTAATGATCAACCATCAATGATCAATCATCAACTATATATATTTTACAGTAATAAAATAATAAATAAAAGTAGCTAATACCTTATATAACATCCCTTTGCTTCCAATACTACAGCCACTCTATGAGGCATTGATTTCTACAACTTTTCAAAAAACTCCTTTGAAATTGTCTCCCAAACCAAAAGTAATACTTGTATAAGCCTCTTCTTAACAGCCTCTTTTCCTCCTGGGGTATCTCTAACCCTTAGATACTGCTGGTGTAATCGATTTTTAAGCTCAACACATGCATGCTCAATAGGATTTAAATCAGGGGAGTAAGGGGGGTGTTCTACCACTTCAATAAAATTTCTCTCCAACCAATACATAACATTATAAGCCTTGTGAACAGGAGCATTGTCTTGCTGAAAAAGAATATCCTCAAGGTGTATACCAAAAGAAATCATTTGATGAATTACAGGAAAAAGATACCTTCTGAAGAGCCTAATATACCTATTCTTGTTGATATTTTGGGTAATATGACCCAAAGAACCTTTTCTCTTACCCTAAAGGTACCCCCATATCATACGCCAAATACCCTTATCCTTTTCCTTGGGGTGAATATAGTATGCAAGCCACAGCTCTCCAGGTTCTCTGAAAACCCACTGCTGCCTTGGATCCTTAGATTTCTCCACACTGTACTCAACACTCCAGATGATGCTCTCAAAATCCTCGGCTGTCCAGTCCCTATAAGCTGTAGCCCACTTGAATCTCTTTGCAATATGCTCAGCCTTGAGCTTTGATCTTGATTTGACTCGCCATTTCTTGATATTGGCTTCTCTGAGTACTCTGTCTACAATAAAATTGTTAGAGAATCATGACCTATCACTCAGGTGAGTACTAACCATTAGAAAGAGAAACATCTAGTGTATATTTATCCCTGAAATCTGATCTGTTGATTTTCTGATTGGATTGGGCTGCCAGGATGATTGTGCAGGTATGTTACTGGCTGAGAACAGCTGTGGGACCAGGGTGGGGGAAATTATTTAGTGATTGACACTTACATGCATGAGCAAGGAAGCTTTTAATAGTTGTCTATGACCATGCAATAATTTGAGCAATAAGGGGAATATTCTGGAGGCTGTAGAAAAATGTGATGATCATGCCTTTTTCAACATTGGTCATTTCTCTTGAGGAGGTCTTTTGGTTTCGTTGTTCTTTTTTGATGTATATCTGGATCAGTTAACCATTGGAAATTCAGAGAGAGCAAATTATTAAATTAAAATCAAGGAAGTAGTGTATAGTCATAATAGGCATGGCAGTGGTAGGTACAGTTGCGATCAACTTGATGAGGTGGCATTTGGTGAGGTACTGGTTGCTTAGTAAGGCTAGATATATTTTATAAACACTTCTGATAAGGGGCTGTACTACATGACTACTATTGCATACCTTGCTTGCACTGAATAACATGGAACACCTTCTTACCCCTCTCCTTTACCTTGTCATAGTCTACCTAGTTCTCCTGAACTAGCGATATTCTCTTATCAAACCAGCCTTTCATTTCACTATTGGTTTTTGACCTGAGCCTTGGTTGCTTGCCCTTTGGCTGTAAGAGCTTCATTGAAGTAGACCCGCCATTGACATGGGACTTCACCATAGGATAAAGTATGGCATCAGTTGTCAACTGCTCCTTGCTCTCTGGTCTTTATCTTATACCAGTGTGTGTTTGGTGATAGGGGGGATACATAAGGTTTCCTGGTGTGCCATTATTAGTATGATGCTGGAGGAGTTGAGAAAGATGTAGTCTGATATGGTGCATTTAAAATTGTGGAGCACAAGGTGGTCTGTTGATAATACAGTCAGTTCTAGTATTGTGAGTATCTGCACAGAGGAGAGTCTCCACAAACAGATATAAACTAATCGGAATACCAATTCTGGCAACTTGAGAAATCTCACAACACGGTCCCAAAAGTATACCATCTGTGAAGCCCTATATAGAGAGATATACACTGGTTTGTAACTTTCTGTTTCTGCCACCCCCGAGTGGTTAGTCAGAAATAAAATTCACAGAGGTTATCCCAAGAGGCTGGTGCATATATAAATTGGAATGACTTGATGGAATGATTTGGTGGTGAGAGGAGGTAGCTGGAGTGGGGAGACCTATAGAAGAGAGTATGAAGGTACATAGGAGAAGATATGAGGATTGGGGTACAAGAACCAGTGTCGTAAATGATAAATATAATCCCACCAGATAGTTATTCCAGGAAGTGATGGAGATAAGCTCACCAGATAGTGGTTGCAACACTGTAGTTAGTTGCAGCATAATAGTTTGTCTAGGGCACGACATGTGGAATAGTTGTGACCATTAGTTTGTGGGGTTTCTGGTTGTGTAAGGGTTTTCCCTGTTTGTGCGTGCGTGGGAAGCACAGTTTCACTAGTATAAAAAGTTACACAGAGTAAGTAGAGAAGAGAATGAAGTTGTCTGTTTACCTGAACACGCAAGTGTTCTTCCTCCTGTGTTCCACAACCGTTCCACTGCCAATTTGGATAACAACGCCAACGAACCGAATAGTTGCTATCAGGTTATGAGCTGTGCGTACCAGGCTGAAAAATGAAAAAAAAGAGGAAGTTTGTTAAGTGATGTTTGTTCCGAGATCAAATTTTATTTTATTTTTTTGACACCGATTTCCACCCTTATGTTTTTTTAAGACAATTAAATCCACCTCTACCACACAGTTTATCTCCGCTAAAAGAAACGTTATTTTCGCATGAACGCTACTGAGTGACAATCAACCTTTATGGAAGGATGATGAGTGAACAAGATGGTTCATCATCAATGTTGGGAACAAGCTTTCTGAAACTGGATGGAACAAATGACCGGATTTGGTGAATGAGGATGACAGATCTTCTTCAACGAGAAGGCCTTTGGGATTTGATGATGGGTGATGAAGATGTCATAGAAAAGCCATCAAGCACCGATGCAAACTATGAGAAGTGCCTCGATGGATACCAGGTGCAATGGAGGAGAATCCATAAGGCTATTGGAACTCTTCGCTTCAGTATGATCGATGCAATTGCAGTAACATACTACAATACAGTATGGAATATGCCAGCATTGATTTGGGAGCATGTCAATGAGAGCTACAAGACCACCGTGGGTTATGATGCAAATCATCTACAAAAGCAGTTGTATGAATGCAATCTGGAGGAGCAAGGAACTGTCCTATCCTACCTAAATCGGATTCGAGAGTTGCATGACAAACTTTTGATTTGTGGCCAAGCACCAACTCACGCACAACTTGTATTCCACATATTCAAAGACCTCCCTAAGACAGCCGAATGGAAGACCTGGACCATGGTCACCAAAGGTGCTTTACCATCACTGACAATGGTGACTGGATACAACAAGCTACAAATGACGTTGACCCCCTATGAGGTAGAATTACGCCGAGATCGCGCCCTTGAGGCAGGCCAGGCACTGTTTGCAAAGTCAAAGGTAAAAGGGTACAGTCCACCGAAAGCTCCGGTGGCGTTGAAGAAGTGTAATGCTGGTGGTGTCTGTGGAAAGTCTGGTCCGGGAACGTTCACTGGCACATGTCATTACTGTGGGAAACCAGGTCATAAGATCCGTGACTGTCACTCAAAGTTAAAACAGGAGAGTCATGCAGGATCCGCGACTGGCAGTCAGAACCATTCTGGAAGAGCTGGAGTCCTGGAAGAGCAGATGTGGCTTGCAAATGAGGATGGCGAAAATAAGAGGAGAGATGTCAGCAGCATGGGGAAGACGTTGTTGGGGGAGTGAGTAGTAGAGGAGATGGATTAGGTGATAGATTCGGGTTGTACCAACTACGTGACAAGGCATGAAGGAGTCTTTATCGAAGGATCCTACTATTGCTTGACAAGAGATGAACATCAAATGTGAACTGCGACTGGAGAACTAGTCTCCGCTGTTGGAATCGGTACCGTTCGGATAAAGGTTTGGTCACCAGCGGATGGCACAAAGACCATTCTACTCACCGATGTTCTGCACATCCTGGAGGCTGGATCGACTAATCTCTTATCGGTCAGTCAGTTGACGATAAAAGGAATCAATATATCCTTCACGAAGGATTCTGCAGAAGTCTACAAAGACGGAATCATCACAGCGATTGCGAAAAAAGTGGATTGTCTCTATACGCTTCTCACAAGTAGTGAAGGATACAAGGATGGACTACTGATTTCCAACATCGATCAAATGCCTACCGCACTGTGGCATCATCGATTAGGCCACCTCCATGAATAAGCTCTGATGAAGATGAGCAGCAAAGAGCTCGTTAGCAGTTTCTCTACACTGAAGGGAACTGCCACGATGAGCCATTGCACCCCCTGTTTAACAGGAAAAATGATTCGTATGCCCTTTAAACCGACAGACCAACGAACGACTGCCCCTCTCAAACTTGTACATTCCGACTTGTACGGACCAATGCAGCAGAAGTCTTTTAGTAATTGTTATTATTTTATGTTACTCATCGACGATTTTACGAGGTTCACTGCGGTTTACTTCTTGAAGAAGAGAAGTGAAGCAGCGGATTGTTTCAAAGCATACAAGACTCATGTGGAATACAAACATCGCGGTAATAGCAAAAATTACGTGATCAAAGTAGTGAGAACAGATGGCGGCGGTGAATACACCAGTGAGGCTTTTCAGAGAGAACTGAGAAGATGCGGTATTGAGTCGCATGTTACCATCCCCTATACACCAAAGGAGGATGGTGTATCAGAAAATAGCAACCGAGTGCTAGTCGGAAGAGCGAATGCATTACTCCAACATGTTGGAGCCCCTAGAGCGTAGTGGGCGGAGGCGATTCAGATAGTCGTCTACCTGAAGAATCTGTCTATTATGAAGGGAATACGTGGAGTGGATGCAACACCATATGAACTCTGGTTCGGAAAGAAACCAGACATCAAGAATCTGCGAGTGTGGGGTTGTACAGCATTCACATATATTCACCCAGCAAAACAAACCGACAAGAAATGGAGTCCACGAGCAGAGAGACTGATCTTCATTGGATATACCTTAACTACGAAACAATACCGCCTGTATAATCCAAAAACCAAGCAGCTGATTACCTCGAGGGATGTCGTATTTCATGAAGATTCCCCTTTCTATAAGCCTCTCGATCGACAAGTTGTTTGTCCCCCGAATGAAGGCTCGATAGTTATTGTGTCTCCCTGTGGTGGAGAAGACACCGATCTGTACCTGAGTTGTGATAAAGACGAGAGAGTGGATGATGATGATGATGATGATCCGGAGATTGGAAGTCGAGAAGAGGGAGTAGAGATGAGAAGAGAAGATGTGGGGATACCGGTGACTCCGGATTTGAGAAGAAGCAATCATGGGTCAGCAAATATTGGCGAGTGCCAGAGAAGGAGACATATGTTGAGTGGAATGAAGTCAGATCTTGGGCCTTACTGGGATAGAGAGCCAAGCTCCTGGAGAGAGAAAGGAGAAGAGAAAGTGAACCAAGGGGAGCAAGTCACCAGGCTGTGAGCATCAACTTAGCTCTACTAGTTACGGATGGACCAAGAACTGTAGCGGCTGCACACGAAGGACCAAACCGCATGGATTGGATCAATGCTATCAACTGTGAACTGACATCATTGGAGGATCACCAGACCTGGACGATTATGGAAGAGGAGAAGCTGCCAGAAGGTACACGAGCTATTTCCTCTCAGATGATACTGCAGGAGAAGCTTGGGGAGGACAGAAAAGTTGCAAGATACAAAGTACGTCTCGTCGCACATGGACTCCGTCAACGTGAGGAAATCGATTACTCCAAAACATACAGCCTGACAATCTCATTTGCAGCAATTCAGATGGTCCTTTCTCATGCAGCAGTTGAAGATAAAGAGATTGTCTAGCTCGAAATCATCACCACATTCCTCGAAAGTAAAGTTGATGAGGAGCTCTATCTAAGTCTTCTGAAAGAATTTTGAATTTCGGTGAAAGGGAGAGTGATACTACGAGATGATGAGAAGGACCCACCACCTGTTAATGCAGCCAATGTCGTTGTCCAATTGAATCGCAGTCTCTATACACTGAAGCAGGCCAGCAGAAACTGGTATAATACTTTGGCGTTGTATTTTACTTCTGAGATGGTGATGCAAGCGTCAAGATTCGAGACTGGAATATATACCACAAGCACCAGAGCTATGATTGTCACCTGGGTCAACGACATGCTCTTGATTGGAGCTTCTGACAAGGTGTTGTCAATGAAAAGAGCAATTCAAAAACGATTTACCATCAAAGACCTTGGAGATGTCAAGTTCTTTCTCAGCATGTTGGTCAAACACGACTGCAAGAACCAAGTAATTTACCTCAGTCTACGGGTATATTTGGAGAAGGTTTTGAAACGGTTCAGGATGGAAAATTGCATGGGGTCCACCACCCCCATGGAGGTGAAGACAAAATTACATGAGAAGAGAGAAGATGAAGGCGAAGCAGATAAGGGAGTCCATCAGGAAGCAGTTGGAAGTCTTACTTACGCAGCAATAACCACATGTCCTGATATTGCTTTCGCAACTGGTATGGTTGGGAGATGTGCCGCAGCACTGTCTGAAGTGAATTGGACCGCAGTTAAGAGGATTTTACGATACCTAAAAGAAATGCTGAGCCTCCGGATACACTTAGGTAAATGTGTGAGGGGAGTTCCTAGGGGAGAAACAGGAACAAGAGCTCCAATCACCATATACGCTGATGCCGATTTTGCAGGCGAATTGGATGGCATGAGATCTACGACTGGGTTTGTAATTCTGGACTGCCATGGAGCAATCATTCACTGGAAATCACAATGCCAGAAGACCATTGCAAAGTCAACCGCCGATGCCGAGTTCAACGCCACCGCTCTTGCCATCAAAGAGGCAATATGGCTATCGAAAATCCAAGGCGAACTCTGTCCAAACACTATCTACAACGACAACTATCCTATATCCGTATTCAATGACAACCAGGCGTGCATTCCGAGCTTGAGCAATGGGGAGTTCAAGGCATCTACGCGACATGTGGGTGTGCGATATTTTTGGCTTAGAGAATTGGTGCAAGAAGGGGAAGTCAAGATGGAGTATCTTAGGATGGATAAGCTGGTAGCTGATGGGCTGACAAAGGGTTTGGAGCATGGAAGACACCAGTTATTTATAGAGATGTTGTCAATGGTAGATTGAGGGTGTGATACTATAGAAATATCTAGGTTATCAGAAAAGTTTTTTTTTCTTTAACAAAAAGTTTTTTTGTTTTTTTATATAAGCATGGAGGTACATACAATCATACATACATATGGATAGATATAGTAGTTTGATGGGATTAGGGGAAGTGATAGACATAATCCTACCAGATAGTTATTCCAGGAAGTGATGGAGATAAGCCTGCCAGATAGTGGTTGCAACACTGTAGTTAGTTGCAGCATAATAGTTAGTCTAGGGCACGACATGTGGAATAGTCGTGACCATTGGTTTGTGGGGTTTCTGGTTGTGTAAGGGTTTTCCCTGTTTGTGTGTGCATGGGAAGCACAGTTTCACTAGTATAAAAGGTAACACAGAGCAAGTAGAGAAGAGAATGAAGTTGTCTATTTACCTGAACACACAAGTGTTCTTCCTCCTGTGTTCCACAACCGTTCCACTGCCAATTTGGATAACAATGCCAATGAACCGAATAGTTACTATCAGTAAACATGATGCCATGGGATGTAATGCAGTTGCAACTCTGATGCTATAGGATGTTGTGTAGTCACAACACTATGCGGTATTGGTAATGTAGAAATATGTTACTGATTCCTTTTGGTATCATGACAACAGTTCAGTGAAGATGAGAAGTTTGTATAGTTTTCTCATATTGTATATGATGTGTCAAGTCTAATATATAGGGCTCCAGGGGTAGTGTAGGACTAATGACCATCACTCATTATTGGAGCAAAAGATTTGCCTGTAATGTGGTATTTTCAGAGTGTTCAATATTATGTTCTTAATAATTTAAGCATTCTCAACTATGATTGGACTCCAGACTCTGACATGAAAAAGTTAGATGAAATGAGAGTATTGCTAGAGTGAGTGGCTTAATAAGATCTAGCTATGAATGGTATTGTTTACCAATACTATTGGCACTATAGTATTCTTGCATTGCCTAACTAGCACTAAAAGCGTCTAAAATTGGCTCCTAGTATCCAGTCAATGCAGCTGAACACCAGAGAGGCTGAATTCAAGGAATCTAACCCACTTGCACATGGATGTTAGTGATGAGACAGATAGGGGTTGTAGCATAACCATTCTTGAACAACTTTAAACCCAGGTCCATCTCATCACTAACATCAATATGTTCGTAGATAATCAAGATACCATGAGCTGACTCTAGGCAAGTTAATGACAGACAATGCAAGATGGGCCAAATCCAGAAAATACCAGATGCCAAAGTATAGGGGTATGGTGCTTTCACCATTATCACATACCAGGCACTTAAGATTAAAACAGCTAGCAATACAAGTCACAAAAGCAAGGGCATCCAACTATATCTTTACTATCATATAGAGGCACTCAACAATCACAAAAGATACAGTGTTGATTTGCAAATTTTTATTTTAGACTATGAGAAAAAGCTCCTTATCTAAAAATTACCTAACAAAAAGCTACTTAGCAAAAAAAAAAAAAAGCTATGGAAAGAAAAGCTACCAAGGGATCACTTTCAGGGATGCTAGTTTTTTGTTCCATGCTAGGGTGCAGGGGGGGTCTCCAGGGCTGTAGGAATTGGGTTGGGAGTGGGAAGGCAAGAGGCAGCCTATAGGGGGGCCCAGCACAATTGAGGGGCTTGGTACAATGAGGGGGGAGGATCAAGTGGGGGCATTAGAGTCTGAGAAACTAGTGGAGCTTGGGAGGAGGCAGCAGGATTGTTGTCGCCATGCCCCAACAGGGCAAGGGGAGAACTGGCAACAGGGCTGGGAGTTGTAAGAAATACAGCCATCTAAGGCTGCTGTCTGATAAGATTAAGCAACCTTCTGTACTTGTCTTGCTCCGACAGGCCAGGAGGTTTGCCAGGAGCAACAGGGGGAGAGCCTGAGCTCATAGTAGGAGGAGGGCTCAAGGGACCCAGTTCCTCATCCATTTCTTTATCCTTGTCCTATATGTTTATGATTAGCTAAAATAGTAACTAAAATATAGTCAGGGTTAGAAACTTATGTCTTTAATCACAATGGTATGTTTACCAAGATCTTGCTACTCTTCATCCTCCTCCAGCTCCTCCTGCTCCTGCACCTACTCCTGCTCCTACCACTCTTCCTCCTCCTCCTCTTGCAAGGCCTCCCCAATATTTCTAGCATACCCACAGTGATCTCAGACCTTGCAGTCAAAGAAGAGATATCTGCCATGGGCAGGTATGGGGGTCTGGTCATGATCCTCTCCCTTACTGAGGTGTGGCTTGAGGACCATAAGGTCAAGAGGGTGTTTGCCGTTGTTGGCAAGAAGCCACCCTAGGATATCCTCATCTTCATGAAGAAAGATGAGTTCCAGGAGTAGGAGAGGATCAGAGCATACCCAACTAAGTAACTGAGTACCCTGACCAGTCACCTCCATGAGATATTGAGGGCATTGGATTGCCCCTTCCCCACCCTGTCACTTGACTACCCGAAGTACACTTTCCATGCACAGTGATGCCATGACTCCCTAGGTAATTCCCTAGTTGGAGTCATCAGCATAACAGGGGTAGGCAAGGAAGGGGTGCTCAGCTTCTTGCATACCTGAATGATGAATGATATGGATACTTATTACCTGTGGGCAATAAGGGGAGGCCCAATCCAAGTGAGCTACTGACAATATATGTTAGCATGAGGATAGTATATAATAGATAGGAGGGGGCGACACTTACTTGGAGGTCGCTCAACCTCACCACCAACCTTCTTCCCCTCCAGCAGATGATGCTGGTTCAGTTTATTCAGGTTCTTAGCTATGTTACACACTAAGAGCCTGAGGTGACCCTTCACTTCCCAGATATTATCAGCCTGGTGGTTGTTTTTAATAAGCATAAGCTCAGCTGTGACATGGAGAAGGGAGCAAGTATACCCAATGACCAAATACAATTCAGATTTGGTCAGGTGGTTGATGTTTCGAGAGTACCCAGTCAAGTATGCCATGACATGGTCACAATAGGCACTGTACACAACAGTGAACTAGAATGGGTGCATGAACCCATACCAACTTTTGGCATATGCTATGTCACTATAGTGTCCCCTTTAAGTGTTAGTTTAAATATTTGTAACAGATGAGTGTAGGGTAGGTTTGACTTGCAAGGAATCCTCTACTGCTAGCTTGGAGGTTAACCTCTTTGGAGAAGTTGACTGTATTTAGCTACTCATTACAGTGTGTACCAGCACTCTCCATTTTCCACTCAGCCTATGCAGTTCAATAGGCTAAGTAGCAGGACGCCTAAGAAAGAAAATGAAAGCTTAGTAATTATTACATGTTAAAACTTATACTGACTGTACTTACTTCCCCATCTGTACTTCACTTCTCTGAGGTGGAACTGTAGGAAGGAGAGGGGTGGCAGGAAGGACTAAGATGGGGGGATGTCTAAGAGGAAAAGAAATGTTAATATTGCTCACTGAAGACAGTCAATGGTGTAGTAGAGTGTACTTACTTTCCCTTGTTTGTTGGTCATCCAATCAACATCCAAGGTACCATTGTAGTTAGAGGAACAGGACAAAAAAAAAGAAAGAAAAAAAAAGAGAATTGCAGGTAGGTGGGGAAGAGCCTCCGATTAAGCGATGGAAAGAAAAAGAGAAGTAGAGAAGGAGAGAGGGAAAGAGGAAAGGAAGGAGAGAGGGTGAGAAGGTGAGATGGGGTCTTCTTCTTATCTTCCCCTATAGTGGAGAGAAGAGAAGGGAATGGGGAAAGGAGGGAAGGAGGAAAGGAGAGAAAACAGGGTGGGTTTATATACCTCATACATGTGAGGTATGCACCTCATGTGTGCACTTCATGTATGCAAGGTATATAAGAAATGATGCATATGCATTTCCTGGTTTGTTTGTACACACCAATGTACCTGTAAACAGTACTCGCACATCTTAAAATATCTGAGTATTGTTTGAGTGTACAATGTAGTGTATAAACAAACCAGGAAATACATGCAGGTGGTGTAGACATCTATTCTTCTCTATATATAGTATATTTAAAAATCAATTGTGATATCTACAGAGTCTAACTCATTAGTAACTATCATAAAATAAGGTTTTAAGCTATACTAATGAACCCTTGATGTCACATCACTGGCATGGCTTAAAAGCTTATTTCAAGAAACTATAGAAGCAGCATGAGGTCCCCAGCATTGCCACAACAGTATGGCAAAAAGTTGAATTTATTTGTGTATGCAAAACATATTTCTATACCTATCATGGTATAGAAATATCTTTTATGCACAGAAAGAAAATCAGGTTTTGGCCATACTGTTGTCATGATACCAAGAGGTGTCAATAACATATATTTTCATATTACTGACACCTCTTAGTAGGAGAGTAGCATGACATCTTTGGAGTTGCCACAACAGTAGCATGAAAAGCTGATCTTAGTTGGATATCCAACAGATATTTCTATACTATGATAGGTACACAAATATCTTTTGAATGTAGAAATAAAATTGGCTTTTGGCCATACTATTGTTATGATACCAAGAGGTATTGATAACAAATATTTCTGTGTTCTCAACACCTCTTGGTAGCAGATCCCCATGACATCCCCAGTATCGCCATAAGAATATGTTGAGAAGTTGAGTTTAGTTGTATATTCAAAAGATATTTGTATACTTATCATGGTATAGAAACATGTTTTGGGTATAGAAAGAAAATATACTGTCTGCCATACTGTTGTCATGATTCTAAGAGGCATCGATAACATATATTTCTGTGTTACCGATACCTCATGATAGGAGAGCAGCATGATGTCCTCGGTATCACCACAATAGTGCAGCAAAAAGCTGATTTTAGTTTTATTTTGAAAAGATATTTCTATACCATGATAGGTATAGAAATATCTTTAGAATATAGAAATAAAATTGGCTGTTGGCTGTACTGTTGTCATGATACCAAGTGGCATCGATAACATATATTTCTGTATTATTGATACTACTTGGTAGCAGAGCTACATGATGTCCTTGGCATTGTGACAATAGTATGGCCAAAAACCAATTTTATTTGTATATTCAAAAGATATTTGTCTACCATGATAGGTATAGAAATATCTTTTGAATATTGAAATAAAATTGGCTTTTTGCCATACTGTTGTTGTAATACCAAGAGGCATCAATGATATATATTTCTGTATTATTGATCTCTCTTGGAAGTACAGCCACATGATGTCCCCAGTATTGTGACAACAGTATGGCCAAAAACTAATTTATTTGTATACTCAAAAGATATTTGTATACCATGATAGCTATAGAAATATCTTTTGAATATAGAAATAAAATCAGCTTTTCATTGTACTGTTGTTGTGATACCAAGAGGCATCAATAACATATATTTTTCTGTTATTGACACCTCTTAACACGAGAGCCATGTGATATCCTGAGCATCATGACACTGGTATGGTGAAAAGCTAATTTCAGTTTTATATTCAAGATATTTGTATACCTATCATGGTATAGCAATATCTTTTCAATATAGAAACAAAATTGGCTTTTGGCCATACTGTTGCCAGTGTCACAATACCAATAGGCATTGATAACATATATTTATATGTTACTCATTCCTCTTGCTAGCTGAGCAGCACAATGTGCCCTGACATCCCCACAACTGTAAGGTAAAAAGTCAATTTTAGTTGTATATTCAAATGATATTTCTATACCATGATAGGTATACAAATATCTTTTGAATATAGAAATAATATCAGTTTTTGGTCATACTGTTATCACCATACTATTTTATTTGCATATATAAAATGATATCATGATATGTAGAGACGTCATATGGTGACATATATTTCTATAGTGATCGATCATATTGGTTGTAGACATATGTCACTGTATGATATCTCTATATATCATGACACTATTTTATATATGGGAAATAATTTTCCCTTACTGTAGATTGTATTTTTTCTGAAGTAGAATTTTCTATGTCTTTTTTTTTTTTTTTGGATCACTCAAGTTTGGTTTTATTTGTATTTTCTATTTTCGGATTTGTTAGTTAAATTTAGCTAGTAGTTCTTAGCTTGTACCTTTTAGTGTTAGCTACTAATGCTACAAATTAACACCTCTGATATCTCTTATTGCTAGATGATTCAATATTGAGTGCCTGGCATGTGATACTAATGATACCATATGTGATAGTAATGATATCGTTGGATGCCCTTGCTTTTGTGACTTGTATTGCTAGCTGTTTTAATCTTAAGTGCCTGGTATGTGATAATGGTGAAAGCACCATACTATACTTTGGCATCTGGTATTTTCTGGATTTGGCCCATCTTGCATTGTCTGTCATTAACTTGCCTAGAGTCAGCTCATGGTATCTTGATTATCTACGAACATATTGATGTTAGTGATGAGATGGACCTGGGTTTAAAGTTGTTCAAGAATGGTTATGCTACAACCCCTATCTGTCTCATCACTAACATCCATGTGCAAGTGGGTTAGATTCCTTGAATTCAGCCTCTCTGGTGTTCAGCTGCATTGACTGGATACTAGGAGCCAATTTTAGACGCTTTTAGTGCTAGTTAGGCAATGCAAGAATACTATAGTGCCAATAGTATTGGTAAACAATACCATTCATAGCTAGATTTTATTAAGCCACCCACCCTAGCAATACTCTCATTTCATCTAACTTTTTCATGCCAGAGTCTTGAGTCCAATCATAGTTGAGAATGCTTAGATTATTAAGAACATAATGTTGAACACTCTGAAAATGCCATTTTGCAGGCAAATCTTTTGCTTCAATAATGAGTGATAGTCAGTAGTCCTACACTACCCCTGGAGCCCTATATATTAGACTTGACACATCATATACAATATGAGAAAACTATACAAACTTCTCATCTTCACTGAACTGTTGTCATGATACCAAGTAACATATTTCTACATTACCAATACCGCATAGTGTTGTGACTACACAACATCCTATAGCATCAGAGTTGCAACTGCATTACATCCCATGGCATCATGTTTACTGATAGTAACTATTCGGTCATGGCATTGTTATCCAAATTGGCAGTGGAACGGTTGTGGAACACAGGAGGAAGAACACTTGTGTGTTCAGGTAAATAGACAACTTCATTCTCTTCTCTACTTGCTCTGTGTGCAAGCTTTTATACTAGTGAAACTGTGCTTCCCATGGTACTCTGGAAGAGTGACAATGCTTACTACAGCACATGCAGAAACCCCTGAAACCAATGGTCCCGAGTATTTAAACAAGTGCTCAAACTGTGTATCTATCAGATGATAGTAGTGACGAGTACCAAATCTCACAGGGACTAGACAAAATAGAATCAGACACTGAACCTGATGGAGAAGGCATTGATATTGCAGATGGCCCCAGATCAAGTTGTGATCGTGGGTCACAAGTACCTAACAGAAAAGGAGACAATCGGGTGAGAACTATATGCATTTTGACCACATCCAGGTTTCAGGAGATAGGTCCTGCTTGGTGTATAACTAGAGATCTTGGACACATAATTCAGTAGAGAGCCTACAGTCCTCCAATATTCCCATCATTGAGTGATGCACCACTATTGTCCCTACTGGGTAGCCTGCAGGGTGCTGTATCTGGTATCCTGATCTCTAGTCCAGCTCCCCACTCTTGGTAAAATCTAGTTAGAGGTGCAGAAAGGTCTAAATTATATGATGTGAAGACTCTCATTCTATGGTACACCATGTTTGAGCAGGCACTGCTGAATGTTATACCTCTGATGGTCCAGGTGTACAAAATTTGGGATGCTACACTTGGTGATATTGTGAATGTCAAAAACATTGAACTCTCAGAGTAGCACAAAAGTTTGGTAAGTAGACTCATGTGTATATGATGCAATGTAGAATACAATACTAACTTAGAAAGATACACCAAACAAACTGTATGGTATGATCCCAGTTTGTAGATGAGGTGAAGAAAGAGATTGTGGAGCTATACTGTCTGCCGGATGATCATACAGCTATGGCATACAGAGTTGATTATCTGATAGAATGGGATATGTTTATGTATGACCTGAGAGGGTACGATGTTTGCCTCCACCAGATGCCTACTGTATAGTAACTACTACTAACTATAATTGGACAATATGCAGGGCCTAACATTACGATTCCTTGCACTCCAGATTCCTGAGGAAATTTTCTGTAAGGATTGTGCATGGACAAAATTAACTGAAATCGCTGGCCGGGGCTGCAACCATTGCTTCTGGACACCCTCACACAACAAACCCCCCCACAAAAATCATTTCCACCCAACTGATTCCTCATAATACCTTCTGTTTTTTTATTCTAAGAAATAATGGCTCCTATTCTTTACAGCTACCCC
>ML120536.1:27719-73708 GCA_003788595.2 Choiromyces venosus 120613-1 | reverse complement strand
ACACAGAGCAAGTAGAGAAGAGAATGAAGTTGTCTATTTACCTGAACACACAAGTGTTCTTCCTCCTGTGTTCCACAACCGTTCCACTGCCAATTTGGATAACAATGCCAATGAACCGAATAGTTACTATCAGTAAACATGATGCCATGGGATGTAATGCAGTTGCAACTCTGATGCTATAGGATGTTGTGTAGTCACAACACTATGCGGTATTGGTAATGTAGAAATATGTTACTGATTCCTTTTGGTATCATGACAACAGTTCAGTGAAGATGAGAAGTTTGTATAGTTTTCTCATATTGTATATGATGTGTCAAGTCTAATATATAGGGCTCCAGGGGTAGTGTAGGACTAATGACCATCACTCATTATTGGAGCAAAAGATTTGCCTGTAATGTGGTATTTTCAGAGTGTTCAATATTATGTTCTTAATAATTTAAGCATTCTCAACTATGATTGGACTCCAGACTCTGACATGAAAAAGTTAGATGAAATGAGAGTATTGCTAGAGTGAGTGGCTTAATAAGATCTAGCTATGAATGGTATTGTTTACCAATACTATTGGCACTATAGTATTCTTGCATTGCCTAACTAGCACTAAAAGCGTCTAAAATTGGCTCCTAGTATCCAGTCAATGCAGCTGAACACCAGAGAGGCTGAATTCAAGGAATCTAACCCACTTGCACATGGATGTTAGTGATGAGACAGATAGGGGTTGTAGCATAACCATTCTTGAACAACTTTAAACCCAGGTCCATCTCATCACTAACATCAATATGTTCGTAGATAATCAAGATACCATGAGCTGACTCTAGGCAAGTTAATGACAGACAATGCAAGATGGGCCAAATCCAGAAAATACCAGATGCCAAAGTATAGGGGTATGGTGCTTTCACCATTATCACATACCAGGCACTTAAGATTAAAACAGCTAGCAATACAAGTCACAAAAGCAAGGGCATCCAACTATATCTTTACTATCATATAGAGGCACTCAACAATCACAAAAGATACAGTGTTGATTTGCAAATTTTTATTTTAGACTATGAGAAAAAGCTCCTTATCTAAAAATTACCTAACAAAAAGCTACTTAGCAAAAAAAAAAAAAAGCTATGGAAAGAAAAGCTACCAAGGGATCACTTTCAGGGATGCTAGTTTTTTGTTCCATGCTAGGGTGCAGGGGGGGTCTCCAGGGCTGTAGGAATTGGGTTGGGAGTGGGAAGGCAAGAGGCAGCCTATAGGGGGGCCCAGCACAATTGAGGGGCTTGGTACAATGAGGGGGGAGGATCAAGTGGGGGCATTAGAGTCTGAGAAACTAGTGGAGCTTGGGAGGAGGCAGCAGGATTGTTGTCGCCATGCCCCAACAGGGCAAGGGGAGAACTGGCAACAGGGCTGGGAGTTGTAAGAAATACAGCCATCTAAGGCTGCTGTCTGATAAGATTAAGCAACCTTCTGTACTTGTCTTGCTCCGACAGGCCAGGAGGTTTGCCAGGAGCAACAGGGGGAGAGCCTGAGCTCATAGTAGGAGGAGGGCTCAAGGGACCCAGTTCCTCATCCATTTCTTTATCCTTGTCCTATATGTTTATGATTAGCTAAAATAGTAACTAAAATATAGTCAGGGTTAGAAACTTATGTCTTTAATCACAATGGTATGTTTACCAAGATCTTGCTACTCTTCATCCTCCTCCAGCTCCTCCTGCTCCTGCACCTACTCCTGCTCCTACCACTCTTCCTCCTCCTCCTCTTGCAAGGCCTCCCCAATATTTCTAGCATACCCACAGTGATCTCAGACCTTGCAGTCAAAGAAGAGATATCTGCCATGGGCAGGTATGGGGGTCTGGTCATGATCCTCTCCCTTACTGAGGTGTGGCTTGAGGACCATAAGGTCAAGAGGGTGTTTGCCGTTGTTGGCAAGAAGCCACCCTAGGATATCCTCATCTTCATGAAGAAAGATGAGTTCCAGGAGTAGGAGAGGATCAGAGCATACCCAACTAAGTAACTGAGTACCCTGACCAGTCACCTCCATGAGATATTGAGGGCATTGGATTGCCCCTTCCCCACCCTGTCACTTGACTACCCGAAGTACACTTTCCATGCACAGTGATGCCATGACTCCCTAGGTAATTCCCTAGTTGGAGTCATCAGCATAACAGGGGTAGGCAAGGAAGGGGTGCTCAGCTTCTTGCATACCTGAATGATGAATGATATGGATACTTATTACCTGTGGGCAATAAGGGGAGGCCCAATCCAAGTGAGCTACTGACAATATATGTTAGCATGAGGATAGTATATAATAGATAGGAGGGGGCGACACTTACTTGGAGGTCGCTCAACCTCACCACCAACCTTCTTCCCCTCCAGCAGATGATGCTGGTTCAGTTTATTCAGGTTCTTAGCTATGTTACACACTAAGAGCCTGAGGTGACCCTTCACTTCCCAGATATTATCAGCCTGGTGGTTGTTTTTAATAAGCATAAGCTCAGCTGTGACATGGAGAAGGGAGCAAGTATACCCAATGACCAAATACAATTCAGATTTGGTCAGGTGGTTGATGTTTCGAGAGTACCCAGTCAAGTATGCCATGACATGGTCACAATAGGCACTGTACACAACAGTGAACTAGAATGGGTGCATGAACCCATACCAACTTTTGGCATATGCTATGTCACTATAGTGTCCCCTTTAAGTGTTAGTTTAAATATTTGTAACAGATGAGTGTAGGGTAGGTTTGACTTGCAAGGAATCCTCTACTGCTAGCTTGGAGGTTAACCTCTTTGGAGAAGTTGACTGTATTTAGCTACTCATTACAGTGTGTACCAGCACTCTCCATTTTCCACTCAGCCTATGCAGTTCAATAGGCTAAGTAGCAGGACGCCTAAGAAAGAAAATGAAAGCTTAGTAATTATTACATGTTAAAACTTATACTGACTGTACTTACTTCCCCATCTGTACTTCACTTCTCTGAGGTGGAACTGTAGGAAGGAGAGGGGTGGCAGGAAGGACTAAGATGGGGGGATGTCTAAGAGGAAAAGAAATGTTAATATTGCTCACTGAAGACAGTCAATGGTGTAGTAGAGTGTACTTACTTTCCCTTGTTTGTTGGTCATCCAATCAACATCCAAGGTACCATTGTAGTTAGAGGAACAGGACAAAAAAAAAGAAAGAAAAAAAAAGAGAATTGCAGGTAGGTGGGGAAGAGCCTCCGATTAAGCGATGGAAAGAAAAAGAGAAGTAGAGAAGGAGAGAGGGAAAGAGGAAAGGAAGGAGAGAGGGTGAGAAGGTGAGATGGGGTCTTCTTCTTATCTTCCCCTATAGTGGAGAGAAGAGAAGGGAATGGGGAAAGGAGGGAAGGAGGAAAGGAGAGAAAACAGGGTGGGTTTATATACCTCATACATGTGAGGTATGCACCTCATGTGTGCACTTCATGTATGCAAGGTATATAAGAAATGATGCATATGCATTTCCTGGTTTGTTTGTACACACCAATGTACCTGTAAACAGTACTCGCACATCTTAAAATATCTGAGTATTGTTTGAGTGTACAATGTAGTGTATAAACAAACCAGGAAATACATGCAGGTGGTGTAGACATCTATTCTTCTCTATATATAGTATATTTAAAAATCAATTGTGATATCTACAGAGTCTAACTCATTAGTAACTATCATAAAATAAGGTTTTAAGCTATACTAATGAACCCTTGATGTCACATCACTGGCATGGCTTAAAAGCTTATTTCAAGAAACTATAGAAGCAGCATGAGGTCCCCAGCATTGCCACAACAGTATGGCAAAAAGTTGAATTTATTTGTGTATGCAAAACATATTTCTATACCTATCATGGTATAGAAATATCTTTTATGCACAGAAAGAAAATCAGGTTTTGGCCATACTGTTGTCATGATACCAAGAGGTGTCAATAACATATATTTTCATATTACTGACACCTCTTAGTAGGAGAGTAGCATGACATCTTTGGAGTTGCCACAACAGTAGCATGAAAAGCTGATCTTAGTTGGATATCCAACAGATATTTCTATACTATGATAGGTACACAAATATCTTTTGAATGTAGAAATAAAATTGGCTTTTGGCCATACTATTGTTATGATACCAAGAGGTATTGATAACAAATATTTCTGTGTTCTCAACACCTCTTGGTAGCAGATCCCCATGACATCCCCAGTATCGCCATAAGAATATGTTGAGAAGTTGAGTTTAGTTGTATATTCAAAAGATATTTGTATACTTATCATGGTATAGAAACATGTTTTGGGTATAGAAAGAAAATATACTGTCTGCCATACTGTTGTCATGATTCTAAGAGGCATCGATAACATATATTTCTGTGTTACCGATACCTCATGATAGGAGAGCAGCATGATGTCCTCGGTATCACCACAATAGTGCAGCAAAAAGCTGATTTTAGTTTTATTTTGAAAAGATATTTCTATACCATGATAGGTATAGAAATATCTTTAGAATATAGAAATAAAATTGGCTGTTGGCTGTACTGTTGTCATGATACCAAGTGGCATCGATAACATATATTTCTGTATTATTGATACTACTTGGTAGCAGAGCTACATGATGTCCTTGGCATTGTGACAATAGTATGGCCAAAAACCAATTTTATTTGTATATTCAAAAGATATTTGTCTACCATGATAGGTATAGAAATATCTTTTGAATATTGAAATAAAATTGGCTTTTTGCCATACTGTTGTTGTAATACCAAGAGGCATCAATGATATATATTTCTGTATTATTGATCTCTCTTGGAAGTACAGCCACATGATGTCCCCAGTATTGTGACAACAGTATGGCCAAAAACTAATTTATTTGTATACTCAAAAGATATTTGTATACCATGATAGCTATAGAAATATCTTTTGAATATAGAAATAAAATCAGCTTTTCATTGTACTGTTGTTGTGATACCAAGAGGCATCAATAACATATATTTTTCTGTTATTGACACCTCTTAACACGAGAGCCATGTGATATCCTGAGCATCATGACACTGGTATGGTGAAAAGCTAATTTCAGTTTTATATTCAAGATATTTGTATACCTATCATGGTATAGCAATATCTTTTCAATATAGAAACAAAATTGGCTTTTGGCCATACTGTTGCCAGTGTCACAATACCAATAGGCATTGATAACATATATTTATATGTTACTCATTCCTCTTGCTAGCTGAGCAGCACAATGTGCCCTGACATCCCCACAACTGTAAGGTAAAAAGTCAATTTTAGTTGTATATTCAAATGATATTTCTATACCATGATAGGTATACAAATATCTTTTGAATATAGAAATAATATCAGTTTTTGGTCATACTGTTATCACCATACTATTTTATTTGCATATATAAAATGATATCATGATATGTAGAGACGTCATATGGTGACATATATTTCTATAGTGATCGATCATATTGGTTGTAGACATATGTCACTGTATGATATCTCTATATATTACAATAGTATTTTATATTTGTAAAATAATTTTCCCCTGCTGTAGATTATATTTTTTCTTAGATAGAATTTTCTTAGTCTTTTTTTTTTTTTTTGCTATCTGATTTGGGAAGTTTAGTTTTATTTTTGTTTCCTATTTTGGGATTTGTTTACTAGGTTTTGCTAGTAGTTCTTGGCCTGTACTTGTTAGCTACTAATGCTACAAATTAACACCTCTGATATCTCTTATTGCTAGATGATTCAATATTGAGTGCCTGGCATGTGATACTAATGATACCATTTGATGCCCTTACTTTAGTGTCACTTATTGCTTGCCATTTTCATATCGAGTGCCAGGTATAGTCCAGTAAACTACAGTATGTGATGATAGTAATAGTATTCAGCCCCCTTGCTTTGGCATCCTCTATGTCACTTAGTATTAGTTGACTATCTGAGTAGATTGTTTTCTAGGGTATGGATGTTAGTGATGAGACAGACTAGGGTTTGAAGTTAGTTAGGAATGGCCACACTACAACCTCTGTCTATCTCATCACTAATATCCATGTGTGAGTAAGTTGGATTACTTACATTTAGTCTCTCTGGTGTTCAGCTCTGTTGACTCACTATCAGGAGATGATTTTACACACTTCTAGTGCGAGTTAGGCAATGTGAGAATAATGTATCACTACTAGTGTTAGTAAAAGATACCATTCATGGCTAGATTTTATTAAGCCACCCACCCTAGGAACATACTCATTTTGTCTAATTTTTTCATCCCAGAGTCTTGAGTCCAATCATAGTGGAGAATGCTTAGATTATTATGAACATAATGTTGAAACCTCTGAAATTGCCATTTTGCAGGCAAATATTTTGCTTCAATAACAAGTGATAGTCAGTGATCCTGCATGCCACCCCCCTGGGAGTCCTGTATATAAGACCTGATGCATCATATAGAATACAAGAGAAATATACAAACTTCTCATCTTCACTAAACTGTGCTTGAGATACCTACAATTTTACTTCAGCCTGAATCCTAACTTACTTTATACTAATGAACCTATTATACCATGAATAAGCAACAGACCAATACACACAGCCAGTCAGTACCACAAGTCAGTAATATATACAGAGGTAGACATGACATGCAACTCAGTACCATGAGATTGAGAAAAAAGAGATCCAGAAAGCATCACAATGAATCTCAAGATGCATTGTCAACTCAAGATTCTTCTCTACCCTCAATTGCAAGCCAACTAGGAAGAGTACCAAAGGTACTATGGAAGAGTACAATGCTGACTACAGCACATGCAGAACCTGAAACTGGACCCAGTAATTAAACAAGTGCTCAAACTGTGTATCTATCAGATGATAGTAGTGACGAGTACCAAATCTCACAGGGACTAGACAAAATAGAATCAGACACTGAACCTGATGGAGAAGGCATTGATATTGCAGATGGCCCCAGATCAAGTTGTGATCGTGGGTCACAAGTACCTAACAGAAAAGGAGACAATCGGGTGAGAACTATATGCATTTTGACCACATCCAGGTTTCAGGAGATAGGTCCTGCTTGGTGTATAACTAGAGATCTTGGACACATAATTCAGTAGAGAGCCTACAGTCCTCCAATATTCCCATCATTGAGTGATGCACCACTATTGTCCCTACTGGGTAGCCTGCAGGGTGCTGTATCTGGTATCCTGATCTCTAGTCCAGCTCCCCACTCTTGGTAAAATCTAGTTAGAGGTGCAGAAAGGTCTAAATTATATGATGTGAAGACTCTCATTCTATGGTACACCATGTTTGAGCAGGCACTGCTGAATGTTATACCTCTGATGGTCCAGGTGTACAAAATTTGGGATGCTACACTTGGTGATATTGTGAATGTCAAAAACATTGAACTCTCAGAGTAGCACAAAAGTTTGGTAAGTAGACTCATGTGTATATGATGCAATGTAGAATACAATACTAACTTAGAAAGATACACCAAACAAACTGTATGGTATGATCCCAGTTTGTAGATGAGGTGAAGAAAGAGATTGTGGAGCTATACTGTCTGCCGGATGATCATACAGCTATGGCATACAGAGTTGATTATCTGATAGAATGGGATATGTTTATGTATGACCTGAGAGGGTACGATGTTTGCCTCCACCAGATGCCTACTGTATAGTAACTACTACTAACTATAATTGGACAATATGCAGGGCCTAACATTACGATTCCTTGCACTCCAGATTCCTGAGGAAATTTTCTGTAAGGATTGTGCATGGACAAAATTAACTGAAATCGCTGGCCGGGGCTGCAACCATTGCTTCTGGACACCCTCACACAACAAACCCCCCCACAAAAATCATTTCCACCCAACTGATTCCTCATAATACCTTCTGTTTTTTTATTCTAAGAAATAATGGCTCCTATTCTTTACAGCTACCGCAAAAAAACATATTCCTTCTAAGCATCTCAGTCAATGGACAAGGGGGAGAGTGTGTAGCTTGCATGAAGGGGGCATGCCCTTGACAGACATTTCCCACCAACTCAACATCCCTCTTACTACTGTTTATGATATAGTTGAAAAAGAGGAGAAGGAGAAAGAGGGCAGAGGAAGACATCCTAAGACTTCTAAGGCTCAGGATGACACTATGGTTGAGGAAGCCTTCAAAAATCACCATAAGAGCTATCAAGACATTGCCAAGAAAATTGAACCACATGTCTCTGAGAAGACTATGAAGTACAGACTCTCTGGAAAAAATCTTAAAAAATAGCTGGCACAAGAGAGGGTACATCTTGATGAGAGTCTTGCTGAGAAGAGACTGAAATGAGTATTTGCTCATAGGCATTGGACAAAAAATATGTGGAGAAGGAAGACAATAGGGGAAGATGAGGTGACTATTGAGTGAGGAGGAGGGAGAAGGAGAAAGTGGATATTTTGATATCCTAAAGAGAAGTGGAATAAGGACTGTGTTGAGGAAAATACTAGGAGGAGAAAGAGAAAGGTTAGTCAAATGATGAGTGGGTTTTTTTATGGGCAAAAGTATGGTTGTTTCCTTCATGTTTTTCCTGATCCTTCTTCTGCTGGTAGTGGGGTTACAGCAAAGTCAATTATTGAGGTTTATGATCAATATGACTTTGCAGATATATGGGAGGATATTAAGAAAGAGTCTGAACAGGAGGAGGTCTTTTTAATGATTGACAATGCTAAAACTCACTTGCCCTTCATGAGATGGCTCAGAGAGCATGGAATTATACTACTGGAAATTCTCCCCTATTCCCTAAATCTCAATCTAATTGAAAATATCTGGTCTCTAATTAAGGATAAGCTTTCTAAGTACTATCCTGATTTTTATCTCATCAAGGGCCTTGAGCATGTGGTTAAAAAGACAATTGAAGAGGCAATCACTCATTGTTGGGAACTTCTTGATTCAAAGGTTCTTGATACTCTGGCAGGATCTATGGTGGATAGGGTAGAAGTAATTATTAAGGCAGATGGATGGTATACTAAGTACTGATTACTGCTATGTATTTCTTTTAAGTTTTTAATATTTTTTTGGTTGATGTTGGGGTGGTTGAATGTATGGAGGTTGTCATCACTGGGAAAATTGTGTGTTCATTGTCATTGTCGTTCTTTGGTTAATTTTGTCTATGCACAATACTTTGCAGGAAATAAGATACAAGGTATTGTGGATCCTAGGTTTCTTGCACACATCAATTGCACTATGATCTGCTTGACGTGCACCATAATGTGCTATATACTATGTGCATGGCAAATAGGGATATATCAGGAGCCCAGGGACTTCAAGCCTGAGGCAGCCCAGAGTGAGTCTCTGAATCATCCAACTGTTCATTCATGACCAAGGTAACTAACCTGTTACCAAATACACATGGCCTTTTTGAATGGCAAAAAGAAACTTGGAGTAAGTGCTCACAAAGAATCCAGGATATAATTGTGAAAAATATTCGAGGAACAATCAATAAGAGGGTTGAGCAAGTTCATGGGATGCAGCAGGACTACTATGAAGGATATGATGATGATTGGGAAGCCATAAGCGCTGAGCTTGAGAGTCAGATATTCAATGCCAATTCTACACAGCCTATACCATAATACACTAATCACAGGAACTTGAACCTAGTGGGATATCAGGAATGTGAGAATGCATTGCCAGAAACTGACAGCTAGTTGGACTTGAGCCAGATGTTGGTAGCCTGGGAGCTTCAGTTACAAGATTCAGATCCTCTGAGTGTGTAATGGGGATGCCCTAAGGGAAGATAGATCCCAAGTTCGTGACCACACTGAAGTGACTCAAAGATCAAAAGCGATAATCAAGAGTAGAGTAAAGAAGAATCAAAACAGTAAAACTTAATATCATTAAGCTGCAGCTTCACTCAGTAAGTTTCTTGAGAGGTAGTTGATTGCCAGGGTAGTGTGGGACTCACATATAGTTTAAGTAGAATATCATATACTGCCAGTTCCCACCCATCACTACTCTAACTTTATCATGAGCACGTCTGCCTCCTCTGGTCTGGCCAACACACACCATCCAGGACATTATTCCTTTGTGGATGTTGATCTGCTCTGGCTAAATCTCCTTCCGACATCAAGTGTTTCAGTGGTGCATCTCTAATGTGACCGCAGGAGAAAAACTCTTCATATTGTTGACATACTAGTGGCGAACTATCATGCAACTGAGGAGATATACCATTTACAAACTCTCATACCCATATGCATTTCATCTTTGCAAGCCTTAAGTAGACATAGCTCTCATGATCGAGCTGAACTTTCTACTTCATTCTAGTCAAGTCTTTGCCTGATAGGAAAGTCTACTTGGCTCCCCCAGTAGGGTACCTTGGTGATTGGCCTACTAGTGGGCACTACCCACAGTCAACTCCCTGAAAGCACCCCTACCAGGATAAGAATCATGCTCTTAGAGATCTCAAACAACCCCAATAGTCTTACAGCGATTGGGCATGAGTTGCGCCTATGTGCGATTCACCTGCCTGGAGATGCTTCAACATCATCCAGGCCACCCTGGGACTACCTGGCAGGCTCTGGACTACCCTTCCAGGACTACCTGAGTAACCCCTTCAGTTCTTGTCCGTTTATACATATCTGGTACCAGAGGATAGCCCTTCCTCTGGAGCACACCCTATGCCCTCTCATATATCCTATGGACAGCATCTGGTCGGATGGACAATGATAACCTATATGGTGTTATAACAGTACAACCACTCAGTTCCTTTGGTAAGGAATGGAGCAACTCAACAACCGTAAACCCATGATAGGCTGTCCTTACACTGGTGCCGTAGGGGGGTGTTAGGAATATCTCTGTAAAATCCTGGGGCATTTGGAGCCCTATAGCTCCTCCTATAGCCCCCCAAAGGCCACCAGGCTTGTTGCCTTTAGATTTTACCAGAGCACTCAATCCTTACAAGATCGCCCCCTGCCTCAAGTAAGTACCTCTATATGCTAGGTAGGGTAACTTGGGTGCCATGTCAGGGTAACTGGGATCTTATAGCAGGGTAACCCAGACCTCATGTCATGGTAACCCAGGCCTTATGTCAGGGTCACTCAGGCCTCGTTATACCAGCCTTTCCCAAGTCTGCCATTTATACTACTATCTTATAGTATGCATAGTTGGCCACTATAGTGAACCAAACCACACTTACCTGGTGACCTCAAGGTCTCTGGTATGGGTGTAAGAATAGTTTACTGTAAGACACCCTCTGGTGGGTCATTACAGAGGGTAGATGATTCACATGATCTGACTGTAGGACTGACCTGTAACATGTGTCCATGTTCCGACAACTGTATACTGGTTACGCTTATGTTTTCCTTTGTTATGTTATATTTTTTGTTCTTGCTTAAGTTGATTGATTGATTGTTTCACTACCAGTACCATTAGGATTCTGGTAACTTGTTATGTTTTGTATTAGTTATGCTTTTATACTGGCAAGGCTTTGCTCTAGGGATTCCAAGGGAAGGAATGGTCATGTATACTGGTGGTAGAGATAAGGCTTGGGTGAAGGATTGCCTTGGTCTTTCAGGATTCCGGTAGGATCACAAGATTCCGGTAGTGTGCACTTACTGGTAATGACAGTGGTTGCGGGTTTTCAGGAACCTCTACCTTGGGTGGAGGAAATCATGTATTTAAGACAGGCTTCCTGACTAGCAGGAAACGACAGACTTCAGACAGAACCTAGATAAGAAATATACTTGGTTGAACAGTGATTTTCTTGCTCCCTTTCCCCTTCCCTTGTTCTAAGACCTTCTTGTCTTTACCTTTCTAGTCTCACTTAGGAATCGAACGATAGCTGACCTACCACCGATCCCTATTGTATTAGTTCATACAGGTTACCACCTGTTACATTTTTTTCGCCTCAGCAGGTAAGTTAACCCTCTGCAGGTACTCAAAGTTTCTCAGGATGAGAACACCAGGTAGGATTGATCACCCTTCCTGTATCTTGATAACTAGTTAGAAGCAGGAGTGGCAGGGAAATACACTCCCAGCTAAGGTGCTACATTCACAATTTCAGAACAAAGTGGTCATCGAAGGACCTGGTCCAGAAGGATATCCAGACCACCATACAGGCTAGGGTTCCCCCAGAACCCCTTAGCAACTGACAGCAATTCAGATTCAGAAACTAAAGCTTCAGCACAAGCTGGAAGCGCCTTACAACCAGAGGACCTTGACTCTGACCCAGAGGAGGACCTAACAGTAGAACAGATCCTCCAGTGGGCAGCAAGAGGTCCCAGCCCAGAAACAAGATACAGATCTGGAAGTCTTTTTGGAGCAGCTTTCAGGAGCAGAGTCCAATCTCAGACACCCAGCCAAGCAGCTAGCTAGTCAGCATCCAGAGAGTGAACCCTACCTCTAGGAGCATTCCCAAAATCTCCAGCCAAGCCAGCCAAACCCGAAATATCCCAAGGCAAAGGAAAGCAACCAGAAGGCTCAAGACCCCCAGAAGACCCCACATCACCACCAGGAGGAGCAGAAATGGGTGACGCACCACAAAGACCAGCTGATGATGCAACACAAAGGCCAAAGATCAAATACCCTCAACCATCGAAGTTCAGTGGGGAAGGAGATGACCTAAAACCCAATGGACTCAAGAAATGGCTCAGAGAAGTAAAGAAGTACCTCTCAAAGCACGGCATCAACGATGATACGGAGGATGTGATTGACTACTATTGAGCCTATACTGAGAACCAAGCACACAATGCAGATATGATACTACTTGATGAGCATGATGATACACCAAGCCTTGAGACATTTCGAAACTGATTCAAGCAGCTCTTCGAAGCATCTACAAACAAAGACGACCTATACCAGCGATGGCAAAAGGTATCGCAAACTACAGGATGAAAACCAGCAAGGATATCGAAGATTGCTGGAGAACTAGAAGACTTGAGAGCTACCCTCCCCAGAGAATCCATCTCAGACTACACACAAAGGCAGCGGTTCCGGGATGCAATAGATTCTTGCCTCAGAAGAAATGTTGAACCATAGATTCGGGAAACAGATACCTGGACCCAGATAGTCCAAATTGCGGAAAGATATGATGCAACTATGTACAAAACCAGAGGATAGGGCAGCAGCGGTGGTCCCTCCACCAACAAGTCAAATAAATCAAAGAAAGACTACCAGACTACACAGGCTTCGAGCAGCAAAACAGCTGGAAAAGGCAAGGCACCAGCAAAGAAGACAACCTATGCAAAAAACAAGAAACCCAGCAAGAAGGAAATGGATCAACGAAAAAAGGAAGGAGCCTGCTTCTATTGTGGAGAAGGTGGACATATGGTAAGTGAATGCCCTAAGAAAGAAGTTAAGACCAACCATGTCAGGATCACAGAGGATGATACCGACAGCAGTGATGAGGAATATGAGTTGGAGAGGGACTCAACACAAGAGGTGGATGGACAAGACACTATAAGGACCTATAAGACTACTGTTGGGGTACCGAATGACCCTGGCACACCCTTCCAAGTCCTCGAATTCAACATGCTAGTGAATGGTAAACAAGCTAGAGTGCTAGCAGACACAAGAACTATCGGCAGAAGCTTGATAAGCAACCAATTTGTCACCACACACAACATCCCTTACCAGCCTCAGAAGTGCCCTGTCACTCTAAAAATGGCAGTCAAGGGGTCAAGATCAAGCAGCAATTACAACAGTACTGTCGATATCCAGATAGGGAAGATGAAGATACCGAAAATTGAGATGATGGTCATACCAGTGTCAGACTATGATGTCCTAGTGAGTATGGATGACCTTGTCAAACTTGGAGCGATGATAGACTGCCGGAAAAACAGTCTATACTTCCCTGGCCACAAAGTGAGAGTAAACTGTAATGGACAGTCTAGTCAGCCCAGATCAGCAATGGCAAAAGTAGAAAAGGAACTGGATTTCCTGGCGATGTTCCCTAAGGTATTTGTCAAAGAATTGCCTACCACCATGCCACCAAGAAGGAACATAGATTACCGGATCCACCTAAAAGACCCCAACCTCTACCCAAAGATGTCAAACTATAAGACACCAGAAAAGCTCCAACCACCATTCAAAGCATGGATTGAGAAACAACAGAAAGCAGGAGTTATTTACAGAGCAGAAGTACCAGGTGGATCGAGCATGTTTGTGCAAGGCAAACCAAATGGTGGCATAAGACCACTAGCAGATCTGCGGCAAAGAAATCTAAATACAATCAAGGACCATTGACCGGTACCCAACCAGCAGGTAATAATCAATGCTGTTAGAAGGGCAAAATATAGGAGCAAGATAGACCTCGGCGATGCCTATTTTCAGACCAGAGTTCACCAAGATGACGAGAAATACAACACTATCAAGATACTCTTTGGAGCATTTGTATGCAGAGTGATGCTGCAAAGAGATACAAACGCCCCAGCCACATTCATGAGGGTTATGGAAGACACCCTCTCAGATGAACTAGGCATTTTCGTTTGGGTTTACATTGATGATATCCTTATATTTAGTGACACATACTAGGACTATGTGGAACATATCAAAATGGTCTGCAGGAGGCTACAGCAGGCAAAACTATATGCAAACCCAAAAAAGAGCATGTTCTTTGCAAAGGAACTGGATATATAGGGCCATATAATCGATGACAACGGTATACATCCAGCACTGAAAAAGATAAGGACAGTTAAGGACTGGACCAGACCAAAGAATAAGAAGGAACTTCAGCGATTTAATGGGATAGTTAATTATATCTCACAGTTCCTACCCCACATCGCTACCATTACTGCCCCACTTACAGCACTTACCAGTGATGCGGAATGGCTTTGGACTGACCTGCAGGAAGCTGCATTCCAGGCGGTTGAAAAGGCGGCAGAAGAACACCAGGTCTTGCGACCAATAAATTATTTCAAACCAGATATGATATGGCTATTTACTGATGCATCTCCCACAGGAACTGGTGCATGGGTCGGACAAGGAGCAACCAGGGAAGAGGCTAGACCGGCGGCATTCCATAGCCGGAAATTAACACCCTCCCAGAGGAACTATCTCACATATCAACAGGAGGCTCTGGCAATCGTTGAGGCTGTGGGTGCCTTTGCACACCTATTGTCACACACCAGATTCACTATAGTTACCAACCATGAAAGTCTAATAAAACTTATGACCCAAAAGAATTTAAGCGACCGGTAGCAAAGATGGCTAATCCACCTTAGCCACTTTGATTTCACTATCCAATATATGCCAGGAGCAAAAGATTTCTTAGCGGACTACCTATCGAGAATTCATGAAGATAGATCTTCACCTTATGATAAAATCCACCAAGATACCACCTCTGAAAATCATGATACCCAGATCACACCAGACACTAAAACATCAGAAATTCAAACCAACTACACCTCCTCAGCATCCTACAGCCTAGAATCCGATAGCGACATGTACTCCTCAGCAGCAAGCCAATACTCTCCAACCCTCACCACTCAGGATTCGACACTCAGGGCCAGCCCTGATTACATGTCAAACATTATTCAAAGCAATGCAGTTACCTGATCCCAGAAACGAAAGGACAGCAACCAAAGCCCTCCCAGGACCGATGCCAGCGCTGATAGTTCCATCACCAAAGGCAACTCATGGGGGGATGAAGTAACACATCCCAAACTGTCTAAGAAGAAAGCAGCACATATGGTGACCTCCTGGACAGCATGCTATGATGACGAATGCGAAATACACAAATCCGATAAGGAAGGAGTGAGTTGCTTTCCTCGAGATCCCAAAAAGTGGAAGCAGAGTAAGAAGGACAAGGGAAAGAAACCTGCAAGCGTGGTCATTTCCTCCTCACCAGCGAGCACCCCTCCACTCACTGCATGGCCTTCTCCCTCTCTCTGTTAGGCATATGGAAAAAAGGGTCAAAGTTACCCAGCCTTTACATGGGATTATTTCTACCATACCCCTGCAGCACCCATGTAGGGACCGGGTGTCATTACGGTATTACGGTCGAGTTGCGTCCCGACACTTTAGCCACAATAAATGGCACCTTCAGCATAACACCATATACGTCGTCGCCGTCTGTCCGACCGGATGCTGTCCGTAGGATATATGAGAGGGCAGCTTTGGCGACTCATGGGAAGTGACTCGGAGGAATCTGGTTAGGTTTTGAGCAAGCTATTACCTTGTACATTAGCAGTTAAATATTATGGCGGATAAGTGATGGGACGATTTGGGAAGAAACCTTAGTGACCGAATATTGTGAGCCTATGGCACTGACGGGTAGCCATAAGAGCCATGCCTCTTGCTTTGAAAGAAGTAGTGCCCCAAGAGGGCCTACTCGAGAATCGGTATGAGAGGTTTTCGCTGGATAAGCTATTGGCTCAATCTAGAGCAAAAAACCCTATATATCTGATGGGCCTTGTGATGCATCAATATGCAACACGATGGTCGCGCTCATTCATTAAAGCTGATAACTTTATGTTTTGAGGCAGAACAATTGGTATAGTTGCCATTAGGGTGGCATACTCAAATTAAGTTCATATAGTGGAGAGATCGAAGGCTACCTACTGGAGGGGTGTTCACACCCCCCAGAAACAATAGGAGTTTGAAGAGATCAAAGCTAAGCAAGGCAAATATTCTCAGGGTCAAAGGTGTTCGCACTTAGGAATTTTAAGAGGTTTTCGATGGAGGTACTTAGATAGTATGGGAGTTGGTTGTAGCCCGCGATAACCCAGACGCAGAATATAAATATCAAGGTACTCCCAGCTATCAGAAACATCAAGCAATGGAGAAGAGATCTTATTAATATATTCATTAACTTACTCTTGAAAAACTATTATTACACATATTCTTTTTAAACACTTCGGGAAATATGAGCCTACCTTAACGATCTTCATTTTATCCTACCTTACCTTATTTCAAGAAGCTTACGGCCTAGTCCTACCGGCCCTATTTACGGTTGGACTACCCCATAACACTCTCCCCCACCCCCCTCCTAGATTCATAGCAGACCAGGAAAGGTTAGCAGATAAATTGATACTTGATCAGTTACCAGACACTTCTTCAGCTTCCTCTTCTTCACCCCTCTATAGCAAACCTTTCTGGAGTAACCAGGAAACCAAAAAAGTGAACACCTTCTTAGGTACAATCCACACAACACTCATGGGTGATTTCCGTCCTAAGGTCACTGCAGCACTTAAGCTTGACCCCCTCTTTGCCAGAGTCCAAGAGATGGGCAACAAACTGCACTATTCCACTCAAGATGGCCTACTTATTGCACAGAATACCAATGGGTATTCCAACCTTTATATCCCTGTGGGACCCTTGGAAAGCGGAGTATCCCTTCAGGATTTTATTCTCAAAACAGTTCATGAAGGCCTTAGGCATTTTTCAGCCCATAAAAGCAACTGATATGCAGCCTGTTTCTTTTGGTGGCCCCAGATGCGGCAGGATTTCATGGCCTATTGTCACTCCTGTGACCAATGTCAAATCAACAATGAACCAACTACCCTCCCAGCAGGATGATCCCTCACACTCCCAGAGCCACACGAGGCATACCAGTCCTTAGCTATTGATTTCGCAGGACCCTTTACCAAATCAAACAAATACAATACTATCATGGTTATCATAGACTGGTTGACATCTTACACCCACCTTGTCCCTCTTGGAGAACTTGCCACCTCTGAGAAGACATTCAAAAAGCTTCAGAGCACTATATTCGATGTTCATGGCCTCCCACTCAACATAATACTTGATCAGGACTCCCGGTTTACCTCCAAGTTTTGATCTCAAATGATGAAATCATTGGGCATTCAGGTCTGGATAGCCATTCAAGACCATCACCAAACCAACGGTCAAGTAGAGCGTAGGATTTGCACCCTCAAGCAGATGATGAGGAACTTCGTCAACAAAAGGCAGAACAACTGGTCCCAGGCTCTCCCCTCTATAGCGGCAGCTATGAACGGCACACCCCATGAATCATTGGGTATCTCACCCTACCAGGCCCTCTATGGATGGCCATGGAAAATCTTCAACCCTGTTCAACAATCAGCCAGTAAAGTACTCGCTGTTGACGAGATACTGAATACCCATGAAGCAACAAGAATGGAAGTAGATATGGCGCGGAAGCATGCAACATTCAGGCAAACAGTACAGGCAGATAAGTGGCGCAAACCCCAGAGACGCCCCTTCAAGATTGGAACCAGAGTATTGCTTAGAGGACGTCCCTACACCTCTACACCTGGACGATCCAGGAAGCTAGAACCCAGATGGTGCAGACCCTTCAAGGTACTAGAACATGATGCCTACACTGACAACTACAAACTTGAATTACTCCAGTGAATGGAGTGGCAGAAACCCTTCTTTCATGTATCCTCCCTCAAAGAATACCTCGAAAATGACCCCCATAGATTCACATCTCGAAGGATAGATAGGCTGGCACCTATTATCATTGACAATGCAGAAGAATGGGAAGCAGAACAAATCCTCGACTACAGACACCAGAACACGAGACACGAATTCCTGGTCCACTGGAAAGGATATGAAAGGACTGACAACTCTTGGGAACCTATCCAAAACCCGGAAAACTCCTTGGAAATCATCCCAGAATACTGGACTACAAACTACCCAGTGAACCCCCTACCTAAGATCAATTCACACTATGTTAGAATGGTTTGGGAACCAATAGAGGTTTCGGAGACTCCCTGTGCAGCTGGTCCTGTACCTGACGAATTTTGGGTACCTTATGACGATGAGGAATATGACTCTAGCTATTCAGAATTTGACTACTTCAGTACCGATGATGACTCCCTCCTTTGGCACATGGATAGGAATGAGCAGGAGGACTTGGGCTAGAGTATGTGGTGTTTTAGATTGGGGGAATGTAACATGTGTACATATTCCAGCAACTGTATACTGGTTATGCTTATGTTTTCCTTTGTTATGTTATATTTTTTGTTCTTGCTTAAGTTGATTGATTGATTGTTTCACTACCAGTACCATTAGGATTCTGGTAACTTGTTATGTTTTGTATTAGTTATACTTTTGTACTGGCAAGGCTTTGCCCTAAGGATTCCAAGGGAAGGAATGGTCATGTATACTGGCGGTAGAGATAAGGCTTGGGTGACGGATTGCCTTAGGCTTTCAGGATTCCGGTAAGATCACAAGATTCTGGTGTTGTGCACTTACCAGTAATGACAGTGGTTGCGGGTTTTCAGGAACCTCTACCTTGGGTGGAGGAAATAATGTATTTAAGACAGGCTTCCTGACTAGCTGGAAGCGACAGACTTCAGACAGAACCTAGATAAGAAATATACTTGGTTGAATGGTGATCTTCTTGCTCCCTTTCCTCTTCGCTTCTTCTAAGACCTTCTTGTCTTTACCATTCTAGTCTCCCTTAGGAATCGAACAATAGCTGGCCTACTGCTGATCCCTATTGTATTAGTTCATAAAGGTTACCACCTGTTACATGACTCCAGACCGAGTGATGATCAGTTCTCTATCTCATAGGGTCTCATTGTGCCTTGAGGATTCTCAGGAAGGGCAAGTAGTAACAGTGGAGATATCATCGTAAGCTGGATGATGATGAGGGGGGGGTGGCCCCATCACTGAGGGTGATTAAGGGGAATTAAGAACATGTAAAGATTATCAGTAATAGATTTAATTTAGCTTACTATGATGATACTACAATAGAAACTAAAAGATATAGTGCAAACAAATAATCAGGGCGATATTCACCATGGAATGTATAAATGTTGGCCATCTGGAGGGTGTCAGAGCAATCACTGTAATGGGGGTGCCCTAAGGGAAGATGGATCCCAAGTTCGCAACCGCACTGAAGTGACTCAAGGATCAAAAGTGATAATCAATAGTACAGTAAAGAAGAATCAAAACAGTAAAACTTAATATTGTTAAACCGCAGCTTCACTCAGTAATTTTCTTGAGAGGTAGTTGATTGCCAGAGTAGAGTGGGACTGGCATATAGTTTAAGTAGAATAGCATATACTGCCAGTTCATACCCATCACTCCTCTATCTTAATTATGAGCTCACCTGTCTCCTCTGGGCTGGCCAACACACACCACCCAGGACATTATTCCAATGTTGATGTTGGTCTGCTCTGGCTAAATCTCCTTCCATCATCAAGTATTTCAGCACTGCATCTCTAATGCGACCACAGGAGAAAAACTCTTCATATCGTTGACATGCTAGTGACGAACTATCATGCAACTGAGGAGATATACCATTTACGAACTCTCATACTCATATGCATTTCATCTATGCAAGCCTTTAGTAGACATAGCTCTCATGATCGAGCTGAACCTTCTACTTCACACTAGTCAAGTCTTTGCTTGATAGGAAAGTCTACTCAGCTCCCTTGGTAGGTAAATTGGTAATTGGTCTGGTGGGCACTTCCCACAGTCAACTCCCTGAAAGCACCCCTACCATGATAAGAACCATGCTCTTAGAGTTCTCAAACAACCTCAATAGTCTTACAGTGATTGGACACCAGTTGCACCTATGTGTGATTCACCTGCCCAGAGATGCCTTAGCATCTTCTGGGCCACCCCGGGACTACCCTGGAGGCTCTGGACTACCCTTCCAGTATTACCTAAGTAACCCTTTCAGTTTTTGTCTGCTTTATACATATTTGGTACCAGAGGATAGCCCTTCTTCTGGAGTGCACTCTATGCCCTCTCATATATCCTACAGACAGCATCCAGTCAGACAGACGATGACAACCTATACAGTGTTGCAAGAGTGCCTCCACTCAATTCCTTTCATGAGGAATAGAGCAACTCAACAACCGTAAGCCCATGACATACGGTCCTTACATTAGGGCCGCAGGGGGGTGTTAGGAATACCTCTGTAAAATCCTGGGGCATTCGGAGCCCTGTAGCTCCTCTTATAGCCCCCACAGGCCACCAGGTCTGTTGCCTTTAGATTTTACTAGAGTGCCTAATCCCTACAGGATTGCCCCCTGCCCCAAGTAAGTACCTCCATATGCTAGGTAGGGTAACTTGGGTGCCATGTCAGGGCAACTTGGACCTTATGGCAGGGTAACCCGGACCTCATGTCAGTGTAACTCAGGCCTTATGTTAGGGTAACTCCGGCCTCATTAGATGAGACTTTCCCAAGCCCACCTTTTATACTACGATCTTATAGTATGCGTAGTTGCACTCTATAGTGAACCAAACTATCCTTATCCATTGACCTCAAGATCTCCCGTGTTGGTGTAAGAATAGTTTACTGTAAGACACCCTCTGGTAGGTCGTTACAATCACAATATAGTATATTGGATATCAGGAGGAAGTTGGGAAGATTAGACAATACTGGGTACAAGGTACAGACAGCATCAGGGGTAATTCACCATACTGCAGAAGGCATCCTGAGGAGCTCCAGTCACGAAGTAGTAGCATCAAGATGAGACATCATAGCTAAAGTAAAATTGGGATGTATTGCATAAGCAAGTGGGGATACAGATGAGAGGAGCATCATGTAGAAAGAATCTGGATGGAAAGGCCTAATCAGAGAATACATACCAGGGTACACATTGTAAGTATCATAGAATCCTAATGCACACATGCGAGGATGCAATGTCAGGGTGGAGGATGCCAGAATTAGGAGTTGCCATAATGTAAGTGCTTAGGATCAAGTAGCATCATGATGCAACAGGTTAGGATTAGATGGTGTTAGGATGCAACACTTGAGAATCAGATGTTGGTAGGATACAACACTGAAGACTCAGATGTTGTTAGGATGTAATAGTACAGAATCAGACATTATTAGTGTGTACTTGGCAAAGGGGTCCATGTCCAGATTCCATCAGGATGTACCAGGTACATGACTTGACATCAGGATACAGGTATTATGATTGGCTATACGATCCCTCCTAGCTTATATCTTACAACAGGCAATGAGTCTATAGTTAGCTTCTCTTTCAGGTAGTTCTTAATTACCTTCAATTGTATTCTCCTTTGTTCGAGAATTCTTAATACTTGTTATCTTACGCTATGTCTTAGATATTGACTGTTGCCAATACTAAGTCCTTATAGCATTAACTAGTATTAGTCTTATTGTATTTTTCTGATCATTGGTCTTTGTAAATAAAGAGCGTAAAGGAGTTTTATTGATAACTTATAAGATAGGAAATAACTTAGGTGGTTGCGTGAAGAACTAACTATCAGGTCCTACTGACCTCCTTATATAGTTCTTCCAGCAACCCACTTACAAATCAAATGAGTCACAACTGTGACTCATACACTTGCGTAACATATAACCTCATGACCATACTTAGTCATGTGCGAAAGTCCCATGACCCTAAAGGGGTCATGTTCGAAACCTCATGACTTGTATAACGAAGTCATACCTCTTAATCCTCATGACTCATAGGCGCACCTATGAGTCAACACTCAACATACCAATCAAATTCAAACATAAATAACTATGACTCACAACTGTGAATCATGTGAGACCCTATGACTCGTATGTGAGTCATAGTGCAAAATATAACATTGAATGACTCAACTGAGTCATGTGTGAAAAACCTTTAACAAATTAAATACTATGACATACAATTGTATGTCATGTGAAACCATTACAAACCATGCCAGGTTTGTAATAGCAGGGTCTGTTTGACAGTACATCCTGGTTAATAGTTATCATTACTGGCACCCTGTGCATCAGACGCACAGGATGCACTGGACTCAAGATTAGATTTTTACTGATGAAGATGGTACTTGGCTTAGCATACTGTAAATTGAGAATCAAAATTGTGGATGGTACCCAATTCTGAAATCAGACTCAACATTGGGTGTGCCTAACAGATCTGATTATGAAATCAAGCTTTACATAATTATACAATTTCAAAATCATGATCATGATATGCCAAATACCTCTTAAGTTATTGTGAGGTTGTCAATAGGAGTTCATCACTTGACTCTTTATTGGCAGCTTGATCCAATACCACCAACTGCTTGGTGCTCTCAGGAGAGTTGTAAGGGTACTGGGTGTATGATAGGGATGAGAAAACAAAACCCTACCTAATTATACATCCTCCTCTAATTGGTATTTGAAGGATCTTGATGTGCCCCATATAATAACAAGTGTACTCTTAATTGGAATGGTGAATAAATCCCCTCAAGTACTGTATCCTAATACAAAACATTCTTATTGTCAGTAATTAGCCAAGTTTCATATTAGCTTTACTGGTGGGGCACTTACTCGAGAGGTGTCAAATAAATCAAGGAAGTTTCTTCATTGAAGTATTACTCATCAAAATATTATGTAGAGAAAGAAAGAATATTCACACTGGGCTCTCTTGTAGTATCAAGAAGTATTACTGCAACCCTTATTCTTATACTAAGTACTCTGAATGAGGTAGCATTAGTGAACCCGACTGCTATCAACCTACACAGTATCATCCTTGGCTTTTGTTCCCTATATCTACTAGTATGTATGTATTCCCTCCTCTGACCTTGTTTTCTTGTGCTATTTGGCGTGTTATACTGGGGAAGGAAACACTTTCAAGTTAAAGTTTCAAAAGTAACAAACCAAGACATCCCAGACTCCATGACATGGGGTGTCATTCTCCAGGACAAGTGTTTTAAACAACAAGGTTTATAACACAGCGGAATTGGTTCAGAGGTAATGACGTAAACTGATGGGATGTGTATTGGATACCACTAAAAATAACAAGGGTGAAGAGCCAGAAGAATAAAAGATAAGAGAAATAAATAACAGATAGATAGTGACAGAAGGGGAATCAATGGATGAACTGATGATCGACTGATGAACAATGGGGACCAAAGATAAATTGAAATAAGCAGGTCTTATAAAGACATCTGAACTAATGATAAAACCACATGCTAAAGAAAGCTTTTCCATTCCCTTCTCACTAGGAGAAAAGGGAATGTCTCATAATATCTTTGTGAGACATACTTCAATCGATGGTGCGGCTCTATCAGTGATGCTAATATTTGACCAATGTTCTATGTGTTTGGCCAACGTTCTGAATGTTTCACGATATATGGTGAGCAGTCTAACTAAGTTAACTTCCAACAAAGTTGGTGTACCAACAACTCTCTTGACAATTTTTGAGAAGGTTAAATTTTGGGTCCACTGTCAGAGCGTCTGCGAATAGACGCCAAAGCTCAACTAGTGAAAATAAACAATATTAGACTGATTCTAACTCAGAGAGATTAAGTTCTGAGTTCGTATTGTACCATATGTCGAATGCTCTCACAATACTGAAATGTTGCCAGAGCAATGGGATAAAGAATACAAATACTCGTGCCAAGGTTGTGGTTGCACCACAACCTTGGGCACTCTCTTGAGCTCAACGCAAATTTACAGCTCAACACAAATTTGTGGCTTACAACAGAAACCTGACACTACCACCCTAGCTAGCTGTATAACCCCACCGACATAGTACTCACCAGTGGATTTTTATTGCTCAATAGAGCCTCCATTTCCTCCACCATCATTAGTCAATATACACGTACCTTCTCTCAACCGATAAACAAGATAACAAAACCAAACATGCCATGCGAGCCAGTGTCTAAGTCAGCTCTTATACCACCCAGTCAACAGGTTGAACCATATATTGATATTGAAGCCCGCATTCAGGCTGCTCTTACCTTCCTTCATACCACCGGAGATGACACTCCCAATCTTGCTTCAATTGCCAAGCACCATGAAATACCATATTTCAGACTTCTAGCCCGCTGGCAAGGATGCCAGTCAAAATAGGAATGTCCCCCAACTAATCGAAAGCTCTCCAACGATCAAGATGCCGCCATATGCCAGTACCTGGACAGACTTGATACCATGGGTACTAGTGCAAGATTACAGATGGTATCTTGCTGCGCAAACACAATTCTTCAGCTGGCACATACAGGCCCAGACCCTACACCACTCATAAGTGAGCAATGGGCAAGGCGATTTCTTGCTAGACATCCTGAATACTTTATTCGCAAACAACGTACCATTGATGCAGACCGCAAAAATGCCCACCAGCCTGACGAGATATGTACCTGGTTTGAGAAGTACCAGGCAGTTCGTAACCAGTATAACATTCAGGTAGCGGATACTTACAACTTTGATGAAACTGGATTTCATATTGGTATAGGGCGCGACCAGTGGATAATTACACAAGAGGCAAACCGGCAATCTTACCTTGGAACTACTATGAATCGAGAGTTAATTACTGTATGCGAAACGATTAGTGTTGATGGAAGTGTCCTCCCTCCTATGATTATTGTTCCCAGAGTTATACACCAGCAACAATGGTATACAGCCACTTCTATTCCCAACAATTACCTAATTGCGAAGTCAGATACTGGCTATAGCAATGGTGAATTGATCATGAAGTGGCTTGTTCACTTCGAAAAATTTTCTTCACAGCGTCAAGTGGGTTCCAGTCGACTTCTTCTTCTTGATGGTTTTAGCTCTCACTGTACGAAAGACTTTATTGACTTCTGCGATGCACACGACATTGTTGGTTTCTGCCTGCCACCTCATACTAGCCATCTCCTCCAACCTTTGGATGTTGTCGTCTTCCAACCATATAAGCATTACCATGCAGAAGGAGTTGAAGCAGCAATGCGTACCAGAGGTGGTGACTTTGACAAGGTTGAGTTTTTGGATCAAATCGATTCTATATGTCAGCAAACCTTTAAAATATCAACTATCCGTTCTTCCTTTCACGCTACTGGATTAATTCCCTATAATCCTGATATCGCAATCTCCAAGTTGCGAGAAGCACTTATTCCTCATGCTATAGCTCCACCTACTACACCCCCACAACTTGCCTCTCCAACTATGCCTCTCACATTATGCAGCCTCAAGAGATAAGGTGAAGAGCTACAGTGTGAGGCAGCTAATTTGTCACTCACTTTTCAGCGCAAGTTGAGATTAGTTCTTCAAGGAGGCTTGGCCCAAGCCCAGTCTGGGGCATTGGCAATGGAGAACTTGGAAAATAGTAGAGCTGCGGAAGAAGCAAGAAATGCAAGGCATAGGTCACAGAGCAGATGGCAGGTGCAGAAAGGGGGAGTCATTTATACATCAGAGGCATGCCAAATGGTGAAAAAGAGAGAGGATTTGGAGATTGAACAGGCAGAAAAGCAGCTGAGATGGGCTCAAAATGCCAAGAAAAAGGCAGAGCAAGCAAAACACAAGCCTTTTCTTAATGAGTTGAAGGCGTATGTTAAAGAAAGATATACAATTCAAGCCTATAAGAAGAAAATGTTGAGACTAAGCACTACTAGTATTAAATGACAGGCAAAGGTGCAAAAATAAATGTAAAGTAGATTATTAAGCTTACATAGTGAAATTATAGCTATATGCTTCATCTGGAGCTTACTTCATTGGACTTTGGTCATCTGGGATAGTGAGGTGTGACTGTAGACTCTACTGGTATGTTGTATTTAGCCACAAAGTCATGCTAAGCCACAAATTTGTGTTGAGCTGTAAATTTGCATTGAGCTATCAGGCACTCTCTTGAGAGTGCCCAAGGTTGCAAGCCAGTGAGCGACCATGGGTTGTGGTGCAACCACAACCTTGGCACAAGTACCTGCATTATCACTATGACATTGTTTTTTTCTCTCCATTCTGCCTGTGCAATTATCACTCACTAATCTGTGTAAAAAGAAAACTTTAGAACTGCCACACACAAGGTGGCTACTACTTCATCTATCTATCTACCCATGCAGATCAGCCTGGAGTATGTGGATGACAATAAATTATATCATGTATGTCCTAATTCTACTCGCATAGTGCAAAAGTATTCCCTCCACCACACAGAACCTCTTTCTCTCTATGAACAGGCTAGTCCATTTATATTCATCATGATTTCACAATGCGCCATTTTAATATGTTTTGCAGCAATCATGATTCCTAGTTTGAGGTTTCACCTGTATGCCCACCCCCTGCTTCACCCTGAATTTGTCGACATCATCGGCTCTCACTCGTACAACTCATATACAACCAGCTCTATCAAATGCCGAGGATCTGTTCCGCTATTTTGCACTGTATCCTGTGGATGGTCGTGACAGCCTTGTAAAAATTCTCTCATGCATTAGTGCCCAGAACCAAACCTAATATAGCTAGTAAACATGTGACTCTGAACATCAAATATCAGAGCTCGCTACACTTTATACACTTCATCCTAAGCTTGAATGATACTAATGAATCACAATGCCAGCCAAGCATACATGGAAGACTTTTATGCAACAAGGAGTAGCAAAAAAAAACAAATCCGACCATGAACGATTGGCAGTGGCTGAGTCTAGTAGTTGGCGACTGGTGTATTCATTACCCCACCAGACTCTTTCAAACCATTACAGTTCATAGAATATGAGCCGAGATCCCTGGTTCCTGAGGATACCATTTTAACTCCTGTTTTCTTTTTTCTCTATTTTGGACCAATCATATTCTCTATCAAATTGTAGATGCCACAAATGCATATGCGAACCTTAAACGACAAGGTAAATGAGTCACAGGATGGTCACATCCTACTATGGCAATGGAGTTACGGAAGTTCCTTGGCATTACTATCATGATGGGAGTAGTCCGGCTGTCTAATAGGAGTCAATATTGGAAGTGCAGATTGTCAGGAGGTGATCACTCACAGAGTTTTCGTTGTTATTGCCAAATTAAATGCTATATACATATATCAATGCCTTCAGTTCCCTCAAGCCCTCAGAATCATGGCCTGGAATACCCATGGTGGAAGAAACTTGAACCGTTACACAGCTATTTGAGAGCTCAGAGTCAGCTCTATTTCCGACCTGGAACACATGTTGCCATAGATGAGATGATGGTAAAGTTTAGTGGACGCAGTAAACATACTGTACAAATTCCCAGCAAACCTATCCCTGTTGGATACAAGGTTATAGCTTTGTGTTATGATGGGTAAGTGAGAAGTATACATAATAGTGATCATTAATAGCTTGTTAGCTCATATACTAATATAAGAAGTAATACAGATATACTATTGACTGGATGCTGTTTTCACGTATCAAGTCATTTGCAGAACTTGTGCAAGATCCTGATCTATCTCCAACAAGTTCAGCAGTTATGCAGTTATGCCGAAGTCTTGAAAGCGATCACCCAAGCCCTTCTGCGGCACCCCAGTATAGTAGCTACTATATCCTTTATCTAGATAATGGATTTGCTACTATTCCTTTATTTTCAAAGCTACGAGAGAAAGGTATTGGGGCTTGTGGCACTACCCGAGTCAATGGACCTAAATACCCTTCGTTTCTAAAGTCAAATGATGACTTGTTTGAGTGGAATACCATGGATGGTTGTATAGTTAGTACTACATCTTCAGATGAAGGTGTTTTGTGCTTTCAGTGGATGGATAACAATTTAGTACAAATACTTTCTACAGTTCATCCATGGAATGAGGTTACACTTACTACATGCCGCAAGCCTCGCACTACGAGCTCTAATGCACCCTTGGTACCAAGAGCTTTTGGTGAAAAGGAGCGCATGCCATGCTATATTCCAACCTTTATAGATGACTATAACCATCATATGAACACAGTAGATCTTGCAGACCAATGCCATGCAAGCTATACAACCCACCAGTGAGCCAGACCAAATTGGCTAGCATTTTTATTCTTCTTTATTGATATCTCTATCACAAATGCATATATCCTTTTCATGATGGCCCGAAATCAGCAACTCAATTGACTTCTTGATTCTTTTCCTATATCAAGATCCAAACTTCTCTCCCATCCCCTTGGCCAAGCATATTCTGCAGAGCTGTTTCGACATACACTATCCTGGCAACTCTCTACTTGTACAACTACTATATCAGATCCTCCAGGCAATTCTCTATATGGTAACACCTGTCGCAGTTCAACTAGCAGCAACCAAATTGCTCCTCGGTGTACACAGCCAAGGTACCGAGTTATGTGATATTACAAGCCCAAGTCATCCCGAATTTTCTTTACCCAGCATAGTAATATACGTCAACCTTGGGCTAATGTCGGAACTACTAGCTATCACTATATTAGTAGTCAAACTACTGCTACTACTACAGCTCATTCACTGCCTGAGAACCACATCCTTGTTCAGATTCCAGATCAGAAGTGGCAGGAGTGTGCTGTATGCCAATATGCTTTCCGGACAGGACAAAGAGAAGGGCATCAAAGACCAAAACTGAGTCGGTATCAGTGTGAGATATGTTTGCCACCAATTGCACTATGTGCCCCAGGAGTTAGGAGTTCTTGCTTTATTCAATGGCATGAAATGGTAAATGGGACTCTGACTGGGGGGTAAATCAAGTTGTATGATAGTTCTACTACTCCAGTGTGGCAAATATTGAATTCTTTCAATCATGTGCACACTAGCCATACTATCCCTAGCCGTAGGCGCCAATGCATGAGAGAATTTTTACAAGCCGGTCGCAACCATCCAGGGGATAGGTACCCTAACTCTACCACCTGCAGTGATCGTCGTGGGGCCAAGATCATGTAGAGTAATTAGACCTTCGATAGATTATCTCGATAAGATGTCCAGGGTTTCTTTAAGAAAGAAAAGAAAAATGCCCTGAACGAGGTAAGAGCCGCAATGGAGCAAGAGAAGACATCAAGAGCCTCTTTCGCCCATCCCTCACTTATCAACCTTTTCTCTTTTTTCTCATTCCTTCTTTCATCCATCCGCTCCTTCCCTCCCTCATCTTTCCCTCGCCTGGCTTTTTCTCTTCTCCCCATTGTCTCCAAGGTATTTTCTTCACAAATTACTTAAAACGGTGGATGTGCACAGTCTGCACTGGACTCCCTCGAGGTAATAACCACCTCCGGTGTCCTCCTCTGGTCAAAAAAAAATACGCTTTGCTAAACCCAAAAATTGTCAATAGCTTTATTAGCGATGTCTTGATCGAGAAGCATGTCCAGCCGGTAGCGATAGCAAGTGGTAGAAGAATGATTCCATTACCATGAAGTGGACATCTTCGAACGGTTTTGGGTTGATTTTCATCGTTCGCCCCCTCCAGGAGTTTTTTTTCCCCTTATTGAGCGAGTGCTAATATTTCTCTAGGCTGTTTATCAGAGCCTTCCACAGCTCACATAGATTGGCAAACTCTTGGATACCGTGAAGAGGCTTTCCACTACTTTGTACGGGGAACAGCTCATGAAGCCATACACTTCAACAATTGGTGCCATTTTGATGACTATTCTGAGAACAGGATGCGAGAGCTCGAAAAACAAGCAGCTGGATCTCGCCCGATCACTTCCAATGTGGACAGTCGCTCAACCACACCTGTGATTGTTAAGGAGAAATCGCATGTGCCTCCACCGCAGCCACCAATGCCGGGTATCATGAAGTGTACTTTTATCTCTCCGCCACCGGGGGGGTTTTTGTTTTTCCACTTCTAAGCTAATATTGAAATAGCCAATTCTAAGCCCACGAAGTCAATCGCCTTAGGAAATCTTGTTGCACCTGCGACTCCTGAAATCACTCTTACTATTTTTTTAGACTTTTAGGAGGACAGCTTGCACCGTTGGGTATACGAATTCCTGGGGAAGGGACTTTGGGAAATGTGCGTACTGCACCAATGAGATAGGGGGGGGTTTGAATAGAATAGAAGAACAGAAGGTATGCGGTATAGGAATAATGAACGATAAATAAAGAGTGTGATTCAACGGTTGTTCAGTTCGTTTACTATTTTCTAAACTGCGTGAAAACATACATGACTTTATAGAGGTGAGAAGAGTCATCCTAGAAATCCTCCTGAAAATACCACTTCCATCCTGTGGCCACCTGTGTATCAATAACGTTCCAAACTAGCTACCTGCGACGATACTAACTGGATAGTAAAACATTGCACTAGTAACCCTCACTTCCCTAGTAACGTCATTTACGGGGATGCGGCTCTTCACCTAGTACGAAACAAGTCGAAACAAAACCGGAAACAAGTACTAGAGCATAAAACAACCAACAGGGTATGAAACTTATACTAATGCATGCCGAGCAGTATCTCTCGCATTTCAACATATTTCACCGGGGCCTGGTAGTGCATCCCACCTGGTGACTGTTTACAAACGTCCTATTCGCGGGAGTAGTGGCCGTCGAGGACATGCGTCCGCAACTTATCCGTCGAGCGGCGAAGAGGTATCCCCTGCTCGCAAAGGAAAGCGTAAAAAGTCTGGGAAGAACACAAAGAAGAGACACCGATGGGATGACGAGTAGAGCGCTGACGGAGAGGATCCAGACATTGTGTTGGGCTATTCGGCTGCCAATTCAAATTCTACCGACGAGGCAGCAGAGCGTGGGCGTGATGGTACCAGAATGGTGGATTATGGGGAGTTTGTGTTGAAGGACCCGGATACGGAGGTTAGCGCTATACTCAAGGAATCTGGTGGGAAAGATACCAGCGGAACTGGTTTTAGAGGTGAACTTGGGGCATTTAGTCTTTCCCAGAACTTGGCAGGAGGCAAGGTGCTCACAAAAGCTGACCTAGAAAAGCCTGTGGAGGCAATGCTGGACCCGCTTCTTCTGAGGAACGTTGCTAGAGAGGCAGTCAGCCTTACATGACCTGGGGAAGTCTCTTATTTATTCAAGTTGTTTGTTTTTTTCTCGCAAATCCTTTACTTGGTTAGACCACCCTGGGCCGGGATGGAGGTGGTGACTGGAACCGAGGAGGAAGGCTACGAAGCGGGAGCAGGGGCAGACGAGCGGGCACTGTCATTACATTTCCTACTTGCCCGGGTGTTTGCACTCCTAGTAGCATCTGACGCCTTCCTCGAACATGTCACCTCTGCCTCCGAGTTGTCAAATTGTGTGAAGCCTCACCGTCGCTTCCACCACCACCGGGTAACATGTCTCCTCGTGTGTTGCTAGAATCTCCACCTCTGCCTGCATCCCAGACTCTCGCAAGCCAGGTACAAGCCCCTACCCCAACCTTCAAACTCCAAACCTCACGCACCCGGGGGCCGCCTTCGAGTTATCATAAGCTTCCGCACCAACCCACAACCTTTCAACACCCTTGCGAAATCCCTGCACCCTGGCCAATTCACCCCCAGAGTCGCGCACACCTCCATACCACTCATGGCAGAGAAGAGCTTGCTGCGCAGTTGGTTCGCCCAGAACATAGACACACTTGAACGCGCAGTAGGAGCTCCGCTGGAGAGGCCCTTCGAAGCCAGTCGAAGCCCATGGCTCATTCACGTGGCAGTCGTACATCGATTCTCACGCCTCATACCCCGCCGATAAGACAAAGGAGCGCATTCTCGCCAGAAGTGTTCCCCAGTGCATGGCCTGCGCCGGCTTGGTGTAGCCAAATATTGTATTCGTTGGGGAGATTTTGCAGAGGGAGTTTCTTATGGGACTTATAATGGTCGAGGAGGCAGACTTGGTAGTTGTTATGCGGAGTCCGTCGAGCACTTACCCGTCCGCCGCGCCCCCCGGAAGGGCGAAGGAGGGGCTGTTAGGCTTTTAATTTATAATGAGCAGGCAGGGGGGAGTGGTGGGCGGGTGCGATGAGGAGGTGAGAACGCTAGCGAAGGAGCGGGGGCAGACCCAGGAGTTCCGGGGGGGCTTGGGAGGGTCGGGGGCGGGAGTTATGAGAAGGCGGAGGCGGAGGGTGAGAGCAGCGAAGATGCTGAGCAGTCATAAAGCATAGACGCGAAAGCAGTCCGCTTAACGGAAGAATCTGAGTGGCCCTATCCGTTGTTGCCGGCAAGAAGGAAAACGTAATCAGAGACCTCTCCATCAAAGCGACACCGATGACTAGAATGGTCGAGGCCGACCTTTGCGGCGATAACGGCGAAGTCAGCCACATCGGCCGGAAGCTCAGGAGCTCCTCCGCTGACCAACAAACTAGCTCTTGCAAGAATAGGACTAACCTCAATACTGCTGCCTGGGAACCAGAGCCTTGGGTGAAGAAAGTGGGTAGCGCGGGGGTAGATAATTATCATAAAATGTGAGTGCAGGGGAGTGGAGGGATGTTTGGGTTTACAGTTGTAGCTTTGCCTACTTTTTTCGGTTGCGGTATGCTAGCTGGTCAGTTATTCCTGTTGAGCAATATATATGATATATTTTGCCTTTCCGCATTACACATTATCTCTTCGCAGGGTGCTACGACCAATTTTCCAACGCTGAGAAAGTGTGATAGGAAAAACTAGATACAGCATAAAGGAAACCCAAGGTGACATGGAAAGAACAACGCCAGAAGAGAATGTAGCTGGAGACAGCAGCCTGCCCCATAGTACCGAGATTCCACTGCCGGAGGCTTTGGTGAGGTTGTCGCTGCCCTTGCCCCGGGAGATCGTTACCACCGATGTGTCCCAATTCAAGGCAGGCCATCGATTGGGAGCCTGGGTTGGCCTGCCGTTTGGTCGGTAACATCTCCCACCCAGATCAAGGCAGGCTGGTGTCACTAATGGGTAGGGCGTTGGGTAACCTGGAAGCGCTTGGATAGGGAGATCCGCTCCCGGCTTGAGTACTCGATGTACCTCTTGTATGCGTCTGATCGCCAGAGGCCCAATGTTTGGATTTCGCTTTCCGAAATTCCGACCTCTGCTGCCCATGTTGCAGCTCCTCTACGAAAACTGTGTCCGTTCCACATCCCCTGGCCCAGTCTCGCGGTGAGGGCTAGTTGTTGAAGTCTTAGTACAACATGTTCCCGGGTGAATGCTTGCTGTCTGTCTCTTCCGATGCAGAAGAGTGGTGCATGGAGTGGCCTGTGTGTGTCCATGGCAAAGAATTGTTTCATGGCATATACGGGACATGCGTTGTCGTGGCTTGCCGCGATTGTAAGGTTTATCCCTTTCCGAAAGGGATCCGTTTTGGATGCAGGTAGTGTCACTTCCATATATCGCCGGCTCGCTCTGGTCCTGATACTACCTTTCGTTAGGAACCAATTTGGAAAGGTAGGGCCCAAGTCCCTATCCGCCTGCTTGTAGGTGAACTCTCCCACTCGGAGGAATCCAGCGAAGGCTAGTGTAAAAGCAGCCTTGAGAATGATGTCGTCATAGTTAGGTAGTGTTAGGCAGTTCAGGATACGAAGGAGGCAAGGGCGGGATAGTGGTGTCCGTGTGCGGTGCTCCGGTTCATTGTGGTTGCGCTTAATCCCCTGAATTGTGCGCTCGAGTGGAGGGTCAGAGAATGCGGAGCATTCTATTCCAAGGTCAAGCTGGTAGGACTTGATACCCGCGAGGTATCGCTTCATTGTTTTTACTTTTACTGTTCCCGCGAGCGAACATAACCATTCAATCAGCCAGATGGCTTTCACTGGGAAGCAACCCCCATTTTGGTGCCGATAGTCCGATTGTGCACAGAATACAGTGAAGCGGGATCTTGGGGTTTCGTAGTTGCGCCGGGTTGATGGTGCCAGCCCGCGCCGTAAGTAGTAGGCCGCTACTTGTGACAGCCCCGATTCCTGTATGTTCGAAATCCATGTTCTCGGAGGCTGGATGTGGGGTCCAGTAACTGTGGTGCGAGGTCAGCAATTCTGTTATTTTCTAATCGTGATAGTGCATCTGCCAAGGCATTGTCCTTGGTGGAAACCCATCTAGCTTCCAACTCTAAGTCACACTCTGTGGCTAGGAGTAGACATCTCTGTAGGACATGCATCGATGCTCCCCGGATGGTTCGATTGGTTAGTCCATGCACAACAGCTCTGTTATCGATATGTATTATGAGCTGTTTTCCTTTCCAATCTGACCCCCAATGCAAGAGCACTTGTTCTACTGCTCGCATTTATTGGGTATTAATGTGTTCTCAGCCTTTTGCCAGAGAGGTTGGAAACGCGATTGAGAATGCTGCGTGTCGCTTGGGATAGGTTTGGTTTCGGCCCAAGTAGAAAGCCCCAAGTCCTTTTGTACTAGCTGTGTCTGACCATGCACGGATAACTTCCCGCCTTGTTCTCGCTATTGACCTCTCTGGTGCTAGTGATAGCGCTTCAGCCCACCAGGCTAGGTCCTTCTGGGCCTCCCTTGATATTCACCGCTGTTGGTGTCTGGTGCCTGGTGGGAAAAATAACTCCATGTTATACAGACGTCACAGAAAGGTTTGCCCAAGAGGAATCACTGTTGAGATGAAGTTCAGGTATCCTGTGATTTTTTGGATTTCTAGAAGCAACAGGGACTTCCGGTTTATTGCATTTTGGACAATAGCACGTGTCTTGTAGAGCTTCTTTTCTGGCAGACGGATTACCATGTGCTTGGTATCGAACTCGATTCCTGCAAAACTTACTACGTTTCCCTCCTCAATCTTTGAAGCTTTAATTGTAAGTCCCACCTCCTGACAGAGATTTGAGAACATTTCCCTGTATCTTTCAAGATTTTTTCCATGTGGGAGTACCAGGAGAAAGTCATCAAGGTAGTGGATAACTATTGCTGTGATGTTCTGCCGTGTAAGCAGATCCTCGAGTATCCAGTGAAAGACTTCGGCAAAGAGGTTGAAGAGATAGGGGGCTGTTCGTAGACTGAATAGAAGAAACCTTTCCACATAATATCAGTTTAGCCAATGGAATCATAGCAGTTAGGAATCCTCTGGTGATACTAGTATGTGCAGAAAGGCTGACTCAAAGTCCCACTTCATTAGGGTACAGTTTTTCCTGAGCTGTTGAACAGCTCTTATGCCATGTTCTATTCCACTATAAGCTATTGCACCATAGTGCTTGGGGATTCTACTATTAATGGCTATCGGGAGACCTGCTGAATAGGATAGGTTGTGGATCCATCATTTACTACCATCCCCCATATCTGCCAACACGAGTGGTGATGTGGTGTAATAGTCAGGAAGGTTCATGCTATGGGGGTATACCTCTAACTGGTTTTTGTTCATCTCACATTGTATGTCTGCAGTGACTAGGTTGGTGTTCTCTTCTGTGCTCGCTAGGTTAGGGTGAATGACAACCCTACTATGCTGGTCCTCGTATCCTATTCATGCTCCATATTGACACATGGCTAGAATTTCTATTATGACCAGCTGGTCAGGGAACCCTCTTGTAAGAACCTTCTATCCTTCTACTCTCCATTCGTGTGCTGCCATTGGTATGGTATGGGTGGTAAATAGCAGATAGTGAATTAGAATATTGGGGCATAGTGGTTGTTTACTAACTGGCGAGTGGGAATATGTGTCTTGGTTAGAGGTAGCATTGGGTCTTGTAGTGATATTGGGTGAGATTGTTTGAGTAGCAGTAAGCTTAGAATTATAAGAGTGGGAGAGATATGTATAGGGGTAAGGCAATGATGATTGGTTAGGGCAGAAGTGGTTAGAATATTCAGAGAAGCTAATATTGATTGGTGCTAGTGTATGATCATGGTAGTGATCTGGTAGTATTTCCAGAGGGAGATTGCAGTGCTCAATGGTTACTACCACATGAGATACAGGAATGTTGGTAGCAGTACTGCATTGACTAGCATTCCTAGTAGTTCTAATTCTGACAAGCTTCAGAGGGTGGAGGTATGGCTCTGGTGTTGGCTCTCAGGTTCTGAGGGGGGGCCAGGTTATGGTGGCAATAGTGCATCTGGTATATGGGTATACTGTATTGGGCCAAGATAGTTGTACTAATAAGTATATATCCCTGGCCAGGAATGTTCTCACAAATCAGAAGTTCACTGATTCATTGGGTTGATGCTGTGACTACCTTGTGGCTTTGCATTCAGGTGGGTCTAGAGGCAGGGTGTGTAAAGCATTTCGAGGTGATTAATTCGCTGTCTAGCTGATACCATTTGGTCCTATGGTATATGCTTTTGCTGCTAGTGACACTCCTTAGGTAAAATTGGAAGTGGTAGGCTTTAACACCCTCCCATGCATACTTCTCTAACAAGTCACACAGGTTCATTGTGTAGATTGAGAGGGCAGTTGGGAGGTCAACTTAGAGGGTATGCAGGGCAAACTTTACCAAAATTCCGCAGTATGCTGCCCATGCTTTAAAGAAAATGCTCATCCAATATTTGCTCTCTTTGCTATCCAATGTCGTCTGCTCAAACTTGATACCGCAAAGATTGATGGTGTGCTGAGACTCGGCCACTTCCTTTTCACTTGCCAATAGCTCCTAGATATTTGTTGGCTTAAATCAGTTTTCAATTCTTTGTACCAACCTCCCCCATTCAATGCCTGGGAATAATACTTCAACAGAGTCTGCAATGGCAGATGTGTTCTCACTGGCGAGTGGGAATGAGGGTTGGCTGGGATTATACATACTGAGTGCTCTCATATCACTCATGCTGATTTGTTCTTGATAGCCTTGTTCTCTTAATTAGACTAGCTCATCTTTAAATTCCGCAATTCTGTTCAGGGTTGAGTTGGCCTGTAGGGGCTGGGTTCCTTAAATGAGGTCATGTACCGCATAGGTATTGGGGGTACTGGCTGTATGGGAAACTAGGTTCTGTGATCAGAGTCATTTAAAAACACAGTCTATGATGTCCTCTTTATGTGAATGCTGAAGTTCCTACATGCTGCTCAGGTTAATTAGCAGATCAGAGGTCATGGAAGATGGTGAGTATAGTTTGGGTTCAATTTGTGTAGTCAGACTTCCTGGCTGTGGCCTTGTGGCATCTGGCAGTGCTAAGAGTGAGCTGGGTCATCTATCATTGCTCTGAGGAGAGTGGCTATATTCAGGAATACTGGGTTCGGGTTCCACACTGCTACTTGTGGGCACGTGGGTTTCAGCAGTCATCAGTAAAAATATTATCTTGCACCCTGTGCGTCCTGTGCGTCTGATGCACAGGGTGCCCATAATGATAACCATTAACCAGGACGTGCTGTCGAACCGATGTCGCGTCCTGACGTTGAGTCGTACACCTGGTGCGTCCTGACGGTATCTGGACATGGACCCCTACGCCAGGTGCACCCTGACAACATCTGATTCTGCACTCTTGTGTCCTAACAACGTCTAGTCCTCGGATGTTGCATCATAACAACGTCTGATTCTCGGGTGTTGCATCCTAACACCATCTGATCCTACCCTGTTGCGTCCGGATGCTACTTGATCCTACGCTCTTACATCATGGCGATGCCTAATTCTGGTGTCTTCAGCCCTGATGTCGCATCCTCACCTGTGTGCATCGGGATTCCCCGATACTCACGATGCGCGCCCTGGCACCGCCTATCATCAGGCTTTTCCATCCAGATTCTTTCTACGTGACGCTCCTCTCATCTGGATCCCCGCCTGCATACACGATGTGTCCAGATTTCACCTCGACCGCGACGCCTCATCTTGATGCTACTACTTCATGTCTGGACCTCCTCAGGATGCCTTCCGAAGTGTGGTCAATTACCCCTGACGCCATCTGCACGTTGCGCCCGGTATTGTCCAATCTTCTTAACTTCCTCCTGATATCCGATATACTACATTGTGATTGCCCTGACACCCTTCGGAGAGCCGCCTTTCACAGATTCTACGGTGAATATTGCCCTGATTATTGCTTTGCACTACGTCCTTCGGTTTCTATTGTAGTGTCGTCATAGTAAGCTAAATTAAATCGATTACTCATAATCTTTACATGTTCTCAATTCCCCTTAATCACCCTCGGTGACGGTCCCACCCCCCCGCTCATCATCATCCGGCTTACGATGACATCCCCACTGGTGCTTCTTGCCCTTCCTGAGAATCCTCAAGGCTCAACGAGACCCCACGAGATAGAGAAGCGATCGTCACTCTGTCCGCCGTCGGTCCTACGGTCAGATTATGTGAGTCATCTGCTCTCAAAGCATCTGAATCTTATAACTGAAGCTCCCGGGCTACCGACATCTGGCTCAAGTCAAACCAGCTCTCAGTTTCCGCCAACGGATTCCGACGTTCCTGATTTCCCACTAGGTCCAAGTTCCAGTGATTAGTGTGTCGCGGTACAGGCTGTGTAGAAGTGTCGTTGGATATCAGACTCTCGAGCTCAGCGCTTAGGGCTTCCCAATCGTCATCGTATCCTTCACGGCGGTCCCACTGCACCCCGTGAACTTGCCCAACCCTCTTATCGATTGTTTCTCGAATATTTTGGACAATCATATCCTGGATCCTCTGTGGGCACTTACCCCAAGTTTCTTTTTGCCGGTCAAAAAGGTCTTGTGTTTGGTAACAGGTTAGCCGCCTTGGTCGCGAATGAACAGTTGGATGATTCGGTGACTCACCCCCGACTGCCTCAGGCTTGAAGTCCCTGGGTTCCTGATATATCCCCATTTGCCATGCATGCAGTGTATGGCAGATTATGGTACACGTCAAGCAGATCATAGTGCCATTGCTGCGTGCAAGGAACCCGGGATCCACAATACCTTGCATCTTCTTCCCTGCAAAGTACTTACGGAAAATCGCCTCAGGAATCTGGGGTGCAAGGAATCGTAATGTCAAGCCCTAGGTTACGTCCAATTATGGTCAGTAGTAGTCACTATATGGTAGGTGTCTGGTAGAACAAACATCGTACCCTCTCGAGTCACACATAAACCTGTCCTGTTCCAACAGATAATCGACTCTGCGTGCCATAGCTGTGGGATCGTCCGGCAGACTGTATAACTCCATAATCTCTTTCTTCACCTCATGTACAAACTGGGATCGTACCCCAGAGTGGTTTTGGCGTATCTTTCTAGGTTAGTATTGCATTCTGTGTTGCGTCATATATGCCTGAGTCCACTTACCAAACTGATGCACTACTCTGAGGGTTCGATGTTTTCGGCATCTGCAATATTAGGAAGCGCAGCATCCAAAACTTTGTGCACCTGGGCCGTCAGAGCAACAACATTCGGGAGTGGCTGCTCAAACAGGGTGTACCATAGAATCAGTGTCTTCGCATCATCTAATATGGCCCTTGCCGCACCTGTCACTATATTTCGCCGAGAGTGAGGAGCTGGACTGGAGATCAGGGTAGCAGATGCAGGACCATGCAGGCTACCCAATGGGGACGATAACCGTGCATCACTGGATGATGGGAACATTGGAGGACTGTAGGCTCTCCGCTGAATTATGCGTCCAAGATCCATGGTTGTATGCTGAGCAGGACCTATCTCCTGAGACCCTGATGTGGTCGAAATGCATATAGTTCTCACCCCATTGTCTCCCTTTCTGGTAGCTACTTGTGAGCCATGATCATGTCTTGATCTGGGACCCTCTGGTATATCAATGCCTTCTGCATCAGGTTCGGTATCTGATTCTGTTTCGTCTGGTCCGTGTGAGATTTGGTACTCATCACTACTATCGTCCCATAGATGCACTGTTTGGGTATTTGGTTGATCATTGGGTTCCGTTTCGGGTTCTGCATGCACCTTGGTCAGCATTGTGCCCTTCCGTGAGCACTTCGGTGCTCTTCCTAATAGGCTTGCAATCGAGGGTGGTGAAGAATCCTGGGTTGAGGTCGCGTCTTGAGATTCATTTTGATGCGTTCTGGATCTCCCTTTTCCCGATCCAATGGTACCGGGTTACATGTCGCGTCTACCTCTGTATAGATTGCCCACTCGGGGCACTGGCTGACTGCGTGTATTGGCCTGTTGCTTATTCATGGTGTAATAGGTTAGTGAATGTCAGGTGTTAAGATTCAGGACGTAGGAAAATCATAGGTATCTCAAGCACAGTTTGGTGAAGATGAGAAGCTTGTATATTTTTCTTTTTTTCTCTACGACGCGTTGCGTCTTATACGCTAGGGGGGGGTGCAGGATCACTGACTATCACTCGTTATTAAAGCAAAAGATTTGGCTGCAAAAAGGTGTTTTGAGAGTGTTCAACATTATGTTCGTAATAATCTAAGCATTCTCAACTACGATTGGACTCAAGACTCTGGCATGAAAAAATTAGATGAAATGAAGGGGTTGCTAATGGAGAAGGTGTAACAAATTCTAGCCAAAAAAGGTATCATTCAGCGACACTAACTCCTCGCGAAGTTCTCGCCTTGCCTAACTAGTACTAGCGATATCTAAAATAGTCTACTGGCATCCAGTCAACACTGCTGAACACCTTAGAGGTTGAATTCAAGCAATCCGACCTACTCCGACATGAACGTTAGTGATGAGACCGACAGGGGTTGTAGTCTGGCCATTCCATACCAACTTCAAACCCCGGTCCAACTCATCACTAATGTCCATACCCTAGTAAACATTCGGCTCAGATGATTGGTAAATGCTAGGTCTGTTAACGACAGACAATGCGAGACGCGCCCAATCAAGAAAACTCCAGGTGCCAAAGTAAGGGGGCTTGGTGCTATCACTATTATCACATACCGGGCACTCGAGATCGGAAGGGCTAGCAAGGAGACGCACAAGCAAGGGTGTCAAATGGTTTTTTTATTACTAGCTAATAACTACTAGCTAAGAAAGACTAACTAACAAAGCCAAGCTAATATATAGCAAAAAGAAAAGAAGAAAAAGGGGAAAAGCTACAAAAGAGAAACGGGAAAAGCTACAAAAGAAAACGAAGAATCATTTTCATGCCCTCCGGTTTCTGGTTCCACGCCGGGGCGCACGGGGGGACGTGGGAGCCGGAGGAACAGTCGTAGGATTCGGGGGGCTGGAGGCAGCCACAACAGAAGCCAGGGGCGCAGAGGGGGTCGCCGGAGCCGGAAGAACGGTGGTGGGACTCGGGGGCCTGGAGGCAGCCACCACAGAAGTCAGGGGTGCAGAGGGGGTCGCCGGAGCTGGAAGAACTGGGGGGGTGAGCTATCCATGGCCCCATCTTGCCCACCAAAGTGGACTGCATGGCCGGGAGTCGTGATGAACTCCGCCATCCAGGGTTGGTCCCAGACAAGCTCGAGCATGGCTCAGAGCTTGTCTTCCTTAGACAGCCTGGCGGAAGGCTCGGGGTCACCAGAGGAAGGGGCATCTCAGCGCCTGGTAGGAGGACGTCTCGACGGGCCCGGTTCCCCATCCGGTTCTTCATCTGATTCCTCGTCCTATGTTCATGATTAGCTGAGTATGTATCCTGATGTTAGCTGAAACGGGTTTAGGGTTAGAAACTTACGTCCTCAATCACAATGCCTCCATCGCCAGAATCCTCCTCATCCTCCTCCTCCTCATCCTTCTCCTCCTCATCCTCCTCCTCCTCCTCCTCCTTGTCCTGTTCCTCCTCCTCCTTGTCCTCCTCATCCTCCCCTGCCTGAAACTCGTCCTCCTCCTCCGCTTCCCCACCATCCGCCTCCTCCTCGTCCTCCTCTTGCACGGCCCCCCTGATATCTCCGGCCTACCCACAGCTATCCCAGACCTTGCGGTCGAAGAAGAGATATCTGGCATTGGTAGGCTTGGGGGTCTGGTTGTTGTCCTCTCCCTCATACAGGCACGGCTCCAGGACCATGAGGTCCAGTGGATGGTTGCCATCATTGGCAAGCAGCCACGCCCAGATGTCCTCATCTTCACGCAGAAAGATGAGTTCCTGAAGTGGGCGAGGATTGGAGGGCACCTGATGCAGTAACATGGCGCCCTCACCAGACGCCCCAATGAGATATCGGGGGCACCCGATGGGCCCCTCCACACGCTGGCCTTTGACCACCCCGAGCAGATTGTTCATGCTCGGTGATGCCATGACCCCCCAGGCGATTCCCTGGTCCGAGTCAGTGGCACACCAGGGGTGGCCAAGGAACAGATGCCCAACTTCAGGGGCAACCGTCCGGCGAACGATGTGGATCCTTATTGCCCACGGGCAATAAGGAGTGGCCCGATCGGATTGAGCCACTGACAAAATGTGTTAGTACGAAATAGCGCATCATGGATTGGGGGGAACACTTACTCGGAGGTCCCTCGACCTCACAAACCTTCCACACCTCCGCCAGACGACGCCCATTCGACCACTGAAGATTCTTGGCCGTGTCCAAGACCAATCGCCTTAGATGGCAGTCGACTTCCTCGACGTCGTCGGCCCAGTGCTTGTCTCTAACAAGCTCGATCCGGGCCGCGACGGGGGGAAGGGTGCGAGCAAAAATTACCGCCGACCCCAATTCGGAGTCGGTCATGCGGCAGTTGTCCAAGGAGTGTGCCTTGAGCTAGGCCCAGACTTCCTCGCGCCACGTAGCATACGCCGCCATGTTAGTGTGGGGGTTCAAGAACCTGCACCAGCATTTGGCGTATGCTATGTTGCCATAGCGGCCCCTATTAGTGTTAGTTTAAAAGATTCTGATATATGTGTATAGGTTAGCTTTCACTTACAAAGAATCCTCGACGGCCGGCTCGAATGGCTGCTTCTTCGTCGCATTCTGCGACATACGGCTGCTAAAAGAAAAGTGTGATCGTTAGCTTGATCTCAGGGGACGTATGAGGATGATCGGTAAGGGAATATTTTCTTACGCTCTCTCCACCTCCCCTCCACTCGTAACCGCACTACGCAGGGCTCTCCGTTTCCTACTCCGCTGTTGACCATCGAGAGCCTCCACAGCGGGGAGCCTAAGAGCAAAAGAAAGGTTAATAATTATCACAAGAGAATACTTAGACGGAGTGTACTTACTTCCCCTGCCTAACAGTACTGAGCGGGGGAGGGGTAGGCGTGCCAAGGTCCGAGGCAGCAGGACGAGCAGAGACAGCAGGACATCTAAGTAAAAAAGAAAGGTGAGTATTGCTCACTATAGACAGTCAATGATCAGATGGAATGTACTTACTTCCCCAACCTAATAGCACTGACTGGGGGGGAGGTAGGTGTGCCAACGTCCGAGGTAGCAGGACAAGAAGAGACAGCAGGACGTCTAAGTAAAAAAGAAAGGTTAGTATTGCTCACTATAGACAGTCAATGGGTGGATGGAGTGTACTTACTTGCCCATCCTCACTTGGCTGGCCCGGGGTGGCGCCGCTGGAGGGGCAGAAGCGGTGACAAGGACAGAGACAGCGGGACGTCTAAGAGAAAAACGAAGGTTAATATTGCTCACTATAGATATTCAAAGATCAGACGGAGTGTACTTACTTTGCCTTTCTTACCGAGCGTCTTTGCGAGCTCGGAGGTACCATTCCACATCGGATATTTTTTGGAAAAAAAAAGAAAGTAAAAAAAGAAAAAGAAGAAAAAAGGATTTTTAGGCTGGGGGGGACAGAGACTCCGGTTACGAGACGGAGAGACGAAGGGACAGAAGGAAGGAGGGACAGAAGGAAGGAGGGAAGTAGGGAAGCAGGGAAGAAGGGAAGCAGGGAAGCAGGGAAGGAGGGAAGAAGAGAAGGAGGGGTGGTTTTATATCACTCGGACAAGAAACGTCTTGAGTGCATTTCTCTGATGGAGAGATGGGAGAGAAGGAGGGAAGGAGGGAAGGAGGGAAGGAGGGGTCTTCTTCTATAGGAAGACCCCTGGGCTCTATAAGAAACGCCATGTGCATTTCCAAGTTTGTTTGTACACCTCATGGTACACGCAAACCACGCTAAGACATCTTCACATGTAAACCTAGCGTGGTTTGCGTGTACAATGAGGTGTACATACAAACTTGGTGAGTGATCTCACTAATTGCAGTGGGTGAAGATCCTGAGAGTAGCTCAGGATGGTTTATATATATAATATATATTTCTAAGTCTATTGTAATAAGTAGGGAGTCTAAAATAATATTGTAACTAACTTTGATAAAATAACCTTTTAAGCTGCACTCGTGTCGTGATGCCACGAGACGTCTTGCGGTCCTGACACTGAGAGGCGTCTGGAACATGTATTTCTATGTCACCGTAGACTTTGGTGAGAGAGAAATATATATTACGAGAGGCATCAGGTACCATACGATGTCTCCTGGCATCACGACGCTTGTATGGCTTTTGGGCTTAATTTAATTGCATATATAGGATATATTTCTAAGCCTATCGTGATCAGCATACGGCGTAGATATATATTTGTATACCATGATAGGTATAGTAATATCTTTTGAATATACAAATCAAATTGGTTTTTGGCCGTACCATTGTTGTGATACCAAGAGCAGTCGGTAACATATCTCTACGTTATCGACACCTCTTGGCAGTACAGCCATATGATGCCCTCACTGTCACGACAACGGTACGGCGAAAAACCAATTTTATTTCTATATGCAAAATATATTTGTATACCATGATAGGTATAGTAATATCTATTGGAGATAGAAAATAAAACCGGCTTTTCGCCGTACTGTTGTTGTGATACCAAGAGGCATCGATAACATATATTTCTGTGTTATCAACACCTCTTGGCAGTAGAGTTGCACGATGCCCTCACTGTCGCGACAACAGTACGGCGAAAAACTAATTTTATTTCTATATGCAAAAGATATTTGTATACCATGATAGGTATAGTAATATCTTTTGAATATAGAAAAAAAACAGCTTTTCGCCGTACTGTTGTTGTGATACCAAGGCAGTCGTAACATATATTTCTGTGTTATTCGAACCTCTTGGCAGTACAGCCTCATGAGCATTCAGCTGTAGTGACACGACGTGAGATAGACCATTTTAGATATCGCATTGCTAGTTAGGTATGACAAGAACTTCGTGAAGAGTCAGTTTTGTATTTCGGTAGTAGTGTCAGACACTAGGAATCACAATTATGTTATCTTGGCATACCGCTTATTATGTCTCAGCAATCACTTTCCTTATTTGTCTTAGGTTTGTGATTGGGCATCTGGTTATTAAGCAGCAGTGACTTGCTTGATTTGGGTTAGGTTGGCTTGCATCAAGCTATTATCTTGTACATTATTAGTTACATATTATGGCTGATAAGTGGTGGGACGATTTTGGTTGACACGTTAGTGAGCATGGGCTCTGTTAATTTGCCAGCTCTCAGGCAAAAACCAGAAAACTTTGAACTGCTCTAGCACTGCGGCAAGTTGATATTTCTTTAAATCCTTCTATAATTTTCTAGACAATCATAAAATAAACACTTTTACAGAAGCTTTTGAGTTTATGGGTGTAGTTGTTGACTTAGAGGAGTTTTGAAGTTGGTCATATTTGGGGTTCTTTGGGGGTTGATTTTCATTGTCCGGCACTGTACCGTTCGTGGCTAGATTTTATTAACCCACCCACTCTAGCCACCCCTTCATTTTGTTTAATTTTTTCATGCCAGAGTCTTGAGTCCAATCGTAGTTGAGAATGTTTAGATTATTATGAACATAATGTTGAACACTGTCAAAACGTCTTTTTGCAGCCAAATCTTTTGCTTTAATAACGAGTGATAGTCAGTGATCCTACAACCCCCCCGGAGCCCTGTGTATTA
>ML120535.1:0-182216 GCA_003788595.2 Choiromyces venosus 120613-1 | reverse complement strand
TCGACAATAATCGAGCACGCTTGAGTAAGCGGGATCACGACTGATCACTCTGCTCTCTATATACCAACTGTATTCGTAAAGTTCTCATACCCTTCCTTGTACCTCAAGAACTGTACCTATTAACAACAAGAGAGCAAGAAGAGCCTTTGAGATAACTGTTTTCAGATATCCCTCTAGGGATATTGTCATCACTTATCATAATTTGTTTCGCTGAACAATGAGAAAGAGAGGGTTAACAAACGGTCCCCAAGAGCTGGGGGTATCTGTTGGAAACTGGTGTTGAAACTGGGTTGTGCTGTAGTTCCGAGTGAGGCTCTGTGACGGCTTATGTCACCCTCATGTATATAAGCTAGTCTCCCCTCTGCTACCTTTCTTTTCTTTTCTCTTTCCTTCTAGTAACACAAATATACAACAAGCTTCTACTATAACGAGACCAACCTTTGTTGTACTGCTCTGACAGGTTATGAGCCCGGGATCGTCGCAATAAATTCTGCTGCCTGTAAACAGACCTCCCCACTACTTTCCCTTGACATTCCTGCTCTCTCCCTCTGTGCCTCCTGTCTCGGTCACTCATTCTGCCTACCTTGGTTTCTTTCCTTTTTTCTTTTCCTTCTTTTCTTCGCTTTCTTTCCTCTCCCTGCGTCCCGCTTCGCTCCTCGCACTCTGTGGTGGACAATCATGACGGACGCTGCCACCGCGAAGAAGTGTTACTCCTCGAAGTATGTCGGTGACATACCCTTCTTGGATCACCTAAACTACAATGTCTGGTGTCCGAACGCCATCATTCACCTACAAGCCATCAAGGGTTACGGCTTGGTGACCGGTGAGCTAGATATGCTGGAACCTCAAGCTGATGGTTCGAATAAAGATGATGTTCATGAACATCAGGTGCTAGAGGCCAAAGTCAAAGGGTTTCTGCTGGTGACTTGCTTGGTGCCAGCCAAGCGATATCTGGCCGGGGTCCAAAGTGCTCGTGAGATGTGGAGCATCTTTAAGGAGTGCTTTGACAGCACAGCCTCGACCAAAGGAAGACTAGCAATCCGAAAACAGTTCCACCTGACTAGATCCCTTCCGGGAGAACCATTGAGCAACTATATCTCGAAGCTCCACTCACTCCAGTACCAGCTACTTGGCATGGACCACACAATTGATGACGAAACCTTTAAGGACCAGCTACTGGGAGCTCTACCCACCCCCTACAGCACGCTCGTCGAAATTATTCAGGAACGGGAAACCTCGATCTCGGTTGCGGAGGTGATTCATAAAGTCCTTCAAGCTGAGATGTCAAAGGCTCATCGAACCGGCGATGGGTCTACTACTGCAAACATGCTGAACGGTCCTCAAGAAGGAGAAGCCTTGCTTGCCACCGATATTGAAAGGAGATCGAATACTCTTGGATCTAGGAGTCCATACAATGCTAAGCATGGCTTCTGAGGACAGAGCAGGACTGCTCCCTACCAGCGGCCTTTTTATGGCCGCTGCAATAGCTGTGGTAGGAAGGGCCATAAGGCAGCAGCTTGCTTGCACCCATTCTCTACTGCGGGTGAGGCTAATTCGACTGTGCAATGCTTCTCATGTGGAGAATCGGGCCATGGAGCCAAGGCCTGTCCCCACTCGATGTTGACCCAGTCTCAAGCAACGAAGGGTCGTGCTTGCTTCGAGAAGTGGTTCTCACTCTGTCGAAGAGATGACGGAAATCTCATGACTGCCGCTGCATCCGTGGAGTTGGATCAAGGGCTCAGTATACAGTCGAGTCAATTTTGACTGACCGACCTGCTCTCCCCTAACTATGCTCTCCCCAACACCCCTATATATAGTAAAACTGACTCCGAAACTAATGCTCCCCCCTCGCCATGTGCCACTACCGGCATACTACGATTCAGCACTCCGAGGCCTCCTGACACTCTGGACCTTGAGGTTCAAAACTTCTTTGCCGGCCAGTGCTCTCTCTTTCACTGGATCTTAGACTCTGGAGCCTCCCACCACATCTGCAATACGAGGTCCGCCTTTGCTGCCCTGCAAACTCTGCTGCAGGAGGTCAGAATACGGTTAGGAAATGGGAGTTCCGTGTCTGCGACGAAGGGTGGGCTGGTAACTCTATGTGACTTAACTATTGAAGCCCTATACATACCCGAATTTCGGCTGTCGCTTGTCTCCCTTGGGCAGCTTGACCTGATTGGGTTAAAAGCAGTCTTCATGAATGGACTGTGCCAGATATGGAAGACTGGCACAGATGGATTGGAAACAATCATTCTTCAGGCCCAGCATGCGGATGGGCTCTATATCATAACCAATCCAGCTCATGGACCCAGCTTTGGGGGAATGGAAGAACCGCGAACAAGTGGAGTCAGTCTAGTATCAGAGAGTACCGCGAATCCAGGTCATGAAGACTCTAGAGATCTCTGGCACCGCCGTCTGGCCCACCTCGATGCTCGCGTTGTCCATCACCTACTGCGAAACAACTCCTACGTGTGCGACAATATCGAGAACGGGAACACTCTATGCTCCACCTGCATACTCTCAAAACAACGCCGAACAAGAAATCAAGGCCCCTCGATACGGGCTAACACTCCCTTTGAACTGATTCACTCAGACAGCTGTGGCCCACTGCCACTCTCTCATGGGAATGCTCAATACTACATCATCTTTATTGATGATCTTACTTGCTATACCTTCGTCTACTTTCTGAAAAGCAAGAGCACCGACGAATCGACGAAATGCGTTGAGAATCTCCCGCACTACATACGAGCACAGTTTCCGGGTCACCCAGTCAGGAAGTTCAGGTCGGACAATGGCCGAGGCGAATATGATAACCAGAGATTCCAGGAGCTACTGTCGAACAACGGTATCATTTTTCAGCCATCCCTCCCCCTACACGCAACACAAAAACGGAGTCTCAGAGCGCATGATTCAAACCCTGAATTCTCGAGCTCGTTCAATGCTGATCGATGCAGACCTTCTGATCGCCTTTTGGGCAGAGGCTATAAATACAGCGGTCTATCTACATCGCAGGTCTCCATCCTCCTCACTTGAAGGGAAGTCACCACTTGAACTGCTACACCCAGCTGAGACGATTCCATTGTCGCACCTACGTCGCTTTGGGTGCGTTGCCTATCACAGGTTACCAGACGAGACCAGGAGTAAGTCACTGGTCAAGTTTGCTCCGAGGTCTCTGCTATGCATGATGATTGGTTACTCGGAATCTACAAAAATCTGGAGACTATGGGACTTCGTGGGGAATGGGAGCTGTGGTCGGGTGATCTACAGTTCAGATATCACCTTCCTGGAGGAGGAAAATGCAAGCAGGTGGCAACCAGGAAATGACCAAGCCTCTCATTCTGGTGAAACATCTCCGGTCTACTTTGCACCTATTGAGCCGCGAACCAACGAACAGCCTACAAGCCACTCTGAGGAAGTTGATCTCTTCCTTGGAATTCCCTCGGAGCTGGTGGAGGAGGAGGGAGGAGAGGATACTCCTCTGATTGAGATGTCTCAGGAATCTGTGGAAAAGCCCTTGGGCGAGCGAGGTCAGTGGAGAACCCATTGCCTCTCATGATTCTTATAATCGGTTAAGTTATGTACTCGTCTTCTTATTACTTTCTCTGTCTGCTTGTTTCTTTCTTCTCTTGTGTCTGGGCTCGGTCAATATGGATCGCAGTAAGACTTTCTTCTCTTGTGTCTGGGCTCGGTCAATATGGATCGCAGTAAGACTTTCTTCTCTTGTGTCTGGGCTCGGTCAATATGGATCGCAGTAAGACTTTCTTCTCTTGTGTCTGGGCTCGGTCAATGTGGATCGCAGCAAGACTTTCTTCTCTTGTCTACTGTTTTATAGTTCAAAACATGCTGGATAGGTTACAGGCACTTGCTAACAATGTTTTTGGTAGGTGGCAACCCACCTGGAATACCAAACGATGGATCAGGAAACGCGACACCTCTAGAGATGCAGCTCGCAGTCAATATTCACGCCCCACCTCCAGAGCCCATGATGGATGATACCCACTCCGATCGCAGGGTCCTACGGCCTAGGAAAAAGCCAAGGGACATGCGTAACTACAATGTTCTGAAACGCGTGCATGTTGAGATCGCACGGGAACAAGCGGAGAAACGCCTACCAGTGAGTGAGCGTGAAATAGGATCTGCCCTGATCAGTGATGTGAATGGGATGCTAGATGGGAATACCGATGAGGAGCCCAAAAACTACCATGAAGCAACTTCCGGAGACAATGCTTCACACTGGATCGAAGCCATGAAGAGCGAAATTAACTCCCTGCTGGAAAATGCGACCTGGGAAGGTGTCCTTGGGACACACACTGGGGAAGATAATGTGAATTGGAAGCCAATTGGCTCGAAATGGGTGTTTCGGAATAAGGTTAATCCTGACAATTTGGTAAGCTATAAAGCCAGGCTCGTGATCAAGGGATACAAGCAGCGTGAAGGGATAGACTATGACATCACCTACGCCCCTGTCAGTCGGCTGCCGACACTTCGCCTGCTCCTTGCTGTCGCTGCCCATCGTGGATGGAATGTTGATCATGTTGATGTAGTAACCGCCTTTCTCAACCCTGAGATTGACAGGCCTGGAGTTCTCATGTCTCTGCCAGAAGGATTCCAGGAACTTCGGTCCGACCTGGAATACTCGACAGTGATCTTAAAGAAAGCTCTGTATGGCTTGAAACAGGCTCCCAGGCTGTGGTATAAGGCGATTGATTCCCTACTAGTATCACTGGGTTTTCGGAGATCGTCTGCGGAGCCCAACCTTTACCTGAAATCTGACTTCTACATAGTTCTCTATGTTGATGACATGCTAATGGTCTACTCAGATTCAGGGCTTGCCAGTCGCATCAAGGCTTGTCTGAATAAGGCCTATCGAACAACTGACCTGGGTCCCGTTCGGCGATTTCTAGGTCTGGAGATTGAAAGACATCTCGATGGATCATACGCAGTATCACAGACTGGGTACATACGGTCAATCCTTCGCCGGTTTCAAATGGACAAGGCGAATAGTGTATCTACGCCACTGTTCAAAGACATCAAGCTTTCACAATTTTCTTCAGACAAGGCTGTCGAGCAAAGGCCCTACCTTCAGCGTATCGGAGCGCTGCTCTACATCTCCCTTGGGACGCGTCCCGACATCACCTTTGCAGTCTCTACCCTCAGCGGCTACTGCTCGAACCCTCACACCGTTCACCGAACAGCAGTGAATCGTGTCCTCCGCTACTTGAAACAGACCTCGGACTTCAAAATCTACTTTCCTTCTCGCTCAGTGAAGCTGGACCTAGTGGGATACACTGATGCTGACTGGGCAAACAATACTCTGGATTGGAGATCTGTTGGCGCTTATATATTTATCCTTGGTGGACCGGTATCGTGGCAATCAAAGAAGCAATCAGTCATCGCAACATCGACCTTGGAATCGGAGTACTCAGCATTCCTTGAGGCGGTCAAAGAAGCTCTCTGGCTTCGCCAGCTTCTCGCGGATGTTGACTGGGACCCGGCTGTCTGTAGCTCTCCACTTGAGGCCAAGCGGTACTGCCCCCTCTCTGACCAATGCCGTGCGTACTCAGCAACTCTGTCATCCCCGACCACTATCTTCGCCGACAGTGAAAGGGCAATTCAGACTGTGAAGTCCGAAGGGGTGACAGCACGGAATAAACACTTTGACATTTGCTTTTTCAAATCGCGCGAAGTACAACAAGAAGGGATTGTTGACTTCACCTTTATTCCGAGCGGGGAGAATGCTGCCGATGGCCTCACGAAAGCGCTAGTAGAAACCACCCACTACCGCTTTCTCAAGATGATTGGCATTCAACGATAGTTCTTGACTTTCTCCTCTTTTTGTTTCACTACTACTTATTATTCCGATCTATGATGTGGGTGATCTGGGTTCTGGACGAGGTATGGTCAGGAGGAGCTGAGAGTATACCTTTCCCTTCTGAGACAATTTGGATGAAGGGTTTTACTGGTGCTCAATGATGCTCAGGACTTGGGTTCTTTGTTGATAGATTTAGCTACAATGGTTTAGTTAAGAAAGGGCGGGAAGTGTTGGAAACTGGTGTTGAAACTGGGTTGTGCTGTAGTTCCGAGTGAGGCTCTGTGACGGCTTACGTCACCCTCATGTATATAAGCTAGTCTCCCCTCTGCTACCTTTCTTTTCTTTTCTCTTTCCTTCTAGTAACACAAATATACAACAAGCTTCTGCTATAACGAGACCAACCTTTGTTGTACTGCTCTGACAGTATCTGGAGGGGTGCGGGAGCATTATGAATGCGGCTGTATAATATATATATCTTGTGATTTAAATCTATATCACACGGTGCCCCTCAAAACGACCAATGCCAAGGAGTGCAGGGAACCCTAGGCTAAGAGTCACCCTAAAACCTAGACTCCCCAGTAAATAATGTGGCAAGCTTTCGGAGTTGCCCCCACTATGTACATGTCTTGAATTTCTTTCCCCTCCAAAGTAACCATGTGTTACACATGGGTGTCTACTCGTATTATAATATTATACTGGTCAAAACTTAAGTACCGTTTACTCCACACACTATATGCTTAATAAGGCATGGCTAAGAGTGGTGGGGTATGAGCGAGAGGAGTTTGCCGGAGAATTGCTGGGGGAGGATTCAATCTAAATTTATTTGTCCTAGCATCACCGAACCGGTATACAGCTAGCAAACCCCAACACCGCCTATGAGACACACGATGAAAGTGCTGCAGAAAGTGACGGGCAGGACTTAGTGGGCTTGAATTAGTTGTATTTGGTGAACTTGAAAAGGAATTTTTTAGCTAAAGTGTGGATGACAGGGTATGGGGTATGGAATATAGTAAACGGAATGATTGCAGGAAAAAAAAAAAATCCAATAGCGATAATACTTGAGTGAAGTCGATGATATCGACCATACCAAATCATGTGCGAGCATTGGTAATGATCCACCCATTCCATCGATCATTCGATCATGGGTTCCTCTCTATCGGATCATAGTCGAGCATAACCCCCCGTGATCTGCTTGATTATGTTCTTGTCCATCACTACACATGGCACAGCCCGGTCGAAACACCACTCATGAAGGGAGGCAACTTGACACCCCTCCCATGCCGATATGCCCTTGTATGCGTCGGTGTGTATCTTGGGTGCGTGTTTTTTTAATTTTTTTTTTCAGTTGATTTAAACTATCGGACAATATTTCTTAGTCTGGAAACACCAAGTATCACTCGTTGTAAGATTCCTGGCAAATGATCCTCTTGTTAATTTGTCTAAGATACCTACCATACATCTTCGCCGGGCTTCACTGCACCTTCCCACCCCCATCCCCACAACAACTCATTTCCCTTATCTCTCCCGTAGATATTTTTGCTTGACGATTCTAAAGCTATTTACGGGAGGAATAATTGTCGTTTGTTGTGGTTGGACTACAGATCCTCCACCATGTTTTGGCTGTTGTCGTTGTGGAGGTCTTGATTTCTAGTGTCCGGAACTCCTCGAGCATACAAAGAAATCCCTTCAACCCCTCATCCTTCGATCTTGAAGAAGACATTTCTAATTACGCTCGAGGAATTTACCCGAAACAGCAAGATGTTATTTGCTCTAAAACAGAAATAGAGATTTGGGGTTCTATAGCTTCGATCATTATGACTTGGGTACCAGTACGTAGCTTACACCATCTCCGTACCTAGGCTCCCAACATACCTGCTGAAGCGACATACAACCCGACACGATTCTAATGGTCTTTGCTCGGCATCGCGTAGGCCGACCAAATCCTGTACCCCTCGTCTGGGCTAGTGTTCCCAAGCGTCCAGCCCGTCCGTCTTTTGCTCAGGACGAGACGGACACCGGGTTCTGGGACTCCGCCCGGGATGGACGCCCGTCCTATAGTCCGTCTTAACCTCAGCCCGGCACTGCCTCCCTCGTAATCGTAGCGGAACTATGCCCACCTGCCGAGCCACCAACGACTGAATTGGGGATGCGACCTAAGCTAGGAGTTAGAAGCAAAGAAGGGGCAGAACTGGGTGTATCTCTGCGAGCAAAATCATGGTTTTCCAATTCAATATCGAGTCGAAAGTTGTCGCTGAAGTATGGAGGAAAAACTTGTTATATAGAATCATTAAGACAAGGCGATCCTTGGCTCCAATGTGAGGAATGCGATAATACTGCAGACATATCTGTCAAACTAATGTATTGCGAAAGTAATAGCAAATTGAGAAATCTGGTAATAGTTGTTCAGTATCCGATGGTTATAATGTTGGGGATTGCTTTCATCTTTTCTAGAAATTTAAGCCTATCTATTCACTTGTTCTATGCGGTACAAAAACTTAGCACGACGTTATTTAGTAAATGCATCTCTGCTGCAAAACAGCGACTTGAGTTGCGGGGCAATCATCCATTATTATGTAATTTATGAAATAACTACAGTGCCCGACCGGGAGATCCCATTTGCATTAAGACTGCATGGCCCGGCCCTCAATCGGTAGGAGAGCCGTCTTTACGAAACTCGGACGCCGCGCCCTGGCGTTTTTACCCACCCTGCCCGGGACGGTTGGGAAAACTGCCCCCAAACGCCAGCACCTGGTGCCCCACTCGACATACATTTTACCTGCCGTGGGTTAGAAGGGGTAGTACTAGCAATATAGCGATACGTACTCATTCACAAGCGCGATTGCGTCTCAACCCGACAAATTACGTTCCGGTAACTTGAAGGGTGGACAGTACGCCGTGTTTTCAGCGGTTACCGATCATATTTGCAACACCAGCCTCAAGCGACTCCGCTCCCTCTAGGTCGCAGACGAAGAGAGATTGATCGCCCAAATAATGCCGGGGCCTGATCACGAAGTGGCTAGCTGGGAGTTTGGATACCTCATTAAGAAGAAGGCAGCAGGGATGGGGCTGGAGGCTGCTCTTGGTTTGATGGGTGTTACCACCTATCAAGGAACCACTAGCAGAAAACAGGCGGATTGCTCACTCAAGCCTTGGTTGTCTCGTCCTCATAGAACCGATTTTCCAACCGTGGTCATCGAGTGTGGGGTTTCCGAATCCTATAACCGCTTGGTGAACGATTCACGCTGGTTGCTCGAGAACTCCCAGGGACACGCGAAGGTCGTTCTTCTCCTGAAAGTCTCCGTAGCCATGACAAGAATACGTCTTGGGCAATGGGAAATGGTCACTACGCCGAACCCGCGGGTTACTCAAAGACATCCTGGACCTACTAGAACGAGACCGACCATGGCCAGCAGAGTCGATATCCTCCCCGCTGTTGTGCCCGCTCCCTTCACGCTCGAATTCAGGAATATCTTCCTTCGTCTGCCGCGACTCGCGCGAGGTGAAAGTAATTTTGTCTTCACTCAACAGGATCTCCAAAGCTATGCTACTCTTGTGTGGAATTGTGTGCAATAAGGCCAGCTTTCGATGGGAGTGCGGTGGGTTGACCTTGCCCAATTGTTGCTTGAAATTGCATTCAAGGCTGATTGTATCATATCAGCCAACAAAGGAGTAGCGGGAGGAGTGGACGCCACTTGATGATAGGCGATATGATGGATAAACAAATGTGATGTAAGTAAGTTGGCTCTTGTCGGGAATGGAGGGACTAAGGGGAGTTTGGGAAGGCTAATACTTGGTTTCATTTTCGTTTCAACCCCAGTGTCAAGGTCTCAGTTGTTTCAAAAGCCTCTACTGAACAATATTCTTCAATATTCACAGGGGAGATGTGTGGGGAGTCTTGCGGGATCTTGGGAGGAGCAGAGGGGCTAAGGGGAGATTACAAAGGGAGATTGTTAGTTTCTTTTTCATTCGTATACCAGTGTCTCAATTGTTTCAAAAGTCTTTGCTCAACTCAAATCTTCAATATTTGCAGGGGAGATATGTGGGGAGTCTCGCTGCTTTGATAGGAGCTATGATCACTCCAACGCGGATGGGCCCTGGCAAATACCAACACCAGGCTCTCTCGATAATAGTCCTGTATTTTTCTCTTAGGTAGCTTATAACCTGATTTATGTGGAAATGACTCACAATTTACTACTGCTTACATTGGGGTAAACACGAAGTGACGGTTGCCCTATCTTCACGGATCTCTCACAGTGCTCGCACCGATCTGTGGGCCCTGGCCGCCCTGTAGGGTGACTGCTAAGGCGGCTGCACTGCGTGGGACCACTATTCACAGTGCGACTAGCCGCGCAACCTTTGAGGACGGAAGGTTTTGGCAAGGACCACAGGCCCTGCACGCTGAGATATTATTTTACAGTCGGCCACAGGGCCATAGGTTGTAGTAGTAGACTGCAGATCAGCGATCCCAGGCAGCCAGTCCTAACCATGGTCCGGACCATGGGTCGGCAGTCCGGCCAGTCCGGCCGTGTCTTTAGAAAGCGTGGGTCAGTCCAGTTGGAATTATTGACGGCCCCCAGATGCCTAGGCGAAAGCCTGCAGATACCCAGGCAATGGCCACAGATGCTCGTGAAAAGCCCACAGATGCCTTGGTAAAGCCGCCAGATATGCAGGCAGAGCTGCCAGATCGACAAAATCGTCTCAGTGACGAATCCGACGATGCTATTGACGCAGTAGAGCGTTGGGAGTCATGGGGGAAAAGCCTTGCTGGATATAGTGGAGTTAGATCGCGTAGAGGTAATGCATGAAGGATTAGAGAAATAGCGTGTTATGAATAATTAGTTCTATTTAATAAACTTTTTCCTAGTAAGGAAACGCAAGATATCACTCAGAAACTTCGAGTAACCCTGGCCGGGACCGGCTTTGGTTCTGGGAAGCTGCTTTCCCACAGTCAGGCCCGGTCGTCCCTGAAAAGGTCTGGGTCAGTCCGGCTGTACCCAAAGCCAGACGGACTGGCTGCTTGGATTCAAGTGCGGTGGGGATCTGCGGGTGTCCATAAACTTTGAGGAATCGGGAGTAATGGGGGGAGGGGACCATAGAGAGCGACAGACCAAGGTATTTGGAAAACGATATAAATGTGGCCCTATAGAGCTATGAATTTTCTAGCTTTTCTGTTGACATTTCTCTATTGTTTTGGTCACTAAAGGGATACCTGTCAACGTCAGCATGTGTTGACGTAAAATCAAGCCGTCCAATGGACTAAGCCGGGCTGAAAAAGCGCAGACCTAACACGACCCAACCGAACCAAAAACACGAGTTAGCCAATGAAGGCCCGCACCACTGGAAGGCTTGGTCCTGCGGTATCGTAACCAGTCTGGCAAAGTTCAAGTTGTTTGATCCTGACAAGTATATGCGGCAAGTGCTGGAATGATAGTATATTCACTTGGATGGGGTACAACAAAGAGGAGTAACTAGGGGAGGGTAAGGATAAATAATGTCTAAAGAAAGGGAGAAATGTATATGAAGTAAGCGGCAGCAAAGAAGGAAATTGCGCAGGCGGTCAGTGGAAACTAAACACATAGACTAAGGAAAATAAATAAGAGATCCACCACCATTATGAAATTCCCCTAACCTTCAAACACTTCAAACACCAATTCAGTAAGTTAACATCAATCCAGGTCTGTTATATCGTCGAGTCAATTTAGTTAGAAAGAAATAGCGGGAATTATGCATGCTAGCTAGTTGGGTTTAGTGGTTGAGAACCTGATTTTTTCCCAGGGTCAAAGTGGTGTAGAACCAACTACACCATGTAACTACACTACAATATTCAGCAAAGAATAGATATCCATTGAGACTATGTGCGGTGATATCGATTTAAAAAAAAAAAAACAGGTATATAAAATTACTAGTTGGAATTGTTTTCGCAATGCTAGAGCTGGGTGGTAAACCCCACGGGGTAGTTAGGGCTTAATGGCCGTGGCTTTTGTTTCCATGAAGCCCTAACTACCCCATGGGGTTTACCATTCAATTCTAGTGTTACGTAATCTTTCCTCCATAGTACACAGTCACAAATGCCAAGAGCCACACATCCCGCTGTGGCATGAATCTGATTGCAATCATAAATACCATCGCCACATCCTCCATTGCTATCATAAATTCATTGGCAATCCCATACTCCCTCTTCTCTATTTCTAGCCCAATCATTTCCTATTTTTCCACGGTCATTGTAGGCAGATTTCAAGCTGATATCCATCTTGTTCTGGTTTTATATTCAACATGACTCACTGTTCTTGCAAATCATACAATACTCTGCTTACCCCTGTCCCAGCCATGAACCCTGGTGTCATGACTAAGGCCACGAAGACCTTACGGTATGTGTAGGCCACATAGGATACCCACCTTCCAAAATCTCCTACAAGTTATATCACTCCAGAAACTAATTATACATGAATAAAACAGGGACTATGAGATCATTTCAGACTGAATTAAGCAAACCTTGAGTCAACTAAAAACAAGCCAGGCCATAATAGATAGTGGTATGGGTGGACCAGGGATCACGCCTCTCCCCCAAATAACGGAGTTTGATGTAACTGACATCTCCAATTACATTACCAGGATCCTTCAACAATTTGATACACAGGATACCTATGGCATATTTGCCGGGGCCGGTCAGGGTGAAGGACTGATTATTCCTACTTTTATATTTAGACTACTATGGTCAAACATGGAGGAGATTTCACTCCCTGAAACTCCCAATCATTGGCCAATCTGGGTATATGAGGATTGCATTCTTTCAGCAGATGAATTTGATACTGTATAGGCCCAGGACACAGTGATAGATGTGAAGGAATTGATACTATGAGGGTACTCGATTGGGATTGAAAGTTTGCAACACCTCCCTTTTAATGATAGACACAATCAGCTTGAGCTTACAGTTTAAGTATGCCTGAGCTGAATTTATTCTCATGCATTGCCTAACCTTTCTGCCCCAGGATGATTGTGTCTATAACTACTCCCTTGATTTGAATAAATCTCTAACCAGTGAGCAGGAAGCATGGTGGGGGCCAGAAGATTTGGGGGGTTTATTACGCGATCTGCTCTACCAGGTAAACATTAGGGTATCACCGCTACGCTCTGTTTACCCAGTGCGCTTGTCAGCATGCCTGTCTGCTCTCTCTCAACTATCGAGGTTACTGGTAGGCTTAGGCTATTGGTATAATATATGAGGCTTGGTCCATTGACTGACTGCTTGCACATTGTTTGTACAAGAGAGGCTGAAGACCTAGATTTATTAGAACATTCCAGATTTCACAATGATGCGTCTGACATGACATTTCTCCATCCCTCCAATGAGTTTCAACATAAGCCGGGCGTGTTAAGTGGTAAAAACCTAGGAGTTATTGTAGCCTCCCATTTTGGGACCCACAGTGATCTCTTGCATCTATATGATCAAGAACCATGCAGTAGTCTCCTTCCACATTTTTCTGTGAGCATGTCCTGGCTCACCAGAATCGATTGGTCTATCTTTACCTGTACTTTGGATAAGTAAGCTGTCTCTGGTTACCATACCTGACCATTATGTTGAATATTGCTAACTACTGGGTAATCATGGAGATATGACATAAACCTTTACCAAGGGGAACATATTCGGCAAATAGGGGATTTGTATCCTTGGGCTAAGGTCCAGAAAATACGCTGCTCAACTGGGGTAACAGTTGGGGAAGTCAATTACGCTATGATCCAACATTAGGACAATGGAGTGGTTACACACGAAATCGTGATTATTGAGCCTGCAGGTTAGAACATTGCTGACACAGGAGATTCTGGAGGCTGTGTGCTTCTCGATCAGGATAGGATATATAAAGCCACTGGGCTACTGATCGGAAAGACCTTTCAAGGCAATATCATCTTTGCCACACTGTTGCATTTGATTTTACAGACAGCAGGAGATTACCAGTAGGCATACGTGCAGATTGGTGGTTTTAGTTGATTTGTGGGGAAGGTAGCGAATGTGTGATAACAATTATTTAGTCTACCGGTTCCGGTTCTCTTTTTTACACTTGGAGCATACCAGATGGGCTTAACTTCAAATTTGGTAACACCTGGTTCACCTGACTTGTTCAAGCAGAGCTTTGCACCAATCTTGAAAGGACCACCCAATAGGCTAGGTTTGAGCATGAGAACTTTCATGTGAGTATTTGTGATGCCAATTGTAGAATGAATCTTGACATTCCTATTGTTTATGTAACTGTTATACAATGAAGGAGGAAAATGACCCCAGGGATCCATGGCAGCCATCATCTTGAGGTGAGGCCATTGAGGGAAGGGACTGATAGTTGTGACAGGTGCTGTCTTAGTAGAATTGGGCTTGCAAGCAATGTTGTGGTTTTGAATAGTGATAGTGAGAGTGTGTTAGATGCAATAGGGACCACTCCAAACAATCATTAAATGCTCAAGACAATGGTCAAACAGATGCAACCCCATCACTGATTGAAGTATGTTTTATGGAGCCATCATGAGATGTTGCCTTTTCTCCTGGGCAGAAAGGAATGGAAGAGCCTTTTTTAGCATATGTTTTTTTTTGTCATTAGCACAGATGTCTTTATAAGTTGTGTTATTTCCGTCTCTCTTTTAGAAAGTCATATATCAAAAATTTGCCTATTGATCGGCCGTCTGTCTCTACCTCTCTATCACCTATTTTCTAATCTCGGTTTTCCTGCTCCTTCTCTTTTGTTACTCTAAGTAGTATCGTATACACATCCTATTGTTCATTTCATAACCTGGGAATCAAATTCCGCTGTATTTTAAACCTTGTTGTGTAAAGGCACAGCACTCCATAATACAATTATTCACCATGGGCGTCTAGTCCAGGTTGAGGTACTGGTGGAAATAGTATTCAAGGAAGGATTCGATGTGAATGCCGGATATAGTGATGAGCTCACAGCACTCCACCTCGCTATGGTTCGTTATAGGGATCAACTGTGTCCCGAGAAACTGGTGGACCTATTCATTGATCTAGCGCTGGCTGATGATACACAAGATCGCACAGGGCGCACAGCCCTCTATGAGGCTGTCACCCACAATGCATCTCTACGCATTGTTAAGAATCTGTTGCAGGAAGACCTAAATCTTGATATCATGGATAATGACGATAATACACCACTTCACCTCGCTGCTGAGACATTAAACACGGAGGTTACCAAACTGCTACTACAGTGTGGGCAGAATGTCAATTCCCGCACCATGAATGGAGACATACGCCATGACAAGGCCGCAGGGTTAGGCTTCAGGGGAGCCGCATCTCAGCCTTACTCTCATTGACCTTCCTGTGAGTGAAATGCCTCTGGGATCACGGGGGCTATACCAATATTCACCGCTATCAGGGTGAAAGAGCACTTGGCAACATTGCTGGTAGTCAGCCTCCTCACTGAACACAAGTGCGCAATCTGTCAGGCTTTAGGTACGGCCGAACTCACTGTGGCTTTTTTGGGAGACGGCAGGGCCGGGATGTCGGAAAGCGGCTCTCCAAAACCCAAGTCCGCCCTGCCTGGGGTCAACCACATGCTAAGGTTTCAAGTGATAGCTTGTGTTCCATTGTGAAGAAAGGGTTTATTGTTCAAATGACATTTGATACAGCATTGCCAGAAGACACCTTCCACCACCCGCTGCGCGAGAAAGAGAAGAAACCATTGCGAAATCGTCCTGGTTCCTTTGTGGTCTGGAATACCGCAGTGGTAGTGTTCACATCTATAGAGTTGGTCGCGCACGTTTATTTCCGTCATTTTAGTTGTTTTTTCGTTACGCATTTTTGTTCTATGGGTTCCATTTTGCTCTAATGTACATTGATGAATCAGTCAATCACATATCTTTCAGCAAGATAAGATTCATAATTGTGCAATGATTTTTGTCCGGGATAGTCACCCCATTGGTTCCGAAGTATTGAAGATTGGCCGAGTATAGGTGGGTGACCGAAGTTTGTTTACAAATAGTCTACGGGTGGTGTTTTCCTTTCCAGAAAGTTACCGGAATAATGGAAAACGCTCTTAACCTGCGCGTAAGCGACTATGGATAACTGGCATGTAATCGACAGGTAATTGTTTGAACAAATCAGTTTTGAGTGATCCACAATAACAAGTAATTTTGGGACATGCCGGGAGGGTATGCGACTTGGCCCACACAGAGATTGCGCAAGCTGGGTTTAGTGGGGGAGAAGGCGATATCTTTCTTGCCGTTGCGTGGTGTAAGAACCAACTACACCACGAAACCACATTACTCAACTTGACGCTTGACAGTAGTGTTCCCAACTAGGAGTCACTACAAGTCCAGGCATATAGTCATGGGATCAGGCATGGCAGTAGTTGCGTTCTTTTATAAGAAGAACAGATTCCTGCCACACTCGGGAAAAGACACTCGGTCTTTCATCCTCCCCGGACGCAACACAACAGGACATTTTAGCGACGCCCTTTTTGTTCTTCGGCAACTTAGTGCGTTATTCTTTAGTAACTTGGTTATGTGATAGCTGGCTGGCTAACTTCCGCATCAAACACCAGAAGCAACACTCGTACTAGAGGGTACCCGATTCATCCGACTTTAATGGCTGATCAAGGACCTCCAGACTTTAATGTCATGGCAACCAACTGACAGAATATTTCCCGTGAACACGCATCCCTAGCAACCCATGTAGGGAGAATACAAAACCTTCCCACCCTTGACGTCGTAGGGCAGATTCTCAACGCCATTGGAGCTTTGTCCCATTACCTGAACAATTGTTTTGATGAAGTCAATCATCGTTTTGAGGAAGTTAATCGTCGCCTAAACTCTAGGTATTAGATATACTTAAACTTAGGGTAGAAGGGCTGACAGGTGATGTGGAGCCCGATGTGTAGCGGAAGAATGTGACGGAAACTGGTGGATTATGCATATCGGGCGAGTGCGAGCGGACAATAAAGAAGGGCAATTGTTCTTTTGAGTTGGAGGGGAATTTTGCGGCTGGGGGGGGATTTGTACGGAAGTGTAATAGTTTTTTTTTTTCCGGATGAGTGTTAGGTAAGGGGAAAGAGTGATTTAGTTGAATAGATATTCAATGTCATTGTTAATGATGAAATTGCGGATATCGACAAGTTAGGGAGAAGTGTATACTTGAGCTTCCTTGCGGATTGCCGGGTCTGTGATATCGCTTAAGCACGTCTAAGAGCAAAGAAAAACGACAGTTTGGATCTATGATCTGGTGGCAGAGGCGGTCAGCAGTTCCGGTGTCGAGTGATCATCGGTGGGTATTACCTGTTCCAAAATGTGGGTGTTTTCAAAATCCACACAAACTACAAGGTCGTGTGCTAGAAACCTATATCACGGAACAGATCCCTCTTGGAGATTATAGTAGCTCTAGAGCTCACTCGCCAACAGCCTCAAGAGTTAGCCGCATACCTAGCATTAGAAAATAAAGTGGTGAAACAAACGATCTTCTCGATCTCCGCCAAGGCATAATCCTTCCTGCCACTCAATTATGGCTGCAAAAGGTACAGTTACACCTCTGCCAACATCCCTCTCCTTGTCCCATCTCGTACTGCCGTAGGCCTCACCACAAGCAGCCTTCCAATCTCGGCAAATAACTTCAATGCTTCCAGCACCAGGTGGCCCCTGAACGGATTCGGAACCTTCTGGCAGTTCTGTAGGTCCTCGGTGAGCATTATACAGGTGACTGCTTACCGCGTGATGTTCGAGATGATCTGGTAGAGCAGGATGAAAAAGGAGGACATATTGAGGTTAGGAAGATGGTGGGTATTGCGCGTTCGGTGAGGCGCCGGCAATTCCAGTTACTTGGTGAAGGAAAGCGGTAGTTAAGATTCAGGTCTTTGTTCCATGGTTATTTGAGTACTACGGAGCGGGAAAAGCAATAGGAGGTGACCCTTACTGTGGTCTGGTTGTAAGGCGGACCTAGTCATCAAGGAGTTTGATGTCGACTTTGCGTGGCCCACTGAGAGTGTAGTAGTTGCCAATTTTGCCACAATATTTCTTAGTTGATCGTTAGTGGCACATGTGACAATCGGGTTAGAGCTGTGTTTGTGAAGCTGAAGATTAGGTGCATTATTATGGTAGAAATTTTGTGTTCTTGTGGACATGATAAATCTGGCTTGCGTTCGGTTAGAGCTTGGGCGACGGGGATGGCGCTACAAGGGGAGGTAGGATTCGTGTCCAGGAATACGTAGGTATATTCTTGGTATTTCACCCTTTCTTCTTCCACTCTCCACTCCTTTCTCCTCCCTCATTCTCTCTTTTCCCTTTCATGAACTTGTTATCCAATCCTGAGCTCTATTTTTATTTTTTATACCTTATAACACCAGTGGTGTCAATTTTATACACCAATGTCATATTATTTACACCACGAGCATGTGGTGCAGTAGTGACTGCTCTGGTTCCAGAGAGTGGAGAGCTGTTCCAATTCAAGTTAAAAATGGCAGCCCTGTGCTCACCTCTAGTGTCTCAGGCTATCAAGGTTGTCGCAGTCACATACCTGCCAGCAGATCACCCAAAAAAAGACTTAGACCGAAAACTCCAACTCCTCCAGCTTCTCTGAAGGTCAACATAACCCCCGTCAATGTCCATTGGGCAAAGGACTGCTCCATCATACGCACTGGATCTTTAATGGACACCAACTTGAATCAACAGCCTCTTCTGCATGAGACCAAGCCAGCTGATGTCATGGAATTACCTGCATGGATAAGGGATCTTGGACCAAAGCAGATGTGGGAGCTGCAAGCAGAAAATGAAAGAACGTTGCGAATGGGGAAGATTTCCATCCACATTCTGGCAAACTAGGTGAGCCAATATCCAGAACTTGTTGGGAGCGATGACCTACACTACGAATACAATTTTCTTACCCTAAGTTTTCACATCAAATGCATAGCACTCCTGACACACGATCACCTTCAAATTTGTTTTGCCCATCAGGTTGTGCTTTCCCTGGCTGAAGGATTCGGTAGAGCACAGGATGGAATGATGGTTGTTGCTGCCTCTGGGACAAGTATGCAGCATGATACATCTTCCTTTTAATTGAATTTAACTAACTGTTTCCAGCATTTTCAGGTTTTATGGGAGATGGGTTTGGCACATTGAGAAAACTTCCAGATGTCTATATACAGCTACCTGATGGACGGTTTCCAAAAGATGTATGTGAGGCTGGTTGGGCTGAGTCCCATGAAGACTTAATGCAGGGTGCCCGATTATGACTTCTACATACCAATGGGGAGACACGCATTGTCATTGTGATTTCTTTTACCTAAAAGAATCTTTGCACCGGAGCAGCCTTTGTCAATCGGGATTGCCAACTGACAGTTAGTACAATGGACAGTGAGGAGAATGAATAACTGTTCTTGGCAGTATCGACCATAAAACTGATCTTAATGATTTGGCGCAATGGTTATTCAAGTTAAATGAACAAGGCAAGCTACAGCATGCATTACTTGGAAAAATAAATGCTAGCCTCCACATTTATAAGGCATGTGAAGGGGGTGAGGACATTGTCGAATCCTTTGCTACAACTTTGCTACTGCCACCACCCAAGGAGAGCTCAGCACCCAATGAATTCGAGATGACCATCAAGGATCTGTTTGGGAACCATGTCCCTGAGGGACACAATCTAGCAGATGAGATCGTATTTGCTTTAGCAGATCTACAACAAGTTATGCAAAGTTCAATTCCTTGAACCACACATCTCAGGGCCACTGACCGGGTGGGCCATCAAGCGCTTGAAGTTCACTATTGGGTTGGATGAGGAGGCAACATTTGAACAAAGAAAATGTCGACAGTTGGCTCCTATCGGGATGTGGAAATAACTGTTCTCCCTTGACCCATTCCACTGTTTTTCCAAATTCCCTCCTCACTTCGTCCATCTCCCTCTTCTCCTCTCCTCTCTTCCCTTCAAACTCCTTTTGCTTCTCTCTCGCTTTCCTATATACCTCCTGTTTCCCCCATTCCACTATTTCTTCTTTCTTGCCGCATTCTTTTTCCCTCCCCTGCTCTCTTCTATATTCCTTTTCACGTATTCGGTTTGGCGAGTAGGCAGAATGGGCCAAATACCACTCAAGGGGCTGTGTTATTTGTTTCTTTCTTCTTGTTGCCTTGCTCTAAATTCTTTCATTCAACTTATCTATTATAACTCCTGCCCTTTGAGAGTCGCAAAAGTCTACGCTGTGAAGAAGGTGTTCACAAAGATTCTTGAAAAGAATTGTGAGGATAACTGGCGTGACAGGAAGGGTAGACTACCCCAGTGTGATGCTGGATATGTAAATTACCTTGCAAGGGGTTGAACACGTTTGCCTTATTCTCTTTCTTCTAGAAGAAATCTTACTTCTTGATTTCTTCGAGCTGTTTCTCAATATAAGTGCCCTTCTCAATTCTATTATGGCCAAGGCCAGCGGATAAGAGGGTCATAGGGGACCCTTTGCTGGAGTGTAGTAAGTGGACGATCTGTATTATGCCTCTTTTTCTTTCTTTATATTGTGCTACTGTAGCTGAGCACAATTCCTCAACCCCATCTACAGTAGAATCTCAAGAATGTCAGAATGGGGCTTGGGAAGAATTTCTTGAATATGCCTAATCATCTCTGGTTATATGGTTAAGCTGTCGTTATTAAATTGTTGTGCATAGTAAGTTGGAGTTCTTCATGCCCTCCTGCTGGCTCCGTTGCCTTAGCTTCACCTTTGTTCACTTTAGCAACGTTCCCACTTTCACAAGCTTCTACCATAATATGGACAAGCGCACTAGCAAATTGGGAAAGCCCCCACTGGAGTATTTGAACAACGCAAAGGTTGAACATCAGAACCTACAGAATAAATAGAATAAAGTGAATAACTGGAAGGTCCTGAGTGTTGAAAGTCACCAGCGATCACTCCGTATGGACGCATGTTACCTTTCCACCTTTCCTATCATGTCGCTTCTTAGTTACTAGTTTCCTTTGTCACCATTATAAAGCAAAGAGGAGGAATAGGCATACCTGTTTCGCATACTGTATATGAGGATTCGCATACATGGCGGGAAACGATCGGGGATGAAAGCGGAGGATGCATCAGAATAATGTGCGTCCAGGGGACCAGAAATCCTTTGTTGAATGCGCATCTCTGGAAGGATTAAGGAAAAGTGGGAAAAGAATGGGAAAAAGCAAATATGAAGCATTATGATCACAGAAAAATAGGAATTATCGTTTATGAAAGTGGTGAGACTTCCCGCACATACCACAACTTGAATTTTGAATATTTCAGTTGACTAGAGACACGGAAGCCATTATGTGGCTGCCGTACAGAAAAAAAGAAACTAATCAGATGCCCACTTTTCGGAGCTCTGCTTAGTGCCTCTGTCCCGCCTAACTGCTAAAAGAGCTACCTTCCGTGCACCTATCTACTGAATCGCCTATTCACAGGTAGTGTCCCCTCCGACCTCTATTCCCTTAGCAGTTGAGGCAATTAGCATTGGATGCAGCTTCCAGCAGTATTTGGGCAATGTCGACTTACATTATTTGGGCTGAATGCTTGCCTTATTGGGCATGATTCGACACATGTTTAGCCAAGCGTTTGAGCTTCGGTTCAGTGAAGACAATATTGCCTTCTCTCTGGCCGCCGCCTTGGACGGACGGGATATTGACGCGTGGGCAAAGGAAGATGCTCTGGAGGTTGGCCATCAAGGGCGCTCCTTTAGGAACTGCTGCACCAATGTCGAGTTCGCGCATTATTGTTGGTGCTGTTCTGGCCGGATCAGGTTGGCCCTGAGGAACATGTGGGTTCGGTATGGTGACCATTTTCCATTGCTCAATATGTATCTCCCTCTTGGTTTCGGAGAATGAAACGAGAAGAACCATTTTCACCTGTCCCATGGAGTTCTCCAACCACCAGCCGGCATCGGCCTTCAACCGCCCAAGGGATTGTGAAACCTCACACTCGATGACCACGGTTGGCCAGTCGGTCTTAAGGGGGCTAAACAACCAAGGTTTCCATGAGCAATCCGCTTCCTTTTGGCTCCCCTTTCTTTGGTAGGTAGTAGCATCCATCCTACCAATACCATCGAGCAGCCCCATTCCTGTAATCTTCACATCCAACCTGCTTCCGAATGGCTTGCTAGCCAATTCCTCAACTGGCCCCAGCATGATTTTGACAATCAATATCTTTTCGCTGTTGAAGTAGTGGAAGCGGAGTCCTTTGTGGTGGGTATCTCGAGCTTGCTCGATAGTCGCAAGCTGGTCTTGCGTCACTGGCGCAAATACTGCGTATTGGCCAGCATTACCAGAACGTACTTCATCGGCTTGTGATTCAATGGCCCTCATGAATGACTGCGCACCACGGTATTGCTGGTGTTCTACACCTCCTAACCCCTCGGTAAGATAATAATGCGTGTCGTGTTGTGCACTAGGTGTTGAACCGAGATTGGAGGAGGCAAGGGCGGAGGGTGGGGAGTGACCCGGTCTCTACACGGGTGAAGAGTAACCCGATGGCTGGGCAGGTATAGAGGGAGTTCGGGGTGCACCCGCATTCTCGGCGGTCACTGCAGCTATTCTTTCCGAAAGCTGGTAGTAGATGTGAGGGAGAGTGATGCTAGTTAGGTGGCGTCAGTATCAAGGGCTGTGGGTTGTCGATTTTTAAGGTTGTGAGAAACATGTGTGGCGGTTGCAGCATGGAGTCAAGGTGTTGCTTGTCGGCTTTTCAAATTGGCGCAGTATTTTTGGTCACTCGACGTCACTTGTGACTTTCATACCGTGTTTCTCCTAATCCTCTATACCTCGTGTGAAGTTTCTAGGGTGAACGATGGACTGCCGATGTATTCAATTCCATACAGGAGCAACACTGCGAGCGAAAAGAGTAGATTCGTATCTTAACGAGTGAAAGGAAAGCAGATGATATGAATTGAGAGTTATCATGAAAGGAAACATAGGCTATAGGGTCTCTTATAGAGACAGAGTCGGCGAAAAATCAGAGAGACAGGAAAGGAAAGAACAGAAAGGAAATGTAGGAAACCCTCCACTGTCTCGCATCTCAAACAATGCCGATACTGATTGAGTATCATAGTTGATAGCTAGTGCTAGTCTGTTCGATCTCCAACATTCCATGTTTCCGCTATATAAGTCAAACGCATAACAGAGTTTTCCAAACACCCGATGATTCCAGTGAGAGCGCGAAACACTACGGCCGGCCGTATTAGGTTTCAACACCTCACACTTCAGGACTAGCAACGGCTAGCAGCATGGCTCTCAACATAGCTCGTCACTTACACTTCCATACCGGCTTTCGCCACCGCCTTTATCGTGCTACTCACTACCACCACTGCCACCCAGGCAACACTGCACAGGCAAGTAGAATTTGCGACAGTACTTCAGTGAGACATGCTAACTTGTTGTCTTTGTAGAAGAGAGGCGATGAGCTCTTAGGTGAAGTTATCGCGAAGCCAGAGGAGGTTAAGGCCCTGTCTCATGCCGAGAGGATAAGTGCTCTTGAAACGGTAAGGATCCAAGCACAATTAGTACGGCAAATGCTAACTAATATTAAAAAGGAGGTAGCAATTCACCGCAAAGCCATTAATGATGGATTCGGTAGAATTGAGGGATGGATAAAATTGATGATTACATTTGGGGGTGGAACCGTAATCTGTGGGTTCGGGTCGGTAAGCTTGCCAGTTCTTTCTAGTTTTCTGAGCTATTCCACTCACATCGGTATCTACAGCTCGCCTACAAGGTGATGGTATATGATATCGCGGCTGCCGGAAGAATGAAGGCCTACATCGACCATGTGATTGACGGGTCTGAACACAAAACCCAACTCAGGTTTGATAAGTTTGAACAAACAACTACCGCCAAATTGGAAAATTTGAAGCTTTGGACCAAATCTGAGTTCGATAGCTTGCAGCATTTGATCGAATTGGCTGTTCAAAAGGGCAAGTGAGGGGCGTCATTATGCTAGGGTTGAGGTGGTGGTAGGAGAGGAGCGGGGTTTTTTTTCTTCCTGGTTGGGGGTATAGAAGGCGTTTACTGCATCTCCGTTAGGGAGGAATAAATTCAAATCGATGGTTGTAGTGTTTGTAGTAGTTGCGGGTGTGGTCACAGATATATCTGCAAACTTAGTGAAGTCAATATGAAGATCGAGCAAGATGGCAACTTGGCAGCCCACGCAGGAAAGCTTTGGATCATCAAAGCAGGCGGTAGTCCCCCTGTCTCATCCCCCAGAGCCTGGCCACGAACCGCAACCACCCTGTTTCCATTCCTCCTAGCTCCGCCTGGGATATCTTCAACCACCTCATCCCATTCCAGGTCCATCTTAACCTCAAGCTCTCCCCTCTTCCTACTCTTCATCTACAGTATAGCAAAGCAAGACAATCAATCACCAAATCACTCAGTCCGGCCTTTCCTTCCCCAGCGTCGCTCTCTTCAATTTCCTTCTTGTTCAATGCCACAATCGCAGAAATTGCCCGCGAGCCCTTCGTGCTTCGAAACATAGAATCAAGGATGAGAACGTAGGTTTCTGCATGGCCGGTAACAGTAGTAAGAGTAGTCAAGCCGATTTCAAAGCGGGTAGATAGTAGTAGTTGGGTGAGTGATATTGATGATCTGACAAAGTTTATATACTCCGGGCTATCGATTCAGACTCCCCTGGTTTGCCATAGATAAAACAAGGTAGACACTTACGCTTCTATCATCCCACCCATCATCCCGGACATCCCTCCCCGCCCTTGGCAGAATTCCCTCCGCAGCAGCTCCCCCAATCTCCAACCCCGTAAGTGTCCCTAGCCGTGCTGAGTCAAGAACAGTCCCGCCGATAATCGACCCCGGACGGATAGACGCAGTCGTTGACCTCGATATAAGCGAAACTAGCGATGCAACCGGTCCTTGAAGTAAATTATGGCCGGAGGAAGAGTGCGGAGTTAGCATTATAACAGTAGTGGAAGTTATAAAAATAGCGGGTGGAAGTTCGTCTTCAGCTGCGGCTCTTGCCGTTAACGACATCCCGGTGCCACGATATCTAATCGTGAAGCTGAGAGAGGTTCCTAGTTGTAAGTAAGGAGAGGAGGAGGGGCAGTCTGGTAGCGAGATCTGGCAGTAATTGGGTGTAGTCTACTCAGAAAGTGCAGTAGTTTCAATCTTTCACATGTCTTGTTTTTTGTTTTTCTTACTGTATCCGCTTACGGTTATGATTAACCAGCAGGATAAAGGACAACCCGCCCTACGCGGGGCAGTAAATTTATAATACGGTACTGGTATACCCACGAAAACGGCTACCAGCCACTGAGAATCCACTGCCTGAGATTGAGGCGGTCGGCTATTGTATCGGTGACAAATATAACCAGGCAGAAAGGGACGAAACGAAAACGACCGCGAGTCCGCGCTCCTTGTCCATAGTCGGTTGCTAAGGACAGAGAGAAGTGAAAATCCTCAAGGCAGAGATCATCATCACCCAAATGGGAGGGTCCTGGTGAGAGAGAGCGAAGACGAGACCAACGAAGAAAGCGAAGGGCGGGAAAGGTGGGAAAAATAGCTGAAGATGGGAGAGACTCCGCGCATGAGGCAGGGCGGTAGGAAGGAGGGGAGGGGGAACGGAGAGGTATCGGCAAAGCAAAGGACTATGGCCACGACTACCACAACAACCAGCGCCGGAGAATGTACGGAGGTATGGTGCCGGACAATCAAAACCTGCCCTCGTGGCCAAGTTGATACAAAATTTTTAAATTGGAAATAGCTTCTTATTGAGAAGGTATTTTGAAACTTCCTCTGGTAAAATTGTTATAAAGATATGTTAGAATTGATCTATCGTGTTTGTTTCCTCCCAAAAGTATGCAGAAAGTCATTGTTGTGGTTGGGGTTGGAATTGAAGATGTTGCACATCTGTATTAAACAGCCTGCTGCAACATGATTTTGATTGGCCAGTTTGAACTCATCTATAAAATAAATAAACAAAAAAAGTCATTAGAGGATTTCCCAAGGGATTCTCAACAGATTTACCAGAGGAATTATTTTTAAAGTTTTTTCTTGATTTCTGATAATTCAGTTTGTCCAGATTGTCCAAGAACTTTGGGTGGAGGGCAGGTTTTGGTTGACCGGCACCATACAGCCGGTAGGTTTTGTATATTTCACTAGCAGGGGGGGTTGCGCTAACAGGGGTAAGGGCAGTGAATTGGGTATGGCGTGCCTTGGAGCCAGTCTTGGAATGCAAGCGGGGTCTTGAATAATTTGTGCTCTTGGCGACTCTAATCATCTGCACACAACGTTTAAGTAAGGAGAAATGTTTGCTTACGCTTTCCCCCTTTTTGAATTCTCTCTTCTAACCAACAAAACAGTAAAGAAAAGAGTATATACAAAATTTAATAGTAATGGAAGCATTCCCTTATTCCCTTGATCGATCACTAAACATATGATGGTCCAATACAAGTCGAACTCCCTGCGACTACCACCACTGCTCCCCCTCTCCCATACCTGTGCATCCCAGCACCCATAATCATCTCCTCCTCTCCCCCTACTGCTACTGGTATAATCTCAGGATCTCCCCCCAAGCTGCGAGCAAGCAACAACCCCCTCCATCCTTCCCTCTGTAAAGCCTGGTCCTTCGAGTGGCCCAAAGACACAGATACAGTCACATCCCCACCTCCCCCGCCTCTATCAACGTTCTACCAGAGCCCACTGTTGACTCAGGCGGTGGTTCCGGGGAAGGAGAAGGAAAGGAAGAGACAGAAGGTCCTGTTTACTGACATGCCATTGATGATTCCAGAGAGGATTGAGGTGGTGGCAGCAGGTAGTGAAAGGAAAGTGTGGTGATAATGCAAGACTGAAGAGAGGGGAAGGATGTGTCTAATACTTTGTGAAGAGGCCATTTGCGTCAATTACTGCTTGACACCTTGCCAGCATGGTCTCAATCATTTCTCTAAATTCAAAGGGTCCAATATTATCCCATGATTCTTTCACTGCATCCTGCAATCTATCATATGTCATGTTCTCAGGAAAATTATCTTGAAGATAGTTTTTCATGATATGCCATACTCGTTCGATCGGATTCAAGTCTGGTGTGAATGGAGGCCAGTAAATGACTTGAATTTCTCTTTCCTGTAGCTCAGTAGTTATATTGCCAGCTGAATGCCCTGGTGCCCCATCCTGCATTAGTTTTAAATAAATCTCATCTTGCCGGCTCAATTCAAGATAGCCATGTATGATAGGTATAGTATGTGCACAGCAAGTGTCTGAATTAATCGACCCCCAATCCTTCTCCCAGAATATCCCCGGACCCTGTGTATCTCAATAGAAACAGCCTCAAAACATCCATCCTTTCTGCCTTTAATATTTTTCAATAATACATGTAGAGTCCCACTCCTTGCCAGCCCTTCTGGTAACCCAAGTGCATGTATGTCTTCCTCCTGTAATCCAGGTTTCATCAGTCTAGAGGATTGAGTCCCACTGGTCCATAGTCCAGTGGACATGGTCTCAAGCCCATTGTAGTTTAATCACTCGATTTTGTTTGCTGATTGGTGGTTTTCTCATAGCGAGGGGGCGATGAAATCCTTCCTTAACCAATGCAGATCTCACAGCAGTTTTTCCCACACCCAACTCCAACTGTTCTGCAAGTTGCTGAAAAGAAAGATGCTGATTCTGAGCTGAAGCACAAATATACGTGATGAGGTCTTCTATTTGGGCTTGGGAAAGAATAGGGGGGCAGCCTGGTTGCTTTGTTGGAGTCACTGGTGAGGTACATGCATACGGGATCTGGCGAATGGAGTACCCAGCTTTCTCCCAAATTTGTGCATACCTCTATCCAATCAAGCGCAAAAGTTGGCAGTCTCTTCTCTGATCCTGTGTCAGATGAGAGGTCCTCCGATGCTCCATTTGGGGACTGTTACTTGGCTTTTTGGTTGATTGAAAGGTTCACATGATGTCAACATCGTGAAAATCTTTTATGTTCACATAACTCAGAGCCATAATACCAAATTCACTACTATTACCTCTGCTAGCATGACCCCCCCCCCCCCCCCCTGCTAGTAGAAAATACAAAACTTACCAGCTGTACCTCCATAGGTGAAGATATTCTGAAGGAAAATAAATAGAATCGTTATTCTATTAAGGATATCCTTGGCCTATCAAGGTTTACACTAGTGCCCTCAGCCAAGGTTTGATCCTTGCTAATATATTTTTTTAGTCTACGATCACCATCCATCAACGTAAGGTGGCTGATAATGGTTTGGTCGAAAGATTTTCTACGAATGGTTAGATCCAATGTACAGCTATGATAAGTTTTAAACGGCAAGTACTTTAGACCAACGAATGACAGCCTATGACACAACAAAAATGGCGATTAGTCACTTGGCTGGTGAAAACTCTGATCACTGGGTAAGGTGGGGAAGTTCTCTCTCTTGTTCAACAACACTCTCACTAGCTCTCTCTAACGCTCAACTAACTAACAAAATGGTAAAGACAGGAGTATATTTAAATCATGATAAGGTAATCCTCCCATCATTCCACTGATCACCAGAAACATCCAGTTTGCCCACTCTTACACACCCTCTTCCGATAAGTTCCCCTTTCCTCTGCAGAACTCTCATGCTAACAAAGAAATGAAAGACAAATTTCACAAAGACTCTCACAGCAGTCCCTTTGACTCCTGTGCCTGTACTATTCCACGCACCCATACCATTCCTCGCACCCATACCATTCTACGCACCCATATCATTCCATGTACCGAAACAGCTCATGCAGTTCCCTCCCCCACCAGTATGGCTCCCGCGTTTTCCTCTTGTGATGCTGGGAGCGAATGGCAAAAAGACGAACAAATACTATACTATAACAGTTGAGGTGGGGAAAAAAACCAGAGGCAAAAAAACAGAAAACCATGTTAGGGTTTAGGAACTCAGCTCTATAGTATCTGATGAGCCAAAAAAGACCAGAGGAAAAAAAAACAGCAACTCATGTTAGGGTTTAGGAACTCAACTATATTACATCCAACAAACTAACAAACAGAAAAAGACTAGAGGCAAGAAAACAGAAAGGAAAGGTACAGTATCAGAAGGCAGACAATAAAAAAAAGCAGGAAAAGAGATAAGAGCTATTGGAATCATGAAATAAGTGAATACTGTAATTAGAATTGAATAGTGACAACAGTAGAGTAGATATATTGGGATGGCTATAAGGAATGCTAGATGTAAAGGAATTACATATAGGTACAACTAAAAATTAGACATTAGGATAGAATTTAGCCATTAGAATATAATCTTAATCTTAGTCTTGAGCAACCAGTAGTGAGTGAGTTAAGGTTCTATTGTCCAGCAGTAGTGGCCCACCACATTGCAAAAATATTACATACATTGAAGTTTTTAGTAGCACTAACAATTAGTATTTTCAATTGTTTTTCCTGTATCAGTCTCTCCTTTGTTGACAGGGTCTGTAAGTCACCTAATATTATTATTCAAAGCATTTCAGGTATACTACATAAAAACAAAAAAATACAGGCTACATCCTTGCAAGAAACAGTTCATATCCTAACAATAGTAAATCTTCCCCAACCTGTGTCTGATTTCATTCCTTTGTGTTGAAATAATTTAAATTGATCACCACTTGTGGTGTGGCGTAGTTCGCACACAGACCATTACTTGTAACAAATAACACACAGCAGAAAAGCAAGCAAACAGATGGGTGAATCAACAAATAAATAAATGACTGAATGAATGGGGTATGGTGAGCATGCTGAGCAGCATTCATTTCCAACACTCTCACTCTGCGACCCATGCTCGAATAAATAATAAAATAAAAATATACAAAATAAAAATAAAAAAAAGTAAAAAAACTTTGACTACTGCTCTTTCTCCCATTACTGTGACTTCCTAACTTGACTCCCACTTAGCTTTTTGTGATACTCGCACTTGCACTCATGCTTCCACTCACACTCAGTGCACTCCCATCTCAGCACAGAACCTGTCTACCTTCTCCCAGCTCAGGCTTTTCATCAGACAATCAGCAATCATATCACCAGTGTGAAGGTACTCCAAGGAGACTTCAATGGTTGATATCTTTTCTCAGATATAGTGTTCTTGGATTGCTATATGCTTTGTCTAGGCATGAAATTTGGGATTGCAAGCAAGAGCAATCACACTCTGATTGACAACATAGATTTTGGTAATAGGTGCTGGCTGGGCAGAGTCTTGGGAATGGGTTTCAGTTGGGTCTTCAGTAGGGTCTGTATTTTGCAACTCTGCAATAAATTGGGAAATACAAGTGGCTTCTTTTACTGCTTATGCAAGAGGCATGTATTCAGCTTCAGTGGATGATAGTGCAATGGTTTGTTGCCTCTTGCTTGACCATAATACTGATGACTTTATAGATCCCTCCTTATCCTTGATCATACATACATAGCCACCAGTGCTTTTCTGAGTATCCAGGTCACCAGCCCAATCAGCATCGCTATAGAGTACCAGGTGTATGCAGTCTGGGGTACCATAGAATAGTCTGAGAATTAATCCAAGACTAGCAGTCTTTTTAACATATTGGAGTAGGTGTTTTGCAGCAAGCATATAACTGGTTTTCGGCACACTGTTGAATCAACTTAGGACTCCAACTGCATAGGCAATATCAGCTCTTGTGCATAGCATGAGATACATCAAGCTTCCGATCATACTCCTGTATTCCTGTTCATTTGTCTCAAGTCATGTTCAACATTCGCTTCAAGCTTGGTTCCAGGATTTAGTGGTGTTGAAATGGTGAAAGTGTTAGCTAGATTGAATCATTCAAGGATTTTCTTAATATAAGCAGCATGATTTAGGATAACTTGCTGAGACTCTCGAGTAATCTCAATTCCAAGGAAGAAGTGAGCTTTTCCTAGGTCTGTAGTTGCGAACTGTTCTGCCAGCAACGCTTTTACTACATCTACTATAAACTGAGATCTAATCCAAAGAACATCATCTACCTAAATGAGTACCCAGCAACTGTGTTTTCCATCTTCCAAGTTCTTCAAATATACAGCATGATCTTCCACACTTCTCCTGAAACCACATTTTCCTACCAAGTGTCGGTCCCAAGTATGGTTAATGATAATTGATTTTAGCTCCTCATCAATTGCCATGATCCATTCTATTGCCATTACCCAGTTAACTGCTTCTGAATATGAGCTAGGCTCATCTGTATCCAAGGATATGGTAGCAAGGAATGCTTCATGTTGAAACTGGATGGAAGTGAACTTTCCTGTATTTGCTCGCTGGGGTCTGAATAATGCTAGTAGAGTATTGCTCCCTTCTGGTATGTGAGGTGGTGGTTGCAGTGGAGAAACAATAGGTGGTTGAGCAATAAGTGGTAGAACAATAGGAGTTGGAGTGATAGTTGACTGTGTAGCAGTATCTTGAGTATCTTCAATACTTTCCTAATTAGAATCAATCTCCAATATTTCTCCCTTGTCCTCTCTCTTCTTTTCCTCTTTTAAGTCCTTTACTATTCTAATATCCCTAACCACTAAAACCTTCCTTCCAATCATTACCGTATATTGGTTTGTTCCTTCATAGCCAACTACTTGACACTTCTCACCACTATTTTCCCACTTACTCTGCTTAGCTTTTGGGATATGGTGGAAGGCTCAAGTGCCAAAAGGAATAAGGTCAGAGAGGTTAGGATGGTGCCTTGTCTATAGCTCATAGGGTGTAGTATCTTTTGAAATGGCTGTAGTAGGGCTTTGGTTTTTGAGGCAAATAGTAGTGTAGATTGCTTCAGCCCAGGGTGCATCAGGCAACTGATTGTCTGCAATCATTACCTTGGTACACCCAATCAATGTCTGGTTTGCTCTTTTGGTAACTCCATTTTGTTCTGGTGAGTATGGGGCAGTCTTTTCATGTGAGATACTACAATCATGAAGAAACTTAGAGAAAACCTGACCAGTGTATTCTCCACCATTATCACTTCTCAGAGCCTTGATTTTCCAGTTGTGATAGTTTTCTACCAAGGCCTTATATTCCAGGAACTTGGAGAAGGTTTCTAATATCTGCCACATTGTGTAGACAACCGTGTATCTTGTATTGTCATCAATAAATAGGAGAAAATAGTGAGTTCCTGCTCGGGAGTGAATTTTCATAGGTCCAGTAAGATCAGTATGAACTAGGTCAAGTGGTGCAGTAGTAGCTCGAGTTGCAGGGGTAGAGTTTGGGTTCCATGTTTGCTTTGCAGTGATGCAACTGGCACAGGTAGGGTTTGAGCAGTTGCCATCAATCCCAATCTCTGTGTGGTTCTCTGCAATCTCTTTGACTTTATCAAAGCTGATATAGCCTAGGTGGTGATGCTAATCCAACAATGACCCATGCTTGGTCACTGTTATTGCTGGATTTGGTTCGACATTTTCTGAGTCGGATTGGGTCTGGAGGACATAGGTATTTTGCTCAAGCCTTGCAATGCTGAAGAGTTTCTTCCCATATGTGATACTCCCAGTATTGGCAGTAGGTACACCACAGCAAACTCTCCCCCTAGCAGCTTGGATACAGCAGACTGATACAAGCCCACTACTACCCATCTCTGGAACAAATAATACCCTTTTGAACACAACCTCATTTTTGACTGCCCAACATCCATTGCTAGAGTCAAAAGAACATCACACTCACCTTCGGCAGTCATTGCGCTTGCATTTGCAATGTGGATTTGGGTATGAATGGGGGTAAGATTTTGGAACTGAGCACAATCGGAGGACATATTGTGCATGGCACCAGAATCAAAAACCCACTTGGACTGTGAAATGTTTGCTGACTTTTCATCCATCACAGTCCATACCTGAGGTGATTCCTTTACTGATGCTATGTTTGCACTCTGCCTCTGAGTATCATGGTTCTGACTATTCTGATTGTTCTGACCCCACTTGCTAACACCAAAGGGTCTTTTCTGAGACTTCACTGCAACCTGCTTCTTTGGACATTTATTTGCCCAGTGACCCTTCTCTTTACAATAGAAATAGCTGTCTTTCCCAACACTTTGTTCCTGACCTCCCTGCCTCTGATCTCTTTTCCATCTCTTCTCTTTTCCCCCTCAATCAGCATAGAAGGTATTTGTCACTCCAGTCTCAGCAGCATCTGCCTTTGTCAACTGCTGGTGCTCAAGTATCAGACTGTCGTATATCTCATCATATGCCATTCTATCATAGTCAGAGTTATTCCAAACTGAGGTCCGGAAGGGATGGTAGGGCAATGGTAGTTTAAATAGTAAGAGGTATTTTTTATCCTTCTCGGCTTGAACTTCACCAGCAGCAGCTAACTAGTGGAACAGCTTCTCAAGACTAGAAATATAGTCAATATGGTTATCATCCCAATACTCTACTTTAGACAACTCCTCTCACAGTAACAAGATTCTAACATGATCCTTTCCGGCATACCTTTTTTCCAACTTCTATCATAACTCCTTTGGTTCCCGCACCGCTGCATACAACTCACGATGTACACTGTCCAAGAGCCTGCCCAGCATTCCGCTGGCCTTATTTGCTTTCTCTCCCCAAAGCATAGCTCCTTCAGTTACTGGAATGGTGTTATGGTCTGGGCATTCACTCTTGCCAGAAACGATTTGCCAATATCTCTTCTCAGCAACGATATATATCACAGCTAACCTCTATTCTCAATAGTTGGCAGCTTTGGAGAGAGGCTTAATTCCAAGAGAAGCAAGAATGTTAACTTCTGGACTACTGGTTTTGGACATCCTAAGTGAGTCACCGAGTAACTAAGAGGGGTTCTGTGTAATGTGAATCGGTGGTTGACAATGGTTCATATTTTGCAAGGTATCATCAATGTCAACCAAAATGATCATCATCAAAGGTTCATCAGGGATTGTTGATCAGAGCATCAGAATTTGCATCAAGCCAGGCTCATAACCTTTTAAACGCCAAGTACTTTAGACCGACGAATGATAGCCTATGACACAACAAAACCAGTGATTAGTCACTTGGCTGGTGAAACCTCTGATTGCTGGGTAAAGTGAGGAAGTTCTCTCTCTTGGTCAACAACACTCTCGCTTGCTCTCTCTAAAGCACAGCCAACTAACACAATGGTAAAGACAGGAGTATATTTAAATCATGATAAGGAAATCCTCCCATCATTCCACCGATCACCACAAACATCCAGTTTACCCACTCTTGCCCACCCTCTTCCGATAGGTTCCCCTTTCCTCCACAGAACTCCCATGCTAACAAACAAAGGAAAGACAAACTTCACAACGACTCTCACGGCAGTCCCTTTGACTCCTGCGCCTGTACTATTCCACGCACCCGTACCATTCCTCGCACCCGTACCGTTCCACGCACCCATATCGTTCCACGCACTGGAACAGCTCCTGCAGTTCCCTCCCCCACCCGTACGTCTCCCGCGTTTTCCTCCTGTGATGCGGCGAGTCAACGGCGAAAAGGCGAACGGCGAACAAATAACAAACAGCAGAAAAGCAAACAAACGGATGGGCGAATAAACAAATAAATGAACGGCTGAATGAATGGGGTATGGTGAGCATGCCGAGCAGCATCCATTTCCAACAATAAGATTCACGATTGAAGGCCTTTTCTGATGGAGCTCGTGGGAATAGTACTAAGTAGGCTCAAGAGCGGTCAAAGCTTGCCACTGGAGCGAGTGCAGGCCAGCAGCCACCGTCCAGCGAGCGACATTACAATCACGACGATCACTCGACTCCAGAACTTAGAGCCCTTTACTGGCGATGTATCCAGAAGAGAGAAAGGAAGGAGAAGCAGGCTGAACTGAATATCGAGATTGCGTGGGAGCCGGTGATAACTTAGTCCCAGTTGCCGCACCAAAGGTGGAAATGTGGATTCAGAAGCCAGAGATGGAGAGAAAACACGAGGATAAGGCCAAAGTTAGAGTTAGGGAGTCGGCCAAACCAAGTGGAAAGGCGTTAAAGCGAGTATTAAGGCTGGCTGCTGAGAAGAAGCCGGAAAAACTCTAGGTATTTTCTTGGTGATGTTGATACTAGCCAAATCGCCTAGGGTTTAATGTGTTCCTGTCTGGCTGACGATATCCCATAGAAGGTATTAGCCCATCTCGCATGCGATTATTGTACTCATGGGGAGCTTAGCTCTTCCCTGTTTCCGCCCCTGTTCGGTCACTCCACATGTGGTTGGCACTACTAATGCACTGGCGCCAGGGGGGGGGGCGTGATAATAATACCAAGTTATAGCTGGTAATTCGGCGTGGGCCCCCCTAATAAATTTGGGAAAGATTGTGTAGGAAATGTTTTCTGTGTCTTGTCTCTCTTGTTCTTTTTATGCTATTAAAGGTGTCCTATATATACATCAAATGGTCCTATGTAACAGGACCTTTCTCAGCCTCGTCCATGATTGCTTCCGCTTTTCCCTAAACTCCGTATCTTCCCTCTGATCAGCTCCTTCAAACTTCTCCTAAAACAGTTTCCTTTAACACTAACAGTCTCTAACAGTCCTAATACCTTTCTGCTCCTTCCTGTGTTTCCTAACCATTTCTTATCCATCATAGTCCGACACCAATTCGTCTCAACTCATGCAAACTCTAATCTATGACCCTGCACATTCTTTAGTGCTAATTCCTGAAGCTTCCCAGACAATCCTGCTACCAGCTAAACCCTTGACCTTACGCTCAATCTCATCCCTGCATCCTCGCGTGACATATCAAACAATCTCTAAACACACCAATCCATAAACTTCCGTCTTTCTTTGCCATGTCTCCACTAACGTTACAGTGGTATGGAAGCATCGTGATTTTCAACATAAGTGACATTGTTCCTTATAAAGGAATCTACCGCATGGCAACACAAACAAAAATACTGTCGCCTACAAACAAAACGCAGTCCCACTAACAACCTATCATCAACTGCCTAGCCCATATCATATAAGATAAAAAGAAAACTTCAAACTAACACCCTCAGACCGTATTGCCACCCCCACAGTACCGCGCCATGCTTACTCTTTTCCACCACGCTTTATTTAAAAAGTGCCCACCATGCTAAATCCCACTTGAACGAATCTCACACCTGTTAACTATGACTCACTGAAGCTCGAAATAACTCAGATAATACAGTCGCACCTCGCTATAATGGAACTCTTTATACGGGAACCTCGCTATTACGAATGAACGATCTAGGAATTTACAGCCCCTGCTCCCATACAAACAGACCTCAGTAGAAGGAATTTCCTCCACAACCTCGCTATAACGAATGAAACATCCCGAACCCTTGGCGTTCCTTATAACGAGGTGCGAACTGTAAATGAATTCTCTTTGCTATACACTGGCCACACCCCCTCCGGACAGGGCCCCCCCCAATTCAATAGTAAAATATCTTCTCCCACCGACAAAACATAACAGACATATTCTGGAGTAAACCTCTTTTCGCATGCGCCTCACGCACAACAATCAAACTCCACTGACAACCCTCTTATGATCACCAATAAAAACAATCCCCAATCCCTCCAGCTCCATTCTGTAGTACCTGGCAAACTGGATACCACACTATTAAACGGATATACACAAGCTTGCCTAAGGAACAAAAACCAGTAATTATAAACACTTGGCTGTCTGGTGCTCGCTCACGGAACCTCCTAGAGATATTAGTAAAACTCTTTCAAATGGTGAACAATCTAGCCAACAAACCTTAGCATAGCTCGGAGCACATATCATTTATGAAAGCTACAACTTCGCGCACACGTTTCTCCCCTTCTGGGTCCACGATGTCGATACTCCAATGCCCCACAGGAGCAGTGTCTGTGACCCGATCTGGATCCAGGACAATTGCTTGAGGCTCAATATGTCCACTCCCCTGCTGAGTTGTATACACACATAGTCTAGTACCAAGAGCACTGATCCCATAAAGCGTGTCAATTTTGACGCTATCAAAAGTGGTTTCGATTCTCTCGCAATTGCTTGTCCACGCCCTTGCGAGTAGAGATGTGCTGGAGATGGTTCAAAGGCTTGATTTCCATGAAAAAAACAGGGTGCTTATCGTGACTAACAATGAAGATTGTGGTAAAATCGACAGACTGAGACTGCTGTGGATGCTTATAATGTGGCGCAATAACGAAATCCTGTTCGAATGGAAATAAGTAATTTAGGAGAACGTTGTAAGGACCGTAGAATTGTGATTGATCTGTTACACCCTCGGACTTAGTTATTTCGAACGACTTGATAATCTTTGAGGGCCACGGCATGCTTAACAGCTGAATCGCTTAGGTTGGGCTGATATCCTTCGTCGGTTGTCGGGAGCCTCTCGTCCTGGATGTTGGTGTAAAGGGGCAAGTTCAAACCCCTGAAATAATTCTGGTGGGCGTATTTATACAACGTGCAGCCAAGCTGCCAAGGCTATGCATTAACCGTGGTGTGGGTTTTGAGGCCTAAAGAGAGATTTTCCGACACACCTCGTAATTCTCTGATGTTTGTAAAAACAACTAGGTCCACATATGTTGCCAAGGCACCTCCCTGAGGACCCGCGAAAAGATGAAATATGGTTCGTGCCGTCTAGACGCAGCACCAAGTGGGACGCCCCGGGGGACGCAATGGGGGACGCAATGGGATGCAACAGGGGATGCTTTGGCAAATTAGGGGACCCAAAAGGTTGTGTCCCCTGTTTTCGTCCCCCATTGTGTCCCACCTGGTGCTACATCCAGATGGCATAAACAGTGCAAGTAACTTGTTTTGTGTAAGAAAGTAAAGGGTCTGACTTGGTGGATTGTGTGGGATATGGCGTCAGAAGCTACAGAATATTACCTTTGAATTCCGAGATGGTTCCCCAGTTTTTCTTAGGTGCATCTCTTGGATTGCAAAATGTACATTTGGAACAGGAACTTATTACCAATGTACATTTCAGTTGCACTTTTGATATTCTTGGCTTGCTACTACTGATATTATTTTTTCATCTACCAAACACAAGTGTATGTAGACCTAGCCGTTTTTACAAATGTCAGAGAAACTATGGGTACTGCTTGTAGAGAGTTTGCACAGACAGGCCAAGGTGGTATTAGTATAAGTTAATGACTGTAACATGTGTACATATTCCGGCAACTGTATACTGGTTACGCTTATGTTTTCCTTTGTTATATTATTTGATTGTTTGATTGTTTGATTGTTTCACTACCGGTATCACTAGGATTCCAGTAATATGTTATGTTTGTTTTAGTTATGCTTTTTTACCGGCAAGGTTGTGCCCTAGGGATTCCAAGGGAAGAAATAGTCATGTATACCGGCGGTAGAGATAGGGCTTCGGTGAAGGATTACCTTGGGCTTTCAGGATTCCAGTAGGATCACAAGATTCCAGTAGTGTACACTTACCAGTAATGACAGTGGTTGCGGTTTTTCAGGAGCCTCTACCTTCAGTGGAGGAAATCATGTATTTAAGACAGGCTTCCTGACTAGCAGGAAATGCCAGACTTCAGACAGAACCTGGAGAAGAAATATACTTGGTTGAACGGCGATTCTCTTGCATCCTTTCCCCTTCACTTCTTCTAAGACCTTCTTGTCTTTCCCTCTCTAGTCTCCCTTAGGAATCGAATGATAGGTGGCCTACCACCGATACCTATTGTATTAGTTCATACAGGTTACCACCTGTTACATTTTATTCGCCTCAGCAAGTAAGTTAACCCTCTGCAGGTACTCACAGGTTCTCTGGACAAGAACACCAGGTAGGATTGATCACCCTTCCTGTATCTTGATAACTAGTTAGAAGCAGGAGCTGCAGGGACAGACACTCCCAGCTCAGGTGCTACATTCACAATTTCAGAACAAAGCGGTCATCGAAGGACCCAGTCCGGAAGGATATCCAGACTACTACACAGGCTAGGGTTCCCCCAGAACCCCTTAGCAACTGACAGCAACTCAGACTCAAAAACCGAAGCTTCAGCACAAGCTGGAACTGCCCTACAATCAGAAGACCTTGACTCTGACCCAGAGGAGGACCTAACGGTAGAACAGATCCTCCAGCGAGCAGCAAGAAGTCCCAGCCCAGAAACAAGACACAGATCCGGAAGCCTCTTTGGAGCAGTCTTTGGAAGCAGAGTCCAATCTCAGACGGCAAGTCAAGCAGTAAGCCAGTCAGCATCCAGAGAGCGAACCCTACCCCCAGGAGCGTTCCCAGAATCTCCATCCAAACCACCCAAACCAGAGACCCCTGAAGGCAAGTGCAAGCAGCCAGAAGGTTCAAGACCCCCGAAAGACACAGCATCACCACCAGGAGGAGCAGGAATAGGCGATGCGGCACAAAGCCCTGCTGACGAAGCAGCACAAAGGCCAAAAATCAAATGGCCCCAACCATCAAAGTTCGGTGGTGATGGAGATGACCTCAAACCAAACGGACTCAAGAAATGACTCAGAGAAGTAAAGAAGTACCTCTCAAAGCATAACATAAATGATGATACGCAAGATGTGGTTGATTACTATGGAGCCTATACTGAGAAGCGAGCACACAATGCATACATGACACTAATTGATGAGCATGATGATACACCAAACCTCAAGACCTTTTGAAACCGATTCAAGCAACTCTTCGAAGTATCTACAAATACAGATGACCTATACCAGCAATGGCAGAAGGTATCACAAACTACAGGAGGAAAACCAGCTAGAATATCGAAGATTGCTGGAGGACTAGAAGACTTAAGAGCTACCCTCCTAAGAGAATCCGTATCCGACTACTCACAAAGGCAATGGTTCTTAGATGCCATGGATTCTCGCCTCAGAAGAAATGTTGAATCCCAGATCCAGGAAACAGATACCTGGACCAAGATAGTACAGATTGCAGAGAGATATGATGCAACTATGTACAAAACTGGAGGCTATGGCAGCAGCGGCGGCCCATCAACCAACAAGTCAAACAAACCAAAGAAAGACTATGAACCTGCACAAGCATTGAGCAGCAAAGTAGCAGGAAATGGCAAGGCTCCAGTGAAGAAAACAACCTATACAAAGAACAAGAAACCTAGCAAGAAGGAAATGGATCGACGGAAAAAGGAAGGAGCCTGCTTCTACTGTGGGGAGGGTGGACATATGGCAAATGAATGCCCCAAGAAAGAAGTCAAAACCAACCATGTCAGGATCACAGAGGACGATACTGACAGCAGCGATGAGGAGTATGAGTTGGAAAGTGACTCAACTCAAGAAGTGGATGGACAAGATACTATATGGACCTACAAGACTACTGTTGGGACACCTGAGGACCCTGGCACACCCTTCCAAGCCCTCGAATGCAACAGGCTAGTGAATGGCAAACAAGCAAGAGTGCTAGCAGATACAGGAACCATCGGCGGAAGCTTGATAAGCAACCAATTTGTCACCACACACAACATTCCTTCCCAGCCTCGAAAGTGCCCTGTCACTCTAAAAATGGCATTCAAGGGGTCGAGATCAAGCAGTAATTACAACAGTACCGTCGATATCCAGATAGGGAAGATGAAGATACCGAGAATTGAGATGATAGTCACACCAGTATCAGACTATGATGTCCTACTGAGTATGGATAACCTTGTCAAACTCGGATCAATGATAGACTGCAGAAAAAACAGCCTATACTTCCCTGACCACAAGGTTAGAGTAAACTGTAATGGACAGTCTACTCAGCCCAGATCTGCAATGGCAAAAGCAGAAAAAGCACCGGATTTCCTAACGATGTTTCCTAAGGTATTTGTCAAAGAAGTACCGACCACCATGCCACCAAGAAGGAACATAGACCACCGGATCTGCCTAAAGGATCCCAACCTTTACCCAAAAATGCCAAACTACAAGACACCGGAAAAGCTCCTACCACCATTCAAAGAATGGATTGAGAAGCAACAAAAAGCAACAGTTATTTACAGAGCAGAAGTACCCGGTGGATCGAGCATGTTTGTACAAGGCAAACCAAACGGCGGCATAAGACCACTAGCAGATCTGCGGTAAAGGAATCTAAATACAATCAAGGACCACTCACTGATACCCAACCAGCAGGTAATAATTAATGCAGTGGGAAGAGCAAAATATAGAAGCAAAATAGACCTCAGCGATGCCAATTTTCAGACCAGAGTTCACCCAGATGACGAGAAATACAACACAATCAAGACACCCTTTGGAGCATTTGTATGTAGAGTAATGCTGCAAGGAGATACAAATGCCCCAGCCACATTTATGAGGGTTATGGAAGACACCCTCTCGGATGAACTAGGCATTTTCGTTCCGGTTTATATTGATGATATTCTTAGATTTAGTGACACATACCAAGACCATGTAGAACATATCAAAACGGTCTGCAGAAAGCTAGAGCAGGCAAAGCTATATGCAAACCCAAAAAAGAGCATCTTCTTTGCAAAAGAACTGGATATATTGGGCCACATAATCGATGACAATGGCATACATTCAGCACCGGAAAAAATAAGGACTGTTAAGGACTGGACCAGACCAAAGAATAAGAAAGAGCTTCAGCGATTTAATGGAATGGTTAATTACATCTCACAGTTCCTACCCCACATCGCTACTATTACTGCACCACTTACAGCTCTTGCCGGTGATGCGGAATGGCTTTGGACCGACCTGCAGGAAGCTGCATTCCAGGTTGTTAAAAAGCTGTCAGAAGAACACCAGATCTTGCGACAGATCGATTATTCCAAACCAGATATGATATGCCTGTTTACCGATGCATCTCCCACTGGAACTGGTGCATGGGTAGGACAAGGAACAACCAGGGAAGAGACTAGACCGGCAGCATTACATAGCCAGAAATTAACACCCTCCTAAAGCAACTATCCCACACATCAACAGGAGGCTCTTGCAATCGTTGAAGCTGTGGAAGCCTTTGCCCACCGGTTGTGACACACCAAATTCACTATAGTTACCGACCATGAAAGTCTAACTAAACTTATGACCCAAAAGAACCTAAGCGACTGGCAGCAAAGATGGCTAATGCACCTTAGCCACTTTGATTTTTCTATTCAATATATGCCAGGAGCAAAGAATTTCTTAGCAGACTACCTATCAAGAATTCATGAAGATGGATCTTCATCTTATGATATAATCCTCCAAGATCCCACCTCCAAAAACCATGATACCCAGATCACTCCAAACACCAAAGCAGCAGAAATTCTACACCAACTACACATCTTCAGCATCCTACAGCTTAGAATCCAATAGCGACATGAACTCCTCAGTAGCAAAGCAACACTCTCCAACCCTCACCTCACGAGATTCAATACTCAGGACCAGCCCTGATTATATGTTGAACACCATTCATGCCAATGCAGTCACCCGATCCCAGAAACGAAAGGAAAGCAACAGAAACCCTCCCAACAGTGAGACCAACACTGATAGTTCCATCACCAAAGGCAACTCCTGGGGAGATGGAGTCACACTTCCCAAGCTGTCTAAAAAGAAAGCAGCACATGCGGCATCCACCTGGACAGCACGCTATGACGATAAATGCGAAGTACACAAATCAGATAAGGAAGGAGCCAATTACTTTCCCAGGGATCCCAAGAAACAAAACCAAAGTAAGAAAAGGAAGGGAAAGAAACATGCAAATGAAATCATTTCCTCCTTGCCAGTGAGCACACCTCAACTTACCACATGGCCTTCTCCCTCTCTCCCCCATCCCCCTCCCAGATTCTTAACAGACCAGGAAATGTTGGCGGATAAATTGATACTAGATCAGTTGCCAGATGCCTCCCCAGCTTCCTCTTCTTCACCCCTCTACAGCCAGCCTTTCTGGAGTTACCAGGAAACAGAAAAAGCGAACACCTTCTTAGGTACAATCCACACAACACTCATGGGGGAATTCTGCTTGAAGGTCATTGCAGCTCTTAAGCTTGACCCTCTCTTTGCTAGAGTACAGGTGACCGGCAACAAACTACACTATTCCATTCAAGATGGCCTTCTTATTGCTCAAAATACCAACGGGTATTATAACCTTTATATCCCTGTAGGACCTTTGGAAAGGCGAGTATCCCTTCAGGATTTTATTCTCAAAACAGTTCATGAAGGCCTTGGACATTTCTCAGCCCATGAAAGCTACCGATATGCAGCCTGTTTCTTTTGGTGGCCACAGATGCGGCAGGATTTCATGGCTTATTGTCACTCCTGTGACCAATGTCAGATCAACAATGAACCAACTACCCTCCCAGCAGGACGATCCCTCACACTCCCAGAGCCAGATGAGGCATATCAGTCCTTGGCTATCGATTTTGCTGGACCCTTCACCAAATCAAACAAATACAATACTATCATGGTTATCATGGACCGGTTTACATCTTATACCCACTTTGTCCCTCTTGGAGACCTTGCCACCTCCGAGAAGACATTCAAAAAACTTCAAAGTACCATCTTTGATGTTCATGGCCTTCCACTCAGCATAATACTCGACCAGGACTCCCGGTTTACCTCTAAGTTTTGGTCTCAAATGATGAAATCATTGGGAGTTCAGGTCTGGATGGCCACCCAATACTATCACTAAACCAACAGCCAAGTGGAGTGCAGGATTCGCACACTCAAGCAAATGATGAGGAACTTTGTCAACAAAAGGCAGAACAACTGGTCCCAGGCTCTCCCCTCTATAGCGGCAGCAATGAATGGCGCACCCCATAAATCCTTGGGTATCTCACCCTACCAGGCCCTATATGGATGACCATGGAAAATCTTTAACCCTATCCAACGATCAGCCAGCAAGGTACCAGCTGTTTATGAAATATTGAATACCCATGAAGCAACGAGAATGGAAGCAGATATGGTGCGGAAGCATACCACATTCAGGCAAACAGTACAAGCAGACAAGCGGCGCAAACCCCAGAAATGCCCCTTCAAGATAGGAACCAGAGTATTGGTTAGAGGGTGGCCCTACACCTCAACACCTGGACGATCGAGGAAGCTAGAACCCCGGTGGTTTTGACCATTCAAGGTACTAGAACATGACGTCTATACTGACAATTACAAGCTTGAATTGCCCCGGCAAATAGAGTGACAGAAACCCTTCTTCCACATATCTTCCCTCAAGGAATACCTTGAAAATGACCCAAACAGATTCGCATCTCGAAGGATGGACAGGCCAGCACCTATCATCATTGACAATGCAGAAGAATAGGAAGCGGAACAGATCTTTGACTACAGATACCAGAACAACAGGGACGAATTTCTGGTACACTGGAAAGGATATGACAGAACTGATGACTCTTGGGAACCCATCGAGAACCTTGAGAACTCTTGGGCCATTATCCAAGAATACTGGACTACAAACCACCCGGCAGCCCCCCTACCTAAGATCAATTCACACTATGTTAGAATGGTTTGGGAACCAATGGAAGTATTGGAGACTCCCTGTGCAGCTGGACCTCTACCTGACGAATTTTGGGAACCTTATGACAATGAAGAATATGACTCTGGCTATTCAGGGTTTGACTACTTCAGTACTGATGATGACACCCTCCTTTGGCCCATGGATGGGAACGAGCAGGAGGACTTGGAATAGAGTATATGGTGTTTTAGATTGGGGGAATGTAACATGTGTACATGTTCCAGCAACTGTATACTGGTTATGCTTATGTTTTCCTTTGTTATGTTATTTGATTGTTTGATTGTTTCACTACCGGTATCACTAGGATTCCGTTAACATGTTATGTTTGTTTTAGTTATGCTTCTGTACCAGCAAGGTTGTGCCCTAGGGATTCCAAGGGAAGGAATGGTCATGTATACCGGCGGTAGAGATAGGGCTTTGAAGAAGAATTGCCTTGGGCTTTCAGGATTCCAGTAGGATCACAAGATTCCGGTAGTGTACACTTACCGGTAATAACAGTGGTTGCGGGTTTTCAGGGGCCTCTACCTTGGGTGGAGGGAATCATGTATTTAAGGCAGGCTTCCTGACTAGCAGGGAATGCCAGACTTCAGGCAGAACCTAGATAAGAAATATACTTGATTGAACGGCGATTCTCTTGCATTCTTTCCCCTTCGCTTCTTCTAAAACCTTCTTGTCTTTCCATCTCTAGTCTCCCTTAGGAATCGAACAATAGCTGGCCTACCACCGATCCCTCTTGTATTAGTTCATCCAGGTTACCACCTGTTACAATGACAAGGGTTGGCCACCTGATTGCTGGATCGCCCATGGTCGAGGAGGAAACGCCCAAAAATCAGATCTGGAAATGAGTGCCCTAGATGCCAACTTCCACAATACTTCAATGTCAACTTGGATTTCCTGCCACAATTTGGCAGCATGGAGAAATAGGTACATCTGCTTTATGAAAACGAAATTCAGATGAGACTCTGGGAAAGAGGTGCAAAGAATCTTTGAAAAAGTGACATCCAGAGGTGAAGATATGGTTCAGCAAGCAACTAGATTTCATTGAAAATCTATGAGGGAATAATATTGAGTTAATAAATCACTTTTTTGATGAGGTAATTTTTTCTTTTACTTAATTTTTATTTTTATTTCTTTGATATATTTTGTTTTTATAGTTCAGGTTAGATATAATATATTTGTTAATTTTAATTTTAAACTGATATTAATTGTACTTATATATCTAGTTAGAAGAAATCATTCATGAGGATGAAATAAAACATCAAAATACCTGCAACATGGATGAAGTGGGATTTCTACTTGGACTTGGCCAGACAGAGCATGCTTTAGAGGTTATATGAAATCCATGAGATAATGGAGAGTTAAAATATCATTTACAAAGTTGGTTCTTTGTTTTTTTTTATATTATTAAAGGTATAAACATTAACTTACAAAGGAGTAGATAGTACAAGAGAATTTGTCACAGTAATTAGAGGAATATGTGCAGATGGGACAGCCCTAAATCCTACTATTATATTAAAGGCTGAGGAATTTATTGCTGAATGATTTCATAAACTAAATGGCATCCCAGGGAACATTTTGTTTGGCCATTTGCATAATAGATAGATGGATGAAAAAATGGCAAATAAGTATCCTAAAAGAAAGTTTGGAGCAGCAAGCTCTTCAGCATAGAAGGCAGTTGGTGAATTTCAACTATTGCTATTTGATGGACAGAGTAGTAACATCAATATATGATTTCTAGAATTGTATTTATCACAGAAGATTATTCCATACTGTCTAACTCCTCATATAATACAATAACTGCAACCCTTAGATGTTTGTGTCTTTAGTCCATACAAGCACCAGTATCAAAAGGAACTCACTTGTTAATTTGAGAAGCATGAATATGGAGTTTCACAGAAGAATTTCTATGAAATTCTCATGATTGCAAGATGTGCTTCCTTCACCTCAATGAATATTTGGAGCAGATTTCAAAATACAGCCCTTGCTCCTATCAACAAAAGCCTTATAATCTCACAAATCCAAACATTTCAAGCCAACCACCAAGTACAACATTCAAATCCCATAAATCTAAGTCCTACAGCATCCACCAACAGATCCTTTAGTCCCAAATGACTAAGTACCTTCACCAACCAAACATATCAAGAGTCTCGCAGTCCCTCAAAGTAAATTGGAAATCGAAGAACAAGAATTAATTGTATATGCAACATTGCTAATGAATGATCTGGCTGAGTAGGGCCTGAAGAATATTGTCTGTAATATAGTGATTAGTGCTAACAGGGCACTTACTGAGATTGAAGAGAAGGAATAACAGATTCAAAATTGAAGGAAGAAGTTGGTAGAAGTTCAGAATAAGTACATAGTTAACCAGAGAAGAATCCCTACCACCAGTCAAGCTTAGATCAATCGAGATGATATTGCGCACTTTTTTTAAAACCCCATGTATTCAGGTGCATGAAAACATTTTGAAGAAGATCCAGAATGCAACAAACCTTATTGCAACTAGACAATAAAAGTTAGCAAATTGTGTTAGATGAAGAAAGGATGCAGAAAGACTGGAGAAGGAAGGAAAACTACCAAAATGCCAGAATACTGGAGCAGCATTAGTGCAAGAAGAAGACTGTCTTGCAGATCAGATTTTGGAAGCCGAAAAGATGGTAGAAAAATTTGAAAAGCACCTTCATTGTATGCAACCTACTGCTGAGATTGCAGAGACATTGAGGGATGGAAGTCAGGATCATAAGGTTGAAGAGTTGCTGGAAGAAGACAGGGAGTAGGGACTGTGACTAACACAGACCCTGCTGAAATATTGATAAAAATCAGATGTGTGGCTGCATTGCTTTATGCTAAATATTTACAAAATGCTTATTTAGGGTATCTGAATTAATAATCTCACCCCAAGTAGACTGTAAACCCACATGCCTAACATCAACCAGATAGAGAGAGGGAGAAAGGACTGTCAAGTGCTGGTAAACTATTACATGCTATCATAAACCAAACCATAAGTGATAAAAATGAAGCATAGCATAGTCAAATCCAATTACCCCCCACAACTACCAGTCATTTCGCATGTAAATGGAATAGGGGAGAAGCATCACTCTTAATACAGATAACATAACATACACTCTCGCTTCTGTTCCCTTCTCCAAATGCCTTAAGGCAATACTATCAAGTCTATTGATGTAAAAAGAATATATCCATAATAAGAAAAAAATTCCACTTCGTCAAGTACTTCATCTATCAAGCATTCTCAACACCCTCAAAAGCATCAGCAGCCCACCTCTCTCTCAAAAATCTCCATAAACCTTCCTGCTACACAACAAGCTTCTCCCCCTGGGCTACATTCCACCTGACCCAATTCACAACTGCTATCTCTGTCTCCTTCTCTTTAAGGCCCCCGTCATTATCGATTTCTATTTCCAACACTGGGAAGACAGTGTCTGGGTCCCCGGTGGTCCAAGGATGCAAGGTGGTGAGCTTGCGGGATGGTTTAGCCTTTGGGGTTGAAGCTAGCAGGATGGTGATTTTGGTTCTTACTGTGGATAAAGGTATGCATGCTGGTGAATGAGGGGTGTGGGCTAGGGAGTGAGGGATTGTGGCTGGGTGATGCATGAGGTAGGGAGGAGAAACTAGAGGAAGAGCGGGTGCTGCTGCCAGTGCTGAAGCTGGAGGAGGGGCAACTTCGTCGGGTTCCATGTCCCAGCATGGGTAAAGGTCTTGGTCTTGGGTGTGGCTAGAGAAATTTACAGATCTACCCGTCAATGCATGCTACCTTCCCTTGGGCACAGATCATAGTTCGGCTTCCTCTGGTTGGTCATGGTCCTCTGGCTTTGCTGAGTTGCGGTACTCAATTTCAATTGCTTTCATGAGTGTCTTGATAGGATGTAGCTATTTAGCTTCCTTATAGATTGAAGATGTGAGCTCCGCAGATTGTGAAGATGCAAAGATACTCAAGTTGCCCTTCTTAAGAATATCATCAATCTTTCTACTCTGCATAGTCTTTTTCCCTTGTTTGTTGCTATCTGTTTTCGTTTTCTTCCCTATCCTGATGGTAGATGCATGAGAAGTATCGGCTCGTCATGGGATTACCAAGGCTTTCCACATTCTTACCAGCAGCTACCAAAAGGAGACTACTTCTAATAGGACACCTTTTTGGGGGCATAGTAGCCTTCTCCACAGGTTTGATCTTCAGGAGTGGTGCAATCTCGTCTTCAGGGTGTCACTCTCTCAGGTTGATCTTATATCTCATGACACTTCCTGCACCTGAAAGTCCACCATCAGCCTCTGGTTCAAGGGCAGTCATTGAATTATGAATGATTATGGATTTGTCGAGAGATATTGCCATCTGTGCAATCTCTGAAGCCATTGATCTCATGGACAAGGTCATGTTGCACAGACCGGTGGTGACTGAAGCAACCGAGCTTATAGAAGAAATCATATTGTGTGCACAAGTATTTTCTGAAATCATTAACTTGATACAGGAGGTCATATGTGAAACAGTATTATTGGAGGCAATTGAGTTCATAGAGGTCCCCTTTGCATGCTCCCCCTGTCCCCGCCCCCGTCCCCTCCTTCCCCAGCTTCCCCCCCTTCCCCAGTTTCACCTTGTTCCCGGCCCCTCCATTCACCGCTCACCGTTGCCTAACTTCCCCCTGTTCCCTAGCCCCTGCTTGTTCCCTGCCCTCCTGCCCCCCAGTTCCCCAACTTCTTCTTGTTCCCTTGCCATATTCCCCACCCTACCAATCCCCACCCCCTGTTCACTACCTTCTTCCCATTCCCTGCCCCCAGTTCCAAACCCCCATTCCACAGCCCCTATTCCCCAAAAACCAGAACCGTAGGTCAAATCATGACTATCCTTAGCCAGCACTTCATCTCTAGCAACCTACCCACATTACCCTCTTCAAACCTCTCCCACTCCTCACTATCAGCATTGTTGAAATATACCAGACTTTCTCAAAGTCCTTTTGGAGCTGCTGGTTCCATTGTTTGGATCATCTACCAGGATTAGCGAGCATTGTTGCTTGCTTATTCATCATTTTTACCATTGCTTTGAATTCTAGTATTTTTAGTAAACAACAATGATCGTAGTAACAATTTGGTACATACTCTGGTAGCATTGGGCACTCTCATAAAATATCCCATAGAGATAGTGAAAAATATCAGTATCTGTGATATGGACATGCATTATCAAAACTGTATTGGTTGATAGGTCACCATTATAGGCAACCTTGTTCCCACTGCAGATTGCAATCATACTTCCTAAAGAATCCTGGCTGATCAACTTGAGGTAATTGTTAAAGAAACAGCACCTTATTGCAATTGTGGTCTCTTGCAATGGGTACATTGTTAAAGCCCACTCTACTACTATGGCCTGCTGTTTTTGTAACTGTGCCAATGCCTTTCCCTTCTCCTGTGACTATTTTTGTAACTCCTCCAACTGTTTTTGTAACTCCACCAATGCCGTTCCCATTGCCTCAAACTTCTCGTTGGACTCCTTTCTTATTGCATTGATATCATTTAATATCCTTACCTCCCTAGTATTAACATATGTGTATTTCTGGCTCACCAATGAACTGTAACATTTTTTCTGCATATCATTTGTCACTACCTTTAGTGCTCTGACTGCAAACTTTCTCCCATGCTTTGGATCCCCATCACTCCAAGTATCACATCTGATAATAGCCTCGATTGTGTGAAAATCAAGAACGTGTTGGTTGTGAGGTATTGGTGGTTGGGGGAGAGAAGGTGAGTGGGAGGGTATTGTCAAGTAGAGGTTAGAGTGAAGAATTGGTCTGAGGGAGACCAAGGTGTCAAAATGATGAAAACCTATTGCCATTAGCTTCAACCAGACTTTTATGAAAGGATACAGGTATGTACGACAAGGTACATAGAAGAATTTCATCTTATTAAAATTTGTAAAAAAAAAAAAAGGTAAGTGAAGTGATTTTAAGGGGAGTGGCTCATTGGAAGGGGAAACTGCTTCTTTTTTTGGAGGGGGGGTGGGAATTCTGTAGGAATGGAAAGGAGGGAGGTGACAAGAAGGCAAAACTTTCTTTGATTGCAGTATTGTGGGAGACCTCTTGAGTAATGTATGGAGAAGAGCGTAGTGCTTGATAAGTATAGTAAAAAGCAAATAAAAGTATGAGAGAATAAATAAATAATGTTTGGAATCGTGAGTTGTAAGAAAAGTGAAAGTGTTTGAGTGATCAAACATAACTCAATTTTTCGTTGTTATGATCTTGTATATTTTTTCTTCTTATCTACCTTAGATTGCAGGTAGACTACTATTCTTTATACTAAGTATTTCCAGCCTAATAGATATCCATTCCAACCACTCAATCTACCCATTCTAGCCATCCCATGACATTCCGTCCAGTCCACTCCATTCCATCAGATCCATTCCATTCCTCCTACTTCATTCCAGCCAGTCTGCCCAACTCCAAATCCATACATTCCATTCCACAGGTTATCCGGAAGCATACCAGCCATTCTTTACAACAATAAGATAAAAGGGGAAACAGCAGCCTTAAATACATCATTGATGAGAACAATGTGCATCCAATAAGAAGTCAATGCATCCTAGTCATAATCTATGTCATGGCTGTTGATGGGTCAAACAGTGCTGAGTGCTAAGGAATTTGTGAATTGACATGCAGTTGATTGTGAGGTGACTTTAGTTCATTGCATTGCTTTTTTGATACTAGATCTTAGTTGTTTGCTAAGAGGCCTACCTTCTTTTTCTTGCTCCGCCTCCCCTTCTCCCCTCCCAAATATCTCATTCTATATATCCCTCAGCCCACTTCTCCCCACTTTAACTAGACAATAGAGGATAGGCGGTAATCTGAGCATAACAAACGAATGCTGATATTAATTACTTACACTTCAGGTACGAGTGATACTCTCTCCCCCCAGTGCATCTTTCTCCTTTGAGCCTCGCCGGAGGAAGTACTGAGAGAAGACTTTCCCAACTTCATCGATGAAATATAGGTTTCCTATTTAAAATCTTTAGCGGGTTAGGTTATGGATACTGGCAGAGTAGTGTAATTACTACGCCAGAACAAAGCTCCAGGTTCAAGAGCGTCTCACAACTCCTCCTTTTTTTCTTGCTCCCATGCTGGTCTTCTCGTCCCCCTACGCAGAACGAATTGTTAGTGGGTGGATTGCGCTTACTCTAACTCTATTGTCTTGAATAAGTTGGGCATTGAGGAACGAGCTCAAAGTGGTGGTGGGGTGGAGTATGTGAAGTATTTAGGGTTCGACGGTGGTTGACCTTGAATATACTCACTTTGGTGGGTAGCAGCGGATGACCAAGAACAATAGAGTAGCGATTGAGTTTCTGTCTATGTAGAATGAAAAAGATAAAGCGTAACAAAGAACGAATGAATTGATCAAAGTATCTGATAATGAAGAACAGGAATTTCGATGATGGCGAATAACTAAAGGAAAGCATGGGATCTTTATGGAGATCGTCGGGGAAAAATGAAACCAAAAGAAACATAAGAGAAACTAACTAATGACATATGAAATCCACCAACGTCTCATGTTCTCAACTAGCAGCAAACTCTAACATATCCAATACATATCCGTAACAGCCATGTCCCACCATCTATATCTAATGTATCATACTTCTAGTAAATGTATCGGGATTGTCTGGACTAATGCATTGGGAATGAGCCTGCTAATGTATACCGTACATCTCGTACATTCAACACGTATGACCTCTTGAAAGAACTGAGTTTAAGAAGCACTACATTTGTCGAAGGTTTCATGGGCCCTCGATGTGTGCAACAACCTCTAGCAACAGTATTGATAACTAGCACGTGGGTCTAATTACGCAAACACTCTGTGATAGAATATCCTGGTAGGCAGAGTCGCATGGACAGTAGCACCTGTCCAATGGCGCTGGTACTTACGGCACATATTGATTTTACTGTCGGGGGGACCTGAAAATGTCCCATTTTGCTTATGAACTGGGCAATGCAGTAATGTGAAAGATGCGGAAACCATGGATACCTCGTCAGGCAATCTTTCTGGTGATGGTGGTGGTGGCAGTGGCGGGGTCTAAGTCTTGGTACTAACCCTCCAGAAAACTCATCCGAAACACTCCCTCCACCCAACCAAATTGGGCAGCACAACCCAACATTTCCGCAATAACGGCTACACGGTGTCTCCACTGCCCGAAAATTACTCACCTCTCGCCCTCCACGATCACCAGCCAATCCTGCAACATAAACTGGTTCGGCTGAGCTAAAAAGGACGAAGTGGCTCCGTCAAAACCGTTCGTCACCTCGATCAGCGAACTCCTCAAACAATTCCCGAAAATCAAAGCTGCAGCCGGAACTTGCAGCAACCAGCGTGGTGTCCTCACAGAATCTTAAATCTTTGGCCACGAATCGACCAAAGTCGCTGCTACAGAGTTGGGCATGCGCGCTTTCTCGACCATTCACATCCGCGATACGAATCGCGAACACTGGGCGTGGCCGTAGTGAGTCGCAGCCAGGGAGGCCTGGCGTCGTGGTCCATTGACGAAGAAGGAGATGCTCCAACAGATGGAGAAGGAGCGCTTGGCGAAGTCACATATGTTTAAGGCTTCCGTAAAGAGGTCGCACCAATAGCTCGGCAAATTCAAGGAAAGAAAATTGAGGATGTGATTATTCGGATGAGGTTTTCGGCCCAGGAGGCTGCTAGTGATGTCCTTGGGCATTTATATGCCGCTCGAAACGAGTCGGTGGTTAGGAAGAGGATGGATCCACGGCAGACGTATATTGAGCAGGCGTGGGTTGGGCGGGGCACGTATGGACGGGATCAGAATCAGAGGGCGCATGGCAGGATTGATATGCTCAGATTGCCATATACAGGTTTGTTTGCCGAGCTATATTTGGAAGAACCTTTGTGATGGGAGTGCTGACGGTCACATTTTTCAGGCATTACCGTGATTCTGAAGGAGCAGGTTACGAGAGACTGGATTGCGAAGGAGAAGGGAGAGAAGAGGTTACGGAAGAAGCATTGGCAACAATTACCTAGTGAATACGCACCATACAACACTTCCCACATCCAGCAATCATTCAGGACTTCGCTTCTTGCTCGTTCGATTCTTCCGAAGTCGGCGGAATGCCAGTGGAAAATTTGATTGATTGTATGCTTACTTGGAAGAAAGCAGTCTCCATATACATTGTGCTTCCGGGGCTCTATATAGTCTACGGAATCTTTGCCCATCGGGGGTCAGCTCTCGGACTCCCTCCTGGTCCACCTACTCTTCCGATTATATGATTTATCCACCAACTCCCCCCGACAGCTAACTGGAAGCAGTATGCAGCTTGGACCGCGCAATATGGTCCACTATTTAGGCTCCAGTTGGGCAGTACGCTAGTCATTGTCTTGGGAACTCCAGAAGTAGCACGGGAGTTAATAGATAAGCGTGCGGCAAAGTACTCCGACCGGTGACCCCCACCCTCCTCCTTCCCCGACCTCCATCCTCACATCATTTAGGTTAATTACAGGCCCCCAAGTAATCACACCAAAGGCCCACTTTAGCCACGGCCTCCGTCCCATCCTGCTAAACGACACACCCCCACTGGCCGCTTTCCCGGTGCTTACACGCTGCCTTCCTTCGCAACCACAGGAATGGCAAATAGCAACCCTTACAAGAACTAGAAAGCCTACAAGTAATCGTCGACTTCCTCCACCGCCCGGATACATGCGCAAAGCACATTCACAGATTCGCCGTATGGTTGATTTTCAAGCTCTGTTTCAGCAAGGCGATGGTCACTGTCTAGGAAAGCGAAGTTGTGGAGTTAGATAAGTTGGTCAGAGACTTTGTGTAGGCGGGGGAGGGGGAAGTCGAATTTGATGTCGCTAGGACCATTTATTCGTGGAATTACCGTGAGGCGAAAGTCCGGGAGGGGGAAAATTGGGTGAAGAAGGTGCAGAGGCGCGAGTTATATTGAAACTTTGTCGGAATTGGAAGTTGCGTTTAGCGGTACTTTTCTCCCTCCCCCTTGACATAGCAACCCATCCCCGCTAACAATAACAGTGAGAGTACTCTACGAAGCAGGCACAGAAACCCCCTCAGCCTCCCTACAAACCTTCTTCCTAGTAGCCATGCTATTCCCCGCCTTCATAACTACCGCAAAATCCGCCCTCGACCGCCAATGCCGCGACGACATCCCAACATTCACAGACCTTCAAAATCTCGCCTACATAACCGCAATAGTCCAAGAAGTCCTCGGCTGGCGCCCCGTAGTAACCGCCGGGTTCACACACGCAACTACAACACCCGACGAATACGCTGGGCACCACATCCCCACCGGAACAATCGTGATTCCGAACCACTGGGGGGTACATTGTGATCCAGCCATCTACAGGGATCCTGCAGAATTCCGGCCGGAAAGGTGCTTGGGAGAGGCGGAGGGAGGAATAGGGAAGAACGCAGCCTTTGGGCTAGGAAAGAGGGTTTGTCTGGGGCAGTATTTGGCCGTGCAGAGTCTTAGTATCGTGATTGCAAGGGTACTTTGGGGGTTTGATATTAAGCCTAGGAAAAAGGTGCGGGAGCGCGTGTTTACGCAGGGGTTTTTGTCGAAGCCAGCGGGATTCGGGGTTTGTGTCGAGTCACGCTTCGGGAGGGGAGAGGTGGTTTTGACGCAGTGGGGGAGGGTTCGGGGGAGGTAGTGGATGTTTGATTGTGTGAGACGCTATAGTTCATTTTAACTCTTGAAGGGTCACTAGGTTGCCACATCATTACTTCCCTAAGCTTATGAAAACACTTATGTCCTGCTTGGCTGGCACCATTTGTAAGGTAAAACCTTACAAAATGCAGTTTGAAAGGGATTTCCGTATAAAAGGGATTTCATAAGGTTTGTCCATTTGGCAACACAGCCTTATAAATGCTGTGTTTGAAAATGGTATGAATTACGTTTTGAGAGGTAACTAGGATTACATAACCTGAAGTGAGAAGAAAAAGAAAAAAAGAATGTGTTACCAGTTCTTCTAGGTTATACCCCTCACAAGTAGAATTTTCCCACTTCTAATAAGTACAAAACATTGATTTATTGTATACCTTACAGCACTCTACTTTATTCTGCTTCTACTTTATGCAGTGTGTTATAGTGTTTGGAAACCTTATAAATTCTCTTTTGAGAAGTACAGTTCCAGAAGGCTAAACTCTGTACCAATTTTCCTACAAAAAATGCAACAATTTTGGATGCAACACCAACGCTAACTATAATGGGTACAGGTACTCCATATACTGATATTTGTTTTATCTTTGGTTTCAAGATGTATCATTTGATACTTGCTTTGTTTTACTTTATCATTTGATACTACCCCCACACTATGTTATTGCTTGATATGAGAGTTATTTCATGTTTGGTTTCAAGATGTATTGTTTGATACTATCTTTATTTTACCTTATTGTTTGATATGATAGTTGTTTTATATTTGGTTTCAAGATGTATCATTTGATATTATTTTTCTTTTTTCCTTTTTTTTTTTTCTTATCCTAGAATTTATTTGTTTAAGGTACAAACCTCACAAGCAGCATAAGCTATGGAATCAAAAATCTCCACCCCAGACCAAGCTCCTGAAAGCTACAGAAAAACCATAGCCCAAAGACCTGGTGAAAAAAACAATCCTAACAAGCAACCTCCCAAAAACTACAAAGTATATGAAATCCCTCCAAAGTCATACAACAAGCTGAGAAATAAAACCCCTGACATTGTACCAACAAACAGGAGACCCCAAGGTGACCTGAATCCAAGGTGAAAGTACTACCCAGCAGTAGAGCTTGAGTACAAGTGTGGACGTACCATCCACTAGCATTGAGGTAGGGAATGTGAGAAGCTACTTGGGTGTGTGGCAGAAGTGATGACCCTGATGCCTGCCAGAACAAAGAGGGTAGATGGACAATAGTAAGGTACCAGCTAGATAGGTAGCTGTAACAGGTAGTAACCTGTATGAACTAATACAATAGAGATAGGTAGTAGGCCAGCTATCGTTTGATTCCTAAGGGAGACAAGAGAGGTAAAGACAAGAAGGTCCTAGAAGAAGCAAAGGGAAAAGGGAGCAAGAGAATCACCATTCAACTAAGTAGATTTCTTATCTAGGTTCTGTCTGAAGTCTAGTGGTTCTTGCTAGTCAGGAAGCCTGTCTTAAATACATAACTTCCTCCACCCAAGGTAGAGGTTCCTGAAAGCCTAAGGTAATGCTCCACCGAAACCTTATCCCTACAGATGGTATATATGACTATCCCTTCCCTTGGAGTCCCTAGGGCAAACCCTTGCCAGTACAAAAGCATAACTAATACAAACATAAACAGGTTACTGGAATCCTAATAATACTCGTAGTGAAAGAATCAATCAATCAATATAAGCAAGCTCAAACGAAATCATAACAATGGAAAACATAAGCATAACCAGTATACAGTTGTCGGAACATGTAAACATATTACATTCCCCTAATTTGAAACACCACCTACTCTATTCCAAGTCCTCCCACTCGTTCCCATCAAGGTACCAAAGGAGGGAGTCATCATCGGTACTAAAGTAGTGAAGTTCCAAATAGCTAGAGTCATATTCCTCATCATGATAAGGTTCCCAAAATTGGTGAGGTACAGGTCCAGCTGCACAAGGGGTTTCCAAAACTTCTATTGGTTCCCAAATGATTCTAACATAGTGTGAATTGATCTTAGGTATGGGGGTCACTGGGTGGTTTGTAGTCCAGTATTCCTGGATGATTTCTAAGGAGTTCTCCAGGTTCCCGATGGGTTCACAAGAGTCATCAGTCCTTTCATATCCTTTCCAGTGTACCAAGTATTCATCTCTATTTTTCTGGCATCTAGAATCAATGATCTGTTCTGCTTCCGATTCTTCTGCATTATCAATGATGATAGGTGCCAGCCTGTCCATCCTGCGAGATGCAGATCTGTCTGCGTCACTTTTGAGGTATTCCTTCAGAGAGAATACATGGAAGAGAGGTTTCTGCCACTCCATTCGGTGGAGCAATTTGAGCTTGTAGTTGTCAGTATAAACATCATGTTCCAGTACTTTGAAGAGTCTAAACCATCTGGGTTCTAGCTTCCTTGATCGTCCATGTGTAGAGGCATAGGACCATCCTCCAACCAGAACTCTGGTTCCAACCTTCAAGGTGTATCTCTGGGGTTTGCATGGCTTGTCCACTTGTACTGTTTGCTTGAATGTTCCATGCTTCCACACTATATCCACTTTTATTCTTGTTGCTTCATGGGTATTTAATATTTCATCGACAGCTTGCACCTTACAGGCTGATTGATGAACTGGGTCAAAGATTTTCCATGGCCATCCATAGAGGGTCTGGTAGAGTGAGATACCCAAGGATTCATGTTTTGCACCATTCATAGTGGCCAATAGAGAGGGGAGTGCTTGGGACTAGTTGTTTTGCCTTTTGTTGACAAAGTTCCTCATCATCTGCTTAAGGGGGTGAATCCTGCACTCCACTTGGCTGTTGGTTTGGTGGTGGTATTGGGTGGCCATCCAGAGCTGAATTCTCAATGATTTCATCATTTGATACGAAAACCTAGAGGTAAACTGTGAGTCCTGGTCAAGTATTATGCTAATTGGGAGACCATGCACATTAACGATGGTGCTCTGAAGCTTTTTGAATGTCTTCTCAGATGTAGCAAGGTCTCCAAGAGCGACAAGGTAGGTGTATGATATGAATCAGTCTATGGTAACCATGATAGTATTGTATTTGTTTGATTTGGTGAAGGGTTCAGCAAAATCAATAGCTAAGGACTGGTATGCTTCATCTGGTTCTGGGAATGTGATGGATCATCCTGCTGGGAGGGTAGTTGGTTCCTTGTTGATCTAATATTGGTCACAAGAGTAACAATTGGCCATGTAATCCTACTACATCTGTGGCCACCAAAAGAAACAGGGCACATATCCATAACTTTTATGGGCTAAGAAATGCCTAAGGCCTTCATGAACCGACTTAAGAATAAAATCCCAAAGTGATACTCCCCTCTCTAAAGGTCCCACAGAGATATAAAGGTTAGAATACCTGTTTGTATTCAGTGCAATAAGAAGGCCATCCTTGAGAGAATAGTGTAGTTTGTTGCCGGTCTCCGAGACTCTGGCAAAGAGTAGGTCAAGCTTAAGTGCTGCAATACTCTTGGGGTGGAAATTGCCCATCAGGGTTGTATCAATTGTACCTAAAAGGTTGCTGGCTTTTTCAGTCTCCTGAGTACTCCAGATGGGTTCGCTATAGAGTGGTGAAGAGGATGAAGCTGGGGAGGCATCTGGTAACTATTCAAGTATTAATTTATTTACTAACCTTTCCTGGTCTGCTAGGAATCAAGGAGGGGGATGTGGGAGTGAGGGAGGGGGCCATATAGTGAGTTGAGGGGTACTCACTGGTGAGGAGGAAATGACTATGCTTGCAGGTTTCTTTTCCTTGTCCTTCTTGCTTTGCTTCCGCTTCTTGGGATCCCTAAGAAAGTAACTCACACCTTCTTTGTCTGATCTATGTATCTTGCATTCATTGTCATTGCATACTGTCCAGGAGGATGATACCGCATGTACTGCTTTCTTCTTAGATAGCTTGGTGAGTGAAACTTTATCTCCCCAGGAGTTGGCTTTAGTGATAGAGCTATCAGTGCTGGCCTCGCTCTTAGGAGGGCTTCGGTTGCTGTCCTTGAGTTTCTGGAATCATGTGACTGTATTACTCTGAATGGTATTCAACATATAATTAGAGCTCATCTGACTATCGAATCTCAGGTGGCGAGGGTGGGAGAGTGTTGGCTTGCTGCTGAGGAGTACATGTCGCTATTGGAGTCTAGGCTATAAGATGCTGAGGGGGCATAGTTGGTTCAGATTTCTGATGCTTTAGTGTCTGGAGTGATCTGGGTATCATGATATTTGGAGGTAGGATCTTGGAGGATTATATCATAAGGTGAAAATCCATCTTCATGGATTCTCAATAGGTAGTCTGCTAAGAAATTCTTTACTCCTGGCATATATTGAATTGGAAAATCAAAGGGGCTAAGGTGCATCAACCACCTTTGCTGCCGATTGCTTAAATTCTTTTGGGTCATTAGTTTAGTTAGACTTTCATGGTCGGTAACTATGGTGAATTTAGTGTATGATAACAGGTGTGCAAAGACTTCTACAGCCTCAACGATTGCAAGAGCCTCCTGTTGATGTGTGGGATAGTTGCTTTGAGAGGGTGTCAATTTCTAGTTATGGAAAGCTACCAGTCTAGCATCTTCCCTGGTTGCTACTTGTCCTACCCCTGCACCTGTTCCAGTGGGAGATGCATCAGTAAATAGCAATATCATATCTGGTTTGGAATAATTTATCAGTCACAAGACCTAGTGTTCTGCTGCCACCTTTTTAACCACCTGTAATGCAGCTTCCTGCCAGTCCGGCCAAAGCCATTAATATTGCCAGTAAGTGCCATTAGTGCAGCAATAGTCATAGCAATGTGGGGTAGGAACTGTGAGATATAATTAACCATTCTATTAAACCATTGTAACTCCTTCTTGTTCTTTGGTCTGGTCCAGTCCCTAACGGTCCTGATTTTTTCTGTTGCGGGATGTATGCCATTATCATCGATTATGTCACCCAATATATCCTGTTATTTTGCAAAGATGATGCACTTTTTCGGGTTTGCATATAGCCTTGCTTGTTCCAACTTCCTGCAAACTGTTTTAATATGTTCCACATGTTGCCAGTATATGTTGCTGAATATAAGGATATCATTAATGGGGACTCAAACAAAAACACCTAGTTCATCCAAGAGGGTATCTTCTATAACTCTCCTGAATATGGCTGGTGCATTTGTGTCTCCTTGCAGCATTAATCTGCATACAAATTCTCCAAAAGGTGTCTTGATATTGTTGTATTTCTCATCATCTGGGTGAACTCTGGTCTGAAAATAGGCATCACTGAGATCTATCTTGCTTCTATATTTTGCTTTTCCAACAACCTTGATTATTACCTGTTGGTTGGGTATTAGTGATTGGCTTTTAATTGTATTGAGATTTTTTTACTGCAGGTCTGCTAGGGGTATTATACCACTGTTTAGTTTGCCTTTCACAAACATACTCGATCCACTGGATGCCACTGCTGTGTAAATAACTCCTGTCTTTTGTTGTTTCTCGATCTATGCATTGAATAGTGGTAGGAGCTTTTCTGTTGTCTTGTAGTTTGGAATTTTTGGGTAAAGGTTGGGATCATTTAGGTAGATCTGGTGGTCTACGTTCCTTCTTGGTGGCGTGATGGTAGGTTGCTCTTTGACAAATACTTTAGGAACCATTGCCAGGAAATCTGTTGCTTTTTCTGCTTTTGCCATTGCTGATCTGGCATGAGTAGACTGTCAATTACAGCTTACTCTTAGTTTGTGGTGAGGGAAGTATTGATTGTTTTTCCAGTAGTTTATCATTGCTCCGAGTTTGACAAGTTCATCCATACTTAGTAGGACATCATAGTCTGACACTGAGGTGACCATCATCTTGATTCTTGGTATCTTCATCTTTTCTATCAGAATATTGACAGTACTACTGCAACCGCTGCTTGATCTTGACCCCTCCACTGACATTTTTAGACTAACAGGGCACTTTCAAGGCTGGTAAGGGATGTTGTGTATAGTGACAAATCAGTTACATATCAAGCTTCTGCCAATGGTTCCTGTATCTGCATGTACTCTTGCTTGATTACCATTCACTAGCATGTTAAATTCGAGAGCTTAGAAGGGTGCACTAGGGTCATTGGGTACTCCAAAGGTAGTCTTGTAGGTTCTTATGGTGTCTTGTCCATCCACCTCTTGTGTTGAGTTGCTCTCCAGTTCATATTCCTCGTTGCTGCTGTCACTATCATCCTCTGTAATCCTGATATAGTTGGTTTTAACTTCTTTCTTGAGGCATTCATTTGCTACATGTCTGCCTTCTCCACAGTAGAAGCAAGCTCCTTCCTTTTTTGCGTTGATCTATTTCCTTCTTGCTGCATTTCTTGCTCTTTGCATAGCTTGTCTTCTTCGCTGGTGCTTTGCCCTTTCCTGCTACTTTGTTGCTCAATGCTTGTGTTGGCGGATAGTTTTTCTTTAGTTTGTTTGGCTTTGTTACGATCGGCTATAGATCTGTCCTATTTATATCTCGCAACAGGCAACGATCCTGTAATTAAGTTCTCTTCTCCCTATAGATTTACTTGCCTTCTATTGTATTCTCCTTTCTTCGAGAATCTTAGTACTTGTTATCTTACGCTACATCTTAGATATCAACCTTTGTTGATACTAAGTCCCTATAGCGCTAACTCGTACTTATTCTTCGTCTCTCTCTCTTGATTGTTTGATCTGTGTGTAAAGAGCATAAAGGTGTTTCATTCGTAAAGTAATAGATAGGAAATAACTTAGGTGGTTGCGTGAAGAACTAACTACCAGGTCCTACCGACCTCTTTATATAGTTCTTCCAGCAACCCACTTACAAATTCAATGAGTCACAACTGTGACTCATACACTCTCATAACATATAACCTCATGACCATACTTGGTCATGTGCAAAAGTCCCATGACCTAAAAAGGGTCATGTGCGAAACCTCATGACTCGTATAAATGAAGTCATGCCTCTTAATCCTTATGACTCCTATGCTCACATATGAGTCAACGCTCAACATATCAATCAAATTCAAATATAACAACTATGACTCACAACTGTGAGTCATGTGAGACCCTATGACTCATACGTGAGTCATAGTGGGAAAACATAACATCCTATGACTTAGCCAAGTCATGTGCAAAATCCTTAAACAAATGAAATACTTATGACATACAATCGTATGTCATGTGAAACCATTACAAACCATGCCAGGTTTGTAATAGCCTTGTTGGTGGAGAAGCTGCTGCTGCTACTATAACCTCTAGTTTTATACATAGTTGCATCATATCTTTCCACAATTTGCACTATCTGGGTCAAGGTATCTGCTTTCCGGGTCTGGGGTTCAACATTTCTTCTGAGGCAAGAATCCATTGCATCTAGGAACTGTAGTCTTTGCATGTGATCCCAGACAGATTCTCTAGGGAGTGTTGCTCTTAGGTCCTCTAATTCACCATCAATCTTTGATATCCTGGCTGGCTGTCCTCCTGCAATCTGTGATAAATTCTGCCACTACCAGTAGAGGTCATCTATATTGGTAGATGCTTCAAAGAGCTGGTTGAGTCAGTTCCCAAAGGTCTACAGGTTTGTTGTATCATCATGTTCATTGAGTATTCTCATGTATGCATTGTGTGGTCATTTTTCAGTATAGGCTCCATAGTAATTAACTACATCTTGTGTATCATCATTGATGTTATACTTTGAGAGGTACTTCTTCAACACTCTGAGCCATTTCATGAGTCTATTTGGTTTGAGGTTGTCTCCTTCTCCACTGAACTTCATTGCTTGAGGCCATTAGATTTTTGGCCTTTGTGCTACATCATTGGGAGGTCTCTGTACTGCATTGCACAATGCCGCTCCTCCTCATGGTGATGCTGGATCTTCAAGGGGTCTTGAACATTCTAGTTACTTGCCCTGGCCTTGGGGTGTTCCAGGTTTGGTAGGTTTAGCTGGTGATTCAGGGAATGCTCCTGGAGGTGGTGTTTGCTCTCTGGATGCTGACTGACTTGCCGCTTGACTTGCTACCTGAGATTGAACTCTGCATCCAAAGACAGTTCCCAACAGGCTTCTGGATCTATGTCTAATTTCCGGACTGTGACCTCCTGCTGCTTGCTGGAGGGTCTGTTCTACTGTGAGGTCCACCTCTGGGCCGAAGTCAAGGTCTTCTGGTTGTAGCATGCTTCCAGCTTGTGCTGAAGCTTCAGTTTCAGAGTTTGAGTTGCTGTCTATTGCTAAGAGGTTTTGGGGGAACTGTAGCTTGTGTAGTGGTCTGGATATCCTTCCTGACTAGGTCCTTTGATGACTGCTTTGTTCAGAAATTGTGAATGTAGCACCTGAGCTGGGAGTGTCTTTCCTTACCCTCCTGCTTCTAACTAGTTATCAAGATACAGGAATGGTGATCAATCCTACCTGGTGTTCTTGTCCTGAGAGCCTGGGAACCTGCAGAGGGTTAACTTAGCTGCTGAGGTGAAAGAAATGTAACAGGTGGTAATCTGTATGAACTAATACAATAGGGATTGGCAGTAGGCCAGATATCATTTGATTCCTAAGGGAGACTAGAGAGGTAAAGACAAGAAAGTCTTAGAAGAAGTGAAGGGAAAAGGGAGCAAGAGAATGGCTATTCAACTAAGTATATTTCTTATCTAGGTTCTGTCTGAAGTCTGGCAATTCCTACTAGTCAGGAAGCCTATCTTAAATACATAATTTCCTCCACCCAAGGTAGAGGTTCCTGAAAACCTGCAACCACTGTCATTACAGGTAAGTGCATACTACCAGAATCTTGTGATCATACTGGAATCCTGAAAGCCTAAGGCAATCCACCACTCAAGCTTTATCCCTACCACTGGTATATATGATCATTTCTTCCCTTAGAGTTCCTAGGACAAAACCTTTCCAGTACAAAAGCATAACTAATACAAACATAAACATGTTACCAGAATCCTAATGATACTGGTAGTAAAACAACCAATCAATCAACATAAGCAAGAACAAACAAAATCACAACAAAGTAAAATGTAAGGGTAACTAGTATACAGTTGCCAGAACATGTACACATGTCACAGTAGCAGTAGAGTGCCAGCCATGAGCAGAGAGATGAAGGCATTAAGGTACCAGCTGGGCTTGATCCAAAGTCACCCAACTGTATTACCATGTCTCTCATGTAGTACCTTGTAATAGGAGAGATAGCATCCCTACTGGAATGGATACTAGAGGGAGGGGACGATGGGGAAGAGGATAGGGGGGCACTATGGTGCTAGTCGATTGATCAAGTAGAGGAAGGACTTGAGCGGAGCAACTCGTAAAGTGGAAGCTACTACCAGATAATTTATTCATGTCTTACTAGGCAGCCTCCTAGGTAAGAGGAGAGTGGGGAAATCAACCGTGACCTGTTGAGGTGCCTTCCCCTACTGTGAACTGTGTTCCTGGTCATCTGTAGGACTAACTAAGTGAGAGATTGTGACCATAGCATTCACTAAGCAAGGTAAGGGAAAAGTGGGGTAAGGGAGGTAACTGACATCATGAGATACCATGAGGAGAGGATGGAAACCTACAAGAGGGCAGACTCTAGGAGGAAAGTCTAGAGGTGATGCTAAAAGGAAAAGAGGAGATGGGTGGTATGTTGCCTAACCCCACCAAGGTGGGGGGGAGGAAGAAAAAGTTGTGATGTTTCTTACAGTGTTTAGTCATTCGCAATTTGGAAGCAAATTCCAATGACTGGAGTTGTAGTGGAGATGGAGGATGATATCATTTGATAGTATCTTTGTTTTATTTTATGATTGAATATGATAGTTGTTTTATGTTTGTTTTGAAGATATATCAGTTGATATATCTTTATTATTTTTGTATACTACTGTAGCAGACAATTATGTAATTTAAAAGATCTAGTGAGTCTAGTATTTGGAACAGCAGACTTTAGCAGACAGTTATTCTTAAATATACTTGGTTGAACAGCCAATTCTTTGATTCCTCACTTTAATTCTTAGAAACTATTACATTCCTCTATGTACTTAGAGTCTGCAATAAGATTAGTCCTCTTCACCTCCTGAAGACTCTCTTATCTACTACTATACTCAGCACTACTTGTTAGTGCCATCAGTCTTATCCATTATCTTTATCATTCCTATGATTATAGTGCTCAGCAAAGTACAGATCACATTATAGTAACATCTAGAAATTTATTACTCTGCCTTTCTGATTGCAGAAACTGCATCCTTAAATTGATAAAATACCTTAATTAATAAATTGTATTATTATATATGATAAGAACCTGGTAGAAGAATACATTAGGGAGTGAAATTTAAATATCCATATGATAAAGTCTAAGGACAGCATTATAAGTAAGGAATAGATTGATAAACAAAGAACTACAACTTAAAAGTAACTGCAAAACAATAGATAACCAGAAATGATTCTATCATTAAACTACTGTGCATGAACTTCAGATCCTTCTTTATGGGCAGCTCGAAACTTGCAAACATACTCTCTTGTTGCTACATGCTTCTGTTCTTCTCAGTGCTACTCATGTTCAGCTTATGCATCTATTGTTCTGGCCTCCTTTTTCTCTGAGTGTCTGGCTATGTGAGAGAATTACAGTTAGCAATCTTCAGACTCAGTGTGCAAAAAAATAGACTTGGTAATAAAGGTTGCAATCCAGAATAAATAACTGAATGTAAATTGAGAAGGCAGTTATAAGGTTAAGTAATAGATCAAGGAATTATTATTAGTGGTGGGGGAGAATGATTCTGGAAACATGATGTTATCTGAATTTGGAGGTTGGCTTTCTGCACTGTGGGAGGTAGTGTAACAAATTTCCTAGGTGTTACACTTAGTGTTGCATCCAAAATTGTCACATTTTTTTTGTAGGAAAATTGGTACAGAGTTTAGCCTTCAGGAACTATAACTTAGATTATATAATATGAAAGGAGAAAAGACAAAAAAATAGGAATATTTGACTAGTTCTCGCATAAATGCAATTTTCTCATGTCTAACAAACATTTATTGTATACCATAGTATTTAATGACTAGCAATACTCACTCATGACCTTACATGCAAGATTTCACTCATGTAAACCTTTTGCTAACATTTTATTTACCTTTCTTCCTTTTTTCCTTTATTCCCTTCCACCCAGCTTACCAGGGATGCATTCTTGTTACCAAGCATGAGAGGCTTAAGCAGATGGAAGGAAGGAAGAAAGCCATCTGATTAGATCACTTATCAGATGATGAGACTGCATTTCCTTAAAATATGATATAGGACATTAGTAGATACATAATTCTCCTTCTACTTTACCCAGCTTATTTTAGTAACTATGTTTATTAAATTCTATATTAAATATCCAAGGGCTGAACTATAAGTGATACTTTTTTTCTTCTACCTTTATACTCATTGCTTGGGCTCATTAGCTACATTTCCCTTGCTTAGTTATATTTTAATACCTTACAAATTGTATGTTAGGAATCCTTATGGTTGCCATTTCCTAAGGGTTTACCTTACAAATAGTTCAAGCCAAGCAGAGCCTTAATATAGGGCTATGGGAACTGACTAACCGAATCCTAAATACCAATACCCCTGCTCGGAAAGAAATAGGTAAAGCAAGAATTGTGATCTCATGCTCCATTGATTGTCAACTGCACTCTGTACATCCTCCAAAACATCCACTCATACCATCTACATGTGAACTACATGTGCATACTCATTCCCATCTATTTTAAGCTAACTTGTAACCTACTGCGAAGGATCGCCAGAGTCTCGTGAGACCCCTTAGACCCTAATAGGATAGGAGGGGAAGTGTCGAAAGAGATATCTTCAATAAGGAGTAGTAAAAGGTATAGGAACTAATATAGTGAACATTCAACTTGTAGTATTAAAGATGAGTGTCCTGTGAGGCCTGAGAGAGTGAATCCTTAAGGGAACGCTGTCTCTTTAATATAAAACTTAAACATAACCATAGCAAAACTATCCTGCCTAAGGCAAACAAAGACAATAACTCTGAAGGGACAGGATATAACTAACAAAACAAGTAAGGGAATCCAACCAAGTTACTTAAACTAGTAATCGCTACTACTGTCCTAAACCAGTAAGACAAGGCGAGAACCTACCATACCCAATATGGTAGTTACAAGGAAAACAACAATTGTGAACTTAAGGAAATAATACCCATAAGGAAGGTTAAACCAATCAGGCATTAACAGTACAAACAGGATTCCGTTACATAACTTGCAAAGCTTGTTTTTACCCCTTTTCCTTGAATTCTGCTGCATCATAGCATAGCAAAAACTAGGAAAGCAGTAATGCCACACCTCCACCTACCATACTGCCTTCCTGTTTTACCTTTTCAACATGGTGGGGGTACTATTTCAGTTTCCCCTAAATGCCCAGTGTGTAGCACACAGGGGGAGGTGCTAGTAGTATTTCGTAGAAAGCTACAGTACAAGTCTTTGGCTTTGTACATTCCTGCCCTAGAGTTGCTGTATAGCTGGTATGCTGAGTATACAATATACTTTCATTCAGGTATGGATCTGAAAAAATGGGATGTATTCAGTTGGCAGGATTGGGAGTATAGTAAGTACAGAGGCAGGGGGGGAGACAGAGGATAGAAATAGAAAGGTGACAAGTCCAGGGGAGAATATTCAGAATGAACATGGTTCATATTTACAGATTTTTACAGTATAGGTTATAGAAGGCATGGGCTAGCTGTCAGAGCAGAAGTGTCAGTATTCCCAACTATCTGTGGGCCCCATAGTGACTAGTTGGGCCACTGCTGAGCTGCCTGGCTGCGATGCAATGGCAAAATATGGACTGTCTTGGTCTTGGAGCTTGTGGAACAACTATTATTGAGAAAGACAATGGGCCCCCCAAAGTGAAGGCATCTTGGATATTAGATGGCCAGTAACTGTAGGTTACTATATGGGATAGCAGGAGGTGCTGGGGGACTGTGAGGAACTGTGGGGATGGCCAAGGATTATCAGAGACTGTAGGTCACAGCAGGGGACCATTCTATAAATCCTATCAGTACTCTATCCTTGCACCCTACTAGTATGATTTCATGTACTCATCCATAATATTTAGACAGGATAAAGTACAAGCAAATGAAGTTAAACAGGGCTAAAGACTAGTTAAATTAAATGATTATGAACCTATTACAAACCTGGCATGGTTTGTAATGATTTCACATGATATATGATTATATGTCATAATATTTCATTTCTCAAATGTTTTTGCACATGACTCAACATCAGCAAAAATATTATCTTGCGCCCTGTGCGTCCTGTGAGTCTGACACACAGGGTGCCCGTAACGATAACCATTAACCAGGACGTGCTGTCGAACCGACGTTGCGTCCTGACGTCGGGTCGTACGCCTGGTGCGTCCTGACAGTATCCAGACACGGACCCCTACGCCAGGTGCGCCCTGACAAAGTCTGATTCTGCACTCTTGCATCCTAACAACGTCTGGTCCTCAGATGTTGCATCATAACAACGTCTGATTCTCGGGTGTTGTATCATAACAACGTCTGATTCTCGGGTGTTGCATCCTAACACCATCTGATCCTAGCCTGTTGCGTCCAGATGCTACTTGATCCTAAGCTCTTACATCGTGGCGATGCCTAATTCTGGCGTCTTCCGCCCTTACATTGCATCCTCGCCTGTGTGCATCAGGATTCCACAATACTCACAATGCGCGCCCTGGGGCCGCCTATCATCAGGCTTTTCCATCCAGATTCTTTCTACGTGATGCTCCTCTCATCTGGATCCCCGCCTGCATACACGATGCGTCCAGATTTTACCTCGACCGCAACACCTCATCTTGATGCTACTACTTCATGTCTGGACCTCCTCAGGATGCCTTCTGAAGTGTGGTCAATTACCCCTGATGCCATCTCCATGTTGCGCCCGGTATTGTCCAATCTTCCCAACTTCCTCCTGATATCCGATATACTACATTGTGATTGCCGTGACACCCTCCAGACGGCTGCCTTTGATAGATTCTACGGTGAATATTGCCCTGATTATTCCTTTGCACTACGTCCTTCGGTTTCTATTGTAGTGTCGTCATAGTAAGATAAATTAAATCGATTACTCATAATCTTTACATGTTCTTAATTCCCCTTAATCACCCTCGGTGACGGTCCCACCCCCCCGCTCCTCATCATCCGGCTTACGATGTCATCCCTGCTGGTGCTTCTTGGCCTTCCTGAGAATCCTCAAGGCTCAACGAGACCCCACGAGATAGAGAAGCGATCGTCACTCTGTCCACCATCGGTCCTACGGTCGGATTATGTGAGTCACCTGGTCTCAGAGGATCTGAATCTTGTAACTGAAGCTCCCGGGCTACCGACGTCTGGCTCAAGTCAAACCAGCTCTCAGTTTCCAGCGACGGATTCCAACGTTCCTGATTTCCCACTAGGTCCAAGTTCCAGTAATTAGTGTGTTGCAGTACAGGCTGTGTAGAAGTGTTGTTGGATATCCAACTCTCGAGCTCAGTGCTTACAGCTTCCCAATTGTCGTCATATCCTTCACGGCAGTCCCGCTGCACCCCGTGAACTTGCCCAACCCTCTTATCGATTGTTTCTTGAATATTTTAGACAATCATATCCTGGATCCTCCGTGGGCACTTACCCCAAGTTTCTTTTTGCCGGTTAAAAAGGTCTTGTGTTTGGTAACAGGTTAGCCGCCTTGGTCGCGAATGATCAGTTGGATGATTCGGTGACTCACCCCCGACTGCCTCAGGCTTGAAGTCCCTGGGCTCCTGATATATCCCCATTTGCCATGCATGCAGTGTATGGCAGATTATGGTGCACGTCAAGCAGATCATAGTGCCATTGATGCGTGCAAGAAACTCGGGATCCACAATACCTTGCATCTTCTTCCCTGCAAAGTACTTACGGAAAATCGCCTCAGGAATCTGGGGTGCAAGGAATTGTAATGTCAAGCCCTAGGTTACGTCCAATTATGGTCAGTAGTAGTCACTATATGGTAGGTGTCTGGTGGAACAAACATCGTACTCTCTCGGGTCGCACATAAACCTGTCCCGTTCCAACAGATAATCGACTCTGCACACCATAGCTGTCGGATCGTCCGGCAGACTATATAACTCCATAATCTCTTTCTTCACCTCATGTACAAACTGGGATCGTACCCCAGAGTGTTTTTGGTGTATCTTTCTACGTTAGTATTGAATTCTGCGTTGCGTCATATATGCCTGAGTCCACTTACCAAACGTGGGCACTGCTCTGAGGGTTCGATGTTTTCAGCATCCGCAATATTAGCAAGCACGGCATCCCAAACTTTGTGCACCTGGGCCATCTGAGCAACAACATTCGGGAGTGGCTGCTCAAACAGGGTGTACTGTAGAATCTGAGTCTTCGCATCAACTAATATGGCCCATGCCGCACCTATAACTATATTTCGCCGAGAGTGAGGAGCTGGACTGGAGATCAGGGTAGCAGATGCAGGACCACGCAGGCTACCCAGTGGGGATGATAACCGTGCATCACTGGATGATGGGAACATTGGAGGACTGTAGGCTCTCCGCCGAATTATGCGTCCAAGATCTGTGGTTGTATGCCAAGCAAGACCTATCTCCTGAGACCCTGATGTGGTCGAAATGCGTATAGTTCTCACCCAATTGTCTCCCTTTCTGGTAGCTACTTGTGAGCCATGATCACGTCTTGATCCGGGGCCCTCTGCTATATCGATGCCTTCTGCATCAGGTTCGGTGTCTGATTCTGTTTCGTCTGGTCCATGTGAGATTTGGTACTCATCACTACTATCATCCGATAGATGCACTGTTTGGGTATTTGGTTGATCATTGGGTTCGGTTTCGGGTTCTGCATGTACCTTGGTCAGCATTGTGCCCTTTTGTGAGCGCTTCGGTGCTCTTCCTAGTCGGCTTGCAATCGAGGGTGGCGAAGAATCCCGGGTTGAGGTCGTGTCTTGAGATTCGTTTTGACACGTTCTGGATCTCCCTTTTCCCGATCCCATGGTACCGTGTTGCATGTCGCTTCTACCTCTGTATAGATTGCTGACTTGGGGCGCTGGCTGACTCCATGTATTGGCTTGTTGCTTATTCATGGTGTAATAGGTTAGCGAATGTCAGGTGTTAGGATTCAGGACGTAGGAAAATCGTAGGTATCTAAAGCACAGTTTGGTGAAGATGAGAACCTTGTATATTTTTCTTGTGTTCTCTATGACGCGTCACGTCTTATACACTAGGGGGGTGTGCAGGATCACAGACTATCACTCGTTATTAAAGCAAAAGATTTGACTGCAAAAAGGTGTTTTGAGAGTGTTCAACGTTATGTTCGTAATAATCTAAGCATTCTCAACTACGATTGGACTCAAGACTCTGGCATGAAAAAATTAGACGAAATGAAGAGGTTACTAATGGAGAAGGTGTAACAAATTCTAGCCAAAAAAGGTATGGTTCAGTGACACTAACTCCTCACGAAGTTCTCGCCTTGCTTAACTAGCACTAGCGATATCTAAAATGGTCTACTGGCATCCAGTCAACACTGCTGAACACCTGAGAGGCTGAATTCAAGCAATCCGACCTGCTCGGACATGAACGTTAGTGATGAGACTGACAGGGGTTGTAGTCTGGCCATTCTGTACCAACTTCAAACCCCGGTCCATCTCATCACTAATGTCCATACCCTAGTAAACATTCGGCTCAGATGATCGGTGAACGCTACGCCTGTTAATGACAGACAATGCAAGCCGCGCCCAATCAAGAAAACTCCAGGTGCCAAAGTAAGGGGGCTTGGTGCTATCACTATTATGACATACCGGGCACTCGAGATTGGAAGGGCTAGCAAGGAGAGGCCCAAGCAAGGGTGTCAAATGGTTTTTTTATTACTAGCTAACAACTACTAGCTAAGAAAGACTAACTAACAAAGCCAAGCTAATATATAGCAAAGAGAAAAGAAAAAAAAGAGGAAAAGCGACAAAAGAAAGCGAAGAATCATTTTCGTGCCCTCCGGTTTCTGGTTCCACGCCGAGGCACACGGGGGGACGCGGGAGCCGGAGGAACAGTCACGGGACTCAGGGGGCTGGAGGCAGCCACAACAGAAGCCAGAGGCGCAGAGGGGGTCGCCGGAGCTGGAAGAACGGTGGCGGGACTTGGGGGGCTGGAGGCAGCCACAACAGAAGCCAGGGGCGCAAAGGGGGTCGCCGGAGCCAGAAGAACTGGGGGGGGGAGCTATCCATGGCCCCATCTTGCCCACCAAAGTGGGCTGCCTCGCCAGGAGTCGTGATGAACTCCGCCATCCAGGGTTGGTCCCGGACAAGCTCAAACATGTCTTGGAGCTTGTCTTCCTTAGACAGCCTGGTGGAAGGCTTGGGGTCACCGGAGGAAGGGGCGTCTCGGCGCCTGGTAGGAGGACGTCTCGACGGGCCCGGTTCCTCGTCCGGTTCCTCATCTGATTCCTCGTCCTATGTTCATGATTAGTTGAGTATGTATCCTGATGTTAGCTGAAATGGGTTTAGAGTTAGAAACTTACGTCCTCAATCACAATAGCTCCATCGCCAGAATCCTCCTCCTCCTCGTCCTCCTCATCCTTCCCCACCTGAAACTCGTCCGCCTCCTCCTCTTCCCCGCCATCCGCCTCCTCCTCGTCCTCCTCTTGCACGGCCCCCCCGATATCTCTGGCCTGCCCACAGCTATCCCAGACCTTGCGGTCGAAGAAGGGATATCTGCCATTGGCAGGCTTGTAGGTCTGGTCATTGTCCTCTCCCTCATCCAGGCGTGGCTCCAGGACCATGAGGTCCAGTGGATGGTTGCCATCATTGGCAAGCAGCCATGCCCAGATGTCCGCATCTTCATGCAGAAAGATGAGTTCCCAAAGTGGGAGAGGATTGGAGGGCACCCGACGAAGTAACGTGGCGCCCTCACCAGATCCCCTGATGAGATATCGGGGGCACCCGATGGGTCCCTCCACACACTGGCCTTTGACTACCCCGAGCAGATTGTTCATGCTCGGTGATGCCATGACCCACCAGGCGATTCCCTGTTCCGTGTCAGTGGCACACCAGGGGTGGCCAAGGAACTGATGCCCAACTTCAGGGGCACCTGTCCGGCGAACGATGTGGATCCTTATTGCCCACGGGCAATAAGAAGTGGCCCGATTGGATTGAGCCACTGATAAAATGTGTTAGTACGAGATAGCGCATCATGGATTGGGGGGAACACTTACTCGGAGGTCCCTCGACCTCACAAACCTTCCTTGCCTCTGCCAGACGACGCCCATTCGACCACTGAAGATTCTTGGCCATGTCCAAGACCAATCGCCTTAGATGGCGGTCGACTTCCTCGACGTCGTCGGCCCAGTGCTTGTCTCTAACAAGCTCGATCCGGGCCGCGATGGGGCGAAGGGCGCGAGCAAAAATTACCGCCGACCCCAATTCGGAGTCGGTCATGTGGTGGTTGTCCAAGCAGCGTGCCTTGAGGTAGGCCCAGACTTCCTCGCACCACGTAGCATACACCGCTGTGCTAGTGTGGGGTTTCGAGAACCCGCGCCAGCTTTTGGCGTATGCTATGTCGCCATAGCGGCCCCTATTAGTGTTATTTTAAAAGATTCTGATATATGTGGATAGGTTAGCTTTCACTTACAAAGAATCCTTGACGGCCGGCTCAAACAGCCTCTTCTTCGTCGCATTCTGCCACATATGGCAGCTAAAAGAAAAGGGTGATCGTTAGCTTGATCTCAGGGGACGTATGAAGATGATCGGTAAGGGAATATTTTCTTACACTCTCTCCGCCTCCCCTCCACTCGTAACCGCACGACGCAGGGCTCTCTGTTTCCTACTCCACTGTTGACCATCGAGAGCCTCGACAGCGGGGCGCCTAAGAGCAAAAGAAAGGATAATAATTATCAATAGAGAATACTTAGATGGAGTGTACTTACTTCCCCAACCTAACAGTGCTGAGCGGGGGAGGGGTAGGCGTGCCAACATCCGAGGTAGCAGGACGAGCAGAGATAGTGGGACGTTTAAGTAAAAAAGAATAGTTAGTATTGCTCACTATAGACAGTCAATGGGCAGATGGAGTGTACTTACTTGCCCATCCTCACTTGGCTGGCCCGGGGTGGTGTGGCTGGAGGGTCAGAAGCGGCGACAATGACAGAGACAGTGGGACATCTAAGAGAAAAACGAAGGTTAATATTGTTCACTATAGATAATCAAAGATCAGACGGAGTGTACTTACTTTGCCTTTATTACCGAGCGTCTTTGCGAGCTCGGAGGCACCATTCCACATCGGACTTTTTTTTGGAAAAAAAGAAAAAGTCAAAAAGGAAAAAGAAGAAAAAAGGATTTGGAAGCCGGGGGGGACAGAGACTCCGGTTACGAGATGGAGAGACAAAGGGACAGAAGGAAGGAGGGACAGAAGGAAGGAGGGAAGGAGGGAAGAAGGGAAGAAGGGAAGGAGGGAAGGAGGGAAGGAGGGAAGAAGAGAAGGAGGGGTGGTTTTATATCACTTGGACAAGAAACATCTTGAGTGCGTTTCTCTGATGCAGAGATGGGAGAGAAGGAGGGAAGGAGAGAACGAGGGAAGGAGGGAAGGAGGGGCCTTCTTATATAGGAAAACCCCTGGGCTCTATAAGAAACACCACGTGCATTTCCAAGTTTGTTTGTATGCCTCATGGTACACGCAAACCACGCTAAGACATCATCACACGTAAACCTGGTGTGGTTTGCGTGTACAATGAGGTGTACATACAAACTTGGTGAGTGATCTCACTAATTGCAGTGGGTGAAGATCCTGAGAGTAGCTCAGGATGGTTTATATATTTAATATATATTTCTAAGTCTATTGTAATAAGTAGGGAGTCTGAAATAATATTGTAACTAACTTTGATAAAATAAGCTTTTAAGCCGCACTCGTGTCGTGATGCCAGGAGACGTCTTGCGGTCCTGACACTGAGAGGCGTCGGGAACATATATTTCTATGTCACCGTAGACTTTGGTGAGAGAGAAATATATATTATGAGAGGTGTCAGGTACCGTACGACGTCACTTGGCATCACGACACTTGTATGGCTTTTGGGCTTAATTTAATTGCGTATATAGGATATATTTCTAAGCCTATCATGATCAGCATATGGCATTGAAATATATGTTATATACACAAATAAAATAAGCTTTTAAGCTGCACTAGTGTCGTGACGCTAAGAGACAACATGCGATCCCGACATCCCGTGAAGTCACGACACCGGTACGGAAAAAAGTTGAATTTATTTCTATATTCAATGGAAATTTCTATTCCTATCATGGTATAGAAATATCTTTTGGATATAGAAACAAAATCGGCTTTTCGCCATACTGTTGTTGTGATACCAAGAGGCGTCGATAACGTATATTTCTGTGTTATCGACACCTCTTAGCAGTAGAGTTGCATGACGACGTCCCTAGCATTGTGACAATGGTACGGCGAAAAACCAATTTTATTTCTATATGCAAAAGATATTTATATACCATGATAGGTATAGTAATATCTATTGGATATAGAAAAAAAAACCCCTTTTTGCCGTACTGTTGTTGTGATACCAAGAGGCGTCAATAACATATATTTCTGTGTTATCGACACCTCTTGGCAGTACAGCCGCACGATGCCCTCACTGTCGCGACAACGGTACAGCGAAAAACAAATTTTATTTCTATATGCAAAAGATATTTGTATACCATGATAGGTATAGTAATATCTTTTGAATATAGAAAAAAAAACAGCTTTTCGCCATACTGTTGTTGTGATACCAAGAGCGGTCGGTAACATATCTCTACGTTACCGACGGCTCTTGGGAGTAGAGCCGCACAACGTCCCCGGCGTCATGACACTAGTATGGTGAAAAGTCAATTTTATTTCTATATTCCAAAGATATTTCTATCTATGGTTTGAAGTTCGTAAGGAATGGCTGGGCTACAGCCCCTGTCCGTCTCATCACTAACATCTATGCCTGAGTAGGTCGAACTGCTTGAATTCAGCCTCCCAGGTGTTCAGCTCTGTTGACTCAACGCGAGTAGACCATTTTAGATATCGCTAGTGCTAGTTAGGCAAGGCGAGAACTTCGTGAGGAGTTAGTGTCGCTAAACAGTACTGTTCGTGGCTAGATTTTATTAACCCACCCACTCTAGCCACCCCTTCATTTCGTCTAATTTTTTCATGCCAGAGTCTTGAGTCCAATCGTAGTTGAGAATGTTTAGATTATTATGAACATAATGTTGAACACTCTCAAAACATCTTTTTGCAGCCAAATATTTTGCTTTAATAACGAGTGATAGTCAGTGATCCAGCGCCCCCCCCCCAACCCGGGACTCCTAGCGGATAAGGTCCGACGCGTCATAGATAACACAGGAAAACTATACAAACTTCTCATCTTCACCGAACAGTTATCGTGATACCAAGAGGCATCGGTAACATGTTTCTACATTACTGACGCCTCTTGGCATCCCAACAACACGACGTCCCATGGCGTCACGTTCGCAACAGCCCGACGTCCCATGGCGTCACAGTCGCGAAAGCAAGACATCCCATGGTATCACGGTTGCGACAGCATGACGTCCCATGCCATCATATCATGGTTGCGACACCGGTACCCATACCCCGATCCTCACACCTTCTGCAGTGTACCTCTAAGGTTTCTACCATATATTCTCATCTACGGGTCTCCACTGCAGCTGCTTCCTCCCACCGCAAAAACATTACATTAAGTCGTTCCAATTTCTATATGCACCAGCCTCTTGGGATAACCTCTGTGAACCTTATTTCTGACCAACCACTCAGGGGTGGCAGAGGGAGAAAGTTACAAACCAGTGTACATCTCTCTATATTGGGCTTCACGGCTGGTATACCTTTGGGCCCTTGTTGTGAGATTTCTGAGGTTGGGAGAATTGGTATTCCGATTGGTTTAGATCTGTGTGTGGAGCCTCTCGTCTGAGCAGATAATCACGATACTAGAACTGACCATATTCTTAACAGACTGCCTTGTGCTCCATGATTCTAAACGTCCCATACCATGCTACATCTTTCTCAACTCCCCCGGCATCGTACCAATAATGGCACACCAGGAAACCTTATGTGTCCCCTCTACCACCAAACAGCCACCGTTATAAGGCAAAGTCCTGGGAGCAAGGAGCTGGTAATAATTGATACCACACTTTATCCTACGGTGAAGTCCCGTGTTGATGGGGGGTCTGCCTCAATGAAGCTCTCTCAGCCCAAGGGCAAGCAACCAAGGCTCAGGCCAAGGACCGATAGCGAAATGGAAGGCTGGTTTGATAAGGGAATGTCCCTGACCCGGGAGGACCAGGCGGCCTGTGAGGAGGCAAAGGAGAGGGGTGAGAAGGTGTTTCGTGTTATTCAGCGCAAGCAAGGTATGCAATAGCAGGCGTGTAGTACGTGTCGTGGAACACTCAAATAACACATCCTTAGGAAACATTATCGAAGTCTTCCTCAATATAGATATCGAGATGCACAATTCCTGTCCACATCTGGCCAGCCTGCAAGCGTTATCCCTGGACCAAAGCGATGCACTTGGCGCATCCTATCAGCAAGTGAACATTGGTGTAGGCGAACTGTATGTGGCCCTCGATTGCAACTATCGCCGCCTTCTTGTTGTATTTGCCAATCCACCCTCCACCATCTACGGTGAGCAGGTTGGGGCAAGGATCGTGAAGCAGGCTACGGACAACATTACCAACTACTGTGAGATTCAGCCTCCGAGGCTTCCCGGCAGCATAAGGCACAATCATACTGAGGATTGGCTCCTGCAAAACCCACAACACTATGCCTATCCGAACTCGGGCTGTGGGGTGTTCCATTGGGGCAATTGGGCACAACAGGAAGATGAGGGTCTAGGACCTGTTTTGACTAAGGATACAAACAACGTCGGTTCAAATACAGGCGGCGACCTACAAGTGCTGCTTGCCTCATTCCAGAATATCACACTGCTTAAGCGGTTGCTTCTTGGGGCTATTGACAGGCCACAACGCGACACAATGCAGTCCGCCATTGAGCTATTACCCCCTCACTTCCGGAATCCCTGGACCAATTATGACAATGAGTGCTTTTCCCTACGTGCGTGCCTCATCAACGTCGTAACGGAGCACCACTTGGACCATGGCAACCTTGACTGGACGATGAGTGCGCCATTGGGACAGTTTGAAGGGGCTGGGTTTTGTGTATTTGATTTGGAGCAGTGCTTTTACTTTCCAGCGGGTTCGATCGCAGGCATCCGCGGTCGCAGGCTAATCTACTTTACAAGGCTCTGGACTGGTTCCCAACTCTGCTTGGTTTCGACTATGCATGGGTCCCTGCTGCCGTATGTTTTCGGGAGTCAGACTGAGGCAGGTGCCCATAGAGGGCTGACGTGCAAGCGGAAGCATGATTACGTGAATGGCACTGCTCTACCTGATCTCCGGAACAAGGGTTCCGATTCTGAATCCTTTCTGAGAAATTAACTTAGCTTATTTGTATGATGGGATGTATCTGCCCTCTGTTGTGTTGGATTACCCTCGAGGGCATGTGGCTGTACGGATATGTGGATGTGGATTTGTGGCGGATCAGACTAAAAAAGATAATATGAGAACAATTGATAATGTAGCTAGCAACAACGTTCCTAAGCCTACCGTGACGTGTAACTAACATTCGTGAAATAAGGTTCTAATTTACATAAGTATCGTGATATGAAGTGATGTCGAGTGATGGCCCAAGAAGGGGAAGTAGCTTGTGTTACAACAGAGAGGATGAGATGATCTGATATGATAGGGTAATACAAGGCGTCAAGCTACAAGTGCTAAGCCTGTTTGGATACTAGGTACAGTTCATCGTGTGGAAACCCCTTGACCCAGTGTTCCACTGATACGCATCAAGATCAACACTATACAGTACAACTGCAAATCATAATATATAGACGACCCTCGAGATCGACTAGGCAGACTTTCACCATGGCTGTCAAATTTCCATTTTGTCGCCAAAGGTACATGCGGGCAGGCGCATACGAGAAACACCTGCGAACTGCGCATGCAAATCTCGACATTGTACTTGCCTCTACTATACGACATACACCTTCCGTGAGTCCTATTAATGACACGGAAACAGATCTATTCCTCGACCCAGAGGTAAATGACGAGGACGAACCGCCAGATTCAGACTATGAGTCTAATCCGGACCCCACTGGATGCGACGCCGACGCATTGAATGATGACGTCGCGCACGAGTCTGATGCTGAAGTACTCAACCACAACACCTCAGCAACAGCCGGCAGACAAGCGCATTACCCAGGCGCCGGGGAAGCGATTGGAGACGTGAGCGGGTTTGAGGATGAACACCGTACTCTGTGCCAGCATCCATGGGCCCCGTTTGCCAATGCTCACGATTTCAAACTTGCATCTTGGTTCATTCAGAGCAAGGTCTCGAAGTCTCGAATCAATGAATTCTTTTCCAGCGGTCTGGGTAGTTCTGCATCAGTTGGCTATAGTTCAATGTACACACCGGAGAATCATCTCCGATCATTGGACCCCTACAGTCCTTGTCTACAATGGTTCGAAGGTGAAGTTGACAATGGCAAGAGAATGCAGCATTTCTTCTATCGGAACATCTTTGACTGTGTCAGATACCTTCTTCGGCAGATAGCATACAGGGATGACTTGGTCTACGCGCCGCGCCGTGAATATGATCAGAATGGACATAGGATATATGCCGAAATGCATACAGCGGACTGGTGGTGGGACGTACAAGTACTGTGCACCCTGCTTTGCAACCTCCTTCAACAGGGCACTGGCTAACCGTTTATAGGATACACTTCTACGTGGTGTAACTCTGGTTCCAATAATTGGAATGGCCGATCAGACACATCTTACCAACTTCCAGGTGACAAGAAAGCGTAGCCTGTCTATATTACGACCGGAAATCTCCTATCGACTAGGCGTAACAGACCTGGATCAATGGCAGTTCTCCTTCTTGCACTATTACCTGTCCTGCCCAAGTTCCCACAGTCCTCTTCAGCAGACAACCTGCAGAGATGAATCAATGCCAACACACTACAAGGCGTATTTGAACTCATATTGTCACCCTTGCAAGATGCGGTGCTTGATGGTGTCTCAATTGACTGTGCAGACAGAAAGGTCCGGCGGTGCTTCCCTATCTTGTCCGAGTGGGTTGCGGACCATATGGAAAACGTTGCACTATACGGAGTAAAATCCAACACCTGTCCGAAATGTGAGGTGCCTCCTGATGCATTAGGAACCGATACACAGGGGACATATTGGACGTGAGATTATGCCACATATGAACGTCTCGAACAAGAAAATGAGCATCGGTCGACAGACTCTGGGTCGGGAGACATGAATACCACGTTTGACGCACTTGGTATTAAGATGGGACGGAATGTTTTTCATGGGCTTCAACGGGTTTCAGCACCTGATCTGCACAAGCCGGATTTGCTCCATACAGTTTATTTGGGACTATTCAAGCATATAATGGACTGGGTTCAGGGATTCCTCAAGAAACACACACGACTGCAGGCTTTTGACGATACCTGGAAGGCTTTACCACCATACCCGGGATTCTTTGCACCCAAAAAAGCATACCGCGAGGTTATGCAGTGGCAAGGAAAAGAGATGAGGAACCTGGGGCGTTGTCTTTTGGGAGTTCTCGCCGTGGCATTGAGGCAGCCTGAGAGTACGCAAGTATTACCATTCAAACATGCGCTCGCCTGCGTCAGGTCGTTGCTCGATTTTACTTTGATGGCCCAACATCGAAGCCATACACCTGAGACCTTGGATTATATGGAACAATATCTCAATCGGTTTCATGATACGAAAGATATCTTCTTGGAGTTTCGAATATCAAAGAGGACATGGGCAACGGTTGACAAGCAGCGAAGGGAGCTATGACATCTGAGAATACGGGTAAACCAATATGTTGCGAAATCCAACCAGCGTCGGGCACGGGAGCAGGATCGTGAAGAAGAGATCGACCAACGTATGGAACTAATCCATACGGAATCTCATTTCAACTTCATTAAGATGCATCTACTAAGTCATTTTCAGGGTCACATATACCAGTTTGGCAACATTCAGATGTATTCCACGGAGTGTGGCGAGCTCGTGCATACGGAACAAATCAAGGAGGGGTGGCGCCGTTCCAATAAAAACGATGCCACGAGACAGATTCTGCACAGCTATGGTCGCCAGCATGCCATGCGAATGAGACTTTTGAACCTGGATTCCCTGCGACGTCGCGGGGCTGATCTTCCTGCCAATGTCGTGGAACATTTAGCGAAAACGAATTCTGTATCGGCGCCAGTCACCAATTGTAGGATCCTGAAGGGTCATCGTGATGATGTTTCCGATGTGATGGATTTTTGCAAGGTCTTGGGTATCTCACCGGAGAGCATCTGTCGGGAATTGATTCCATATAGCCGGAATAGCCTGCCCACTGAGCGCCGCCTTCCTGAAGATCCTGCCATACTTCGATTCCTTCCGGTTGAACTACTAACCTAACTTGAAATCCCCGTTCTAGCGTTCCAGGAAACCGACATTTACGATATCCATAGGGCACGCTCCACTGGTACCCGACTCTTCAGGAACCAGGCGAGTTGCAATGATTGGGTTTGGGTACAGATGGGTGGCGAGCATATGTATGGTGTCCTCCAGGGCCGTCTCCCCGGAAAGCTCCTGGCGCTCTTCAAAATCAGACACTACACGCACGAGGACACGGTTTGCAGGCTTGCATGTGTCCAAATATTGAACATGGTTAACTCGGGACACGTATCCGATGTCCACGGCCTTGTCACGGTACAGCTAAGGGAAAATGCATGAGAGTTTACTATAGTAGACATAGGGACGATCCTAGGCCTGGCACACCTCATCCCAGAGACAGACCAGCGATGGCTTATTAACAGCCATATTGATTTAAGGACATTTAACGAGATTTATTGAGGAATCATGAGATCAGATAGTCGGGCGACAACTGTTGGCTTGGGCAAGTATTCTGCATCGAGGATGGTTGAATGGCATGGAGAATATTATAGCATCTTTCATTGCAACCTGTATATAGAAACCTCTATGTAGAAACTAATTAATAGAAACTAAATAATAGATACAACTAAAAGTACACGATGTAGAAAATTACAGTAGGGGATTGGTCAGTCCTTGAGATTGGTACCCTGATGACACCACGCAGTGAAACGTCATGGGTCCCGACGTCGCGATGATGCCGTGGGACATCGTGGATCCCAAGGTCGCTAGGACGCAGTGAAGAAACCAGAGAGATTGCGACGAATCGCCGCAACGCCCTGTGGCCTCACAGTGAGGAACCGACAACGGCGACGCGTCAGGATGCTGGGAAGGTTTAGGGCCGGGATGGGGACATCGGGGGATGCAACGCATCTGTGGTCGATGTTAGGATGGAGTTATGGCATCGCGATGAGAGACAGAAGGAATGTGACGAAGGGCAGCCCTGTGTGGCCACGCCCAGTGACACTCCCATGGGGCAGCGGCCGTAGCCAGATGTCAGGATATGGGGAAGAAGCTGTGACAGAGATGCAGATGTCCAGGGGTCGTGAGGATGTCGACCTGATGTCAGGTAGTGTCCTGACGCCGCAAAGCGTTGCTATGCGACACAGGATGCACCAGGCGCAATGTTGTGTTGCAACATACATCATGACGCATAGGGCACAACAGGGGATTGCAACGGAACTCTGCACATACCAGGCGCACCAGGCGCACGAGAAATGCGGCGTGCATCAGGACGCGACGCCCATACATCAGACATGGGTTTTTTTTTTGCTGATGAATTGAGTCATATGATATTATGCTTCTCATACTATGCCTCAAGTATGAGTCATAGGATTTCACATGACTTACAATTGTGAGTCATCATTGTTTATATTTGAATTTGATGAGTATGTTGAGCATTGACTCATACATGCGCATATGAGTCATAAGGATTTAGAGGCATGACTTTGTTTATATGAGTCATGAGGTTTCGCACATGACCCATTTCAGTGTCATGGGACTTTCATGTATGACCAAGTTATAGTCATGAGGTTATATATTACATGCGTATAAGAGTCACAGTTGTGACTCTTTAATTTGTAACCAGGTTGCAGAAAGAACTATATAAGGAGGTCAATAGGACCTACTCATGCGAAGGTTGTGGCTTGGCTGCCACAATCCCGTGAAGATAGCTCGCTCACTTTTGGGGGCGCTCTATAGAGTGCCTGCCTGCTCAACATCACTTGATGGCTCAACATTACTTTGTGGCTCAACATTACTTTGTGGCTCAATATTCTATAACTACTTCCGATTTTAATTTTAAATATACCAAAGTAGTTTAATTTATACCTACCTCTTTCAATCTGGTAGGTAACTTAATACCAGCAATTATTAGCTTCGATATTGTTCATTTATATGTGTGAATTACACATCTTCTATTTGCATATGCTTTTATCTCATCTAAAAATGACTTGTATTCTGCTCTTTCAGCCTATTTTCTCACATTTACTACCCGTTGAAGCTATTTTTGTGCATTTTCTACCTCCACATCCTCCCTTCTTTTCACTATTTGTCTTGCATCAGAAGCATAGAGCACACCAACCTTTTAGATCCATCATCGGTTTTGGGGTCTACATCTTGCATTCCTTGCCTGTTCTGCAGCCTGTGCATGTTCCATGTGTTCCATAGCCAATGCCCCTGATTGTGCTTGAGCCAAACCACCTTCAAGAACCCTCTTGAGCTTTTGTTGAAAGGTGGGAGAAAGGTCTCTAGCATCCTGTTAGAGCTCTTCAGACTGTTGTTTAAGGCTGCGAATAGTAAGAGGAATTAAGGAAGAAGACAATGAGGCAAGGTCTAACTGAGACTGTAATGTAGCTTGACTTGGAGTAATAACTGCTTTGTGTAACTTGGAAATAACGATATCAGGATTATATGCAATTAAGCCTATTGCATGGAAGGCTGAGGAGATTGTAGATGATTTGAAGGTTTGTAGGCGAATGGAATCGATAGTATCCAAGAATTCTGCCTTATCAAAATTGCCACATCCTGTACAAGTTGCAGCCTCAACTGCCTCAGCTTGGAAATACTTATATGGCTGAAAAACTAAAACATCGAGTGGTTGTAATAGATGACTGGTGTAAGGTGGGAGGCAGAAGACTATTATTTTGTGAATATCACAGTAGTCTAGAAACTGTTTTGTACAATGGGAACCAAAACCATCAAGAATTAAAAGTCAATATTCACTGACTAGCTGCTTGGATAAAAACCTTTTGAAGTGTATAAGCCAGTTCATGGTCAAATAATCATTGCTATAACCAGTCTCGGAAGTGCCCACAATGTAGTCATCAGGAATGTTTGTTGTGGTATACCAGGGTTCTGGGTGGATGACACCAGGAATAATAATCATTGGAGGGAGAACAAAACTATCCCCATGGATAGTTCCACATACTGAAATAAGTTCCCAATTGGTGGAGCTTCCAAGGTAAGACTGACGATCTGGATCATGAGTAATGCTCCATTGATCATATCCAGTCCCAATATGAAAGCCCGTCTCATCAAAGTTGTACCGATCTGCAATCCTAATATTGAATACATTGCATGTAGTTTGATAGTTCTCGAACCACTCTCTTATATCATCAGGTTGATGTGCATTCTTATGGTCACCATGAATAGTACGCTGTTTTCAGATAGGATAGGTAGGATGTTAGCTAAGAAAGTGTTGGGCGCAATGTTTTCCAACAACTAGTGCAGGTGAGGATCCCAAATGAGTATTTTGGAGGATCGTATTGGCACAACCCATCAGCATTGGTAATCTGGCACTTGTGACAACATTGGATAAACAATCAAGATATTGACATACAGCTAGCTCCTGATCACTGGATAGTATTTTGTTGGTTCCTGGTCAGTCCTTTTTAGATTGATGCCCTTTCCAGCTTGCCCTTAGGCGTGAAATGGGTATTTCGAATTCCTGTGCTGCTGCTGCAATATTCAGTGTATCTTGTTCTAAGGTCTGAAGTGAGTGGAGAGCAGCCTGTATGCAGATTTCAATATCATTATAAGGCTCAACTGTCTGACTTGGTAGAATAAAGGAAGGCAGTGGAGGCATAGGAACTGATTGGAGAAGAGCTGATAATAAAAAGATTGAGGTTTGAAATTGTAGATAGAGTTGTATTGTGAAGATGTTTGATGGAGGTGTGATAGAATAGTCAAGAATGTATAAGAGATTGAATTTCATTTAGATTAAATTCTTTTAATAGTTATATTCTATTAGATTAAAATTTAACTTATATTAATATACAAAGGTAGGTAAGATTTAAAGTGATGTTGAGCCACAAAGTGAGGTTGAGCCAGGAAGTGATGTTGAGCTGGCAGGTACTCTATAGAATGCCCCCAAAAGTGAGTGAGCTAGCTTTGGGGGTGTGTGGCAGCCAAGCCACAACCTTGGCACAAGTAGTAGTTAGTTCTTCACACAACCACCTAAGTTATTTCCTATCTTTTAAGTTACGAATAAAGTACCTTCATGCTCTTTATACACAAGACCAAACTATCATGAAAAAGGAACAAGACTATCACTAGTCGGTGCTATAAGGACTTAGTATTGGCAAAGGTCAATATCTAAGATGTAGCATAAGACAACAAACTGTTGGGATTCTGAACAGAGAATAGAAGCTGAAGTTAAGAAAGTTAGCAACAGAAACTAACTATATAGTTATTGCTTGTTGCGAGATAAGAGATAGGGGAGATCTTATAGCTGATCATAACAGAACCAAGGAAACTTCAAAAACTTCACAATATAACTATATCCTATAGGGAGATTTTTTTTTGCTTGATTGTCTCTTTTTCTACCTCCTCTAAGTAGTATCATACTACTGTGAATGAATTTTCCTCCTCTCACCTCCTATCCTCCTTATTCTTTCTGAAAAATACTGTCTTAACCTACACCCTTACTTATCTGCTCTCAGAAGTGGAATATTGCAGCAGTGTACCCAAGTATCTCAGGCCAGCTGTCTTACAGTATCTAGCAATAACATCCATCTTTCATAAAGACAGAAGTCTAAGGAGTTGAGTATAGGTCCCTACCATCCCATACTAGTACTACTCCTGAATGAGTCTAAGAGTAACCTAGAGGGCCCAGGGGTGACCCTCAGTCACCTATAAGTAGCCACTATTGCCTGCTAGTGCTTATATAGTGCTTACAGGTATGATGGTTGCTGGTGGTCAGGATATCTATAATGATACCTAGAGGACCTAGGGGGTCCGTTGTGGGTACTGTCTTCAATGATACTGTCTGTCCCACTATTGGATGAGGATGGACTGGACTATTGGATAATAGTAATGGTAACTATGTAGCTATTATGCATGGCAAAAATTAACTGAATACCCTGGGTAAGCATACCAACCATAACTGTGCAACAACTCTGCACAATAAACCCTCCTTAAAAAATCATCACCTCTCAACTAAAACCTTATAATTTGCTCTCCTTCTTTTATTGTAAGAAATAATGTCTCCTATTCTTCACAGCTATGCCCATAAACCTATTCCTTCTAAGCATCTTAGTGAATGGATACAAGGAAGGATGTATGGGTTGCATGTGAGAGGCATGATCTTGAGAGAAATTTACAACTATGTGAACAAGTTACTTCCTACTGCTCATGTATTGAGTCCACTCCTGCTAATCTCCTGTACCGGCCTTTTATAGTTTCTGCCACTACCTATATCACATAACAGACCATGATGTCAGTACAGTTCTTAACAGTTCTTATACTCTCTTGAGTATACATTATGTCATGCTAGACTATCCTTATAGTCCCACTATGTAATGCCTGATGGAACCTACTTTTATATTCTTTCTTTTATAAGTATAAAGATATTTGTAGTAGAGAGAGAAAGGTGTAACTGTATAGATAGTCTATTACTTAGGTGGTTGTGTGAAGAACTAACTGCTCATTTTTTTTTTTTTTATCTTTTTTTATTTTTATTTTAAATCCTAAAATATATTTGTTTAAGGTACAAAACTTGCATGCAGCATTAAGCTAAGGTATCAAAAACCTCCACCCAGACATGGCCCCAGAAAGCTACAGAGAAACCATGGCCTGAAGACCTAGTCAAAAACATTATTCCAACAAGCACCCCTCCTATAAACTAAAAAAGATATGAAGTCCCTCCAAAGCCATGCAACAAACAGAGAAACAAAACCCCTGACTGTGAACTAACAAAAGGAAACCCGGAGCAAACCCAAATCCTAGGAGAAAACTCATACACAGCAGTAGGGCTTGAGTACAAATATTGATATATTGTCCACTTGCAGTGACATCCTCCATCTCCACTACAACTCCCATCATTGAAATGTATTTCCTATTTGGGAAAGACTCAACACTGAGAAAACATCATGAACTTCTCTTCCTCCCCCCCATCTCGGGAGGGTAGGGGAACATACTTTCCATCTCTTGTTTGCATTTCAGCATCTACTACCTTCTTCCCTTAAGATGTCTGACCTCTAGAGAATGCTCACTCACCTCTCCCAGCATCTCACAATGTTGGTGACCTCCTCTACCCTACTTTTGCTTCACCTTGCTTAGCAATCACTACAGTCAGGACCACTCAGTTGGTCTTTCTACAGACGGCTGAGCATACAGTTAGCAGTAGGAGGAAACCTTTCAACAGACCATGGTCAATTTCTCCATTCTCCTTTTTGGTGGAGGCTGCCTAGTCAGACACGAATGCAATATCCAATAGTAGCTCCCACCTTCTGAGCTGTCCCCTCCTTCCTCTCTTTCCAATCAAGTTCGATCAACTAGTACCCTACTGCCCCCCTTTCCTCTTCCCCATTGCCTTCCCACCTCTGGGATCTTTTCCAGTCGTGACACTATCTCTCCTATCGCAAGGGACTACATGAAAGACGAGGTAATACAGTTTGGTCAGCTTCGAATGAATACTAGCTGGTACCTAGGTACTACCCATCCATTTCACGGTCGATGACCTTTCACCATCAGCTGGCACCTTACTGCCACCACCACCCCCTCTGTTCAGGCTGGTTTCTGGGCCTCCTCACTTCTGCCACACTACTACCAGGTAACTGGCTCCCAACTCAACCCCCTAGCTTGGACCTTTTCATCCATGTATATTATTATCCAACTTTCTCTAGGGCTGGCTGCAATATTGCCGGTTTGGTTTACCTTGGGTTTTGGGTTTTAGGATTTCTTTGATAGGTGCACTGTCAGGAGTTTGGTTTTCTTGGTTACTGTGCAATGTTGGTGGCATTTCATACCTATTGTAGTTTACAGGGGGTTGCTTGTTGGGATAGTTTTTTTGACCAGGTCTTCAGGCCATGGTTTTTCTATAGCTTTCCGAGGCCCAGTCTGGGGTGGTGGTTTTTTGACGTGATAGCTCTGCAAGCTTCATGTAGATTTTGTACCTTTAAACGAAATTAAATAATCAGATATAAAAAAAAAAGAAAAAAAAAAGAAATTGTCTCCTAGCAGTGAGGTAGGGAAGGCGAGAAGCTATCCAGGTGTATAACTGTAATGTGTGTACATGTTGTAGCAACTGTATACTGGTTACGCTTATGTTTTCCTTTGTTATGATTTCATTTATTCTTGCTTATGTTGAATGATTGATTGTTTCACTACTGTGATCATTAAGATTCTGGTAACTTGTTTATGTTTGTATTAGTTATGCTTTTGTACCAATAAGGTTTTGCCCTAGGGATTCCAAGGGAAGGAATGGTCATGTATACTGGCGGTAGAGATAAGGCTTAGGTGGAGGATTGCCTTGGACTTTCAGGATTCTGGTAGGATCACAAGATTCCAGTGGTGTGCACTTACCAGTAATGACCATGGTTGCAGGTTTTCAGGAACCTCTACCTTGGATGGAGGAAATCATGTATTTCAGACAGGCTTCCTGACTAGCAGGAACTGCCAGACTTCAGACAGAACCTAGATAAGAAGTATACTTTGTTAAATAGCTATTCTCTTGTTCCCTTTTCCCTTTAATTCTTCTAAGACCTTCTTGTCTTTACCTCTTTAGTCTCCCTTAGGAATCAAATGATAGCTGACCTACTGCCGATCCCTATCCTATTTGTTCACAGAGATTCCTACCTGTTACAATGGCAGAAGTGATGACCCTGATGCCCACCATGACAGAGGTCATGGATGGAAGATAATAAGGTACTAGCTACATAGGTAGCAGGAGGGTACTAGCTGATGAGCAGACAGGTGGCAGTAAGTTAGCCGCTGGGGTAGCTCCAAAGTTGACTGACCATATTACTGTATCTCTTATGTAGTCCTTTGGGATAGGAGAGAGGGCATCACTACTAGAAAGAATACCAGAGGTAGCGGGCAATGGAGAAGAGGATATGGAGTCAGTAGGGTACCAGCAGATTGACTAAGTGGAAGCAGGACAGGAGGGGAGCAACTCGCAATACAGGAGCTACCATCAGATAACCTGTTCGTGTCTGACAAGGCAGCCCCTTAGGACAGAAGAGAATGGAGAAATTGACCATGGCCAGTTGAAGTGTCTTCTTCTACTGTGAACTGTGTTCCTGGCCATCTGTAGAAAGACCAAGTGAGAGATCTGAACCATGGTGTTCACTAAGGTAGGAGAACCAAAAGTAGAGTAAGGGAGGCAGCCAACATTGTGAGATGCTAACAGGTACAAATGGAAAGCCACAAGAGGATAGACCATGAGAGGGAAGACAGCAGGCAATGCCAAAAGGCAAAGAAGGGATGTATAGTATGTTTCCTGACCCCTCCTTAGTGGGGGAGAGGAAGAAAAAAAGTCATAAAGTTTCTCATAGTGTTGAGTTGTTGCCAAACAGGAAATAAATTTCAATGATCAGAGGTGTAGAGGAGACAGAGGATGACTAACTACTTGTGCTCTTCCTGTACTTTTTATAGTTCTTCCCATAACCTGCTTACAAATCACTAACTACTCTTGAGTTACAACTGTAATTCATATCCTTGCATAATATAAAACCACCTGATCTAAACTTGATCATACTTGAAACTCACATGACCTCTATGTAGGTCATGTGTATCAAATATCATATGACTCAAATGAGTCACTATGCAATCATTAATAATACCACCTATGACTCACAATTGTGAGTTATGCATGAAACCCATATGACTTCTAATGAAGTCATGTGTGCAAACAACATAAAGCCATTACAGACCTATGAACTCATAATTATAGGTCATGTGAAAACCTTGTTTTCCTCACTAGGTTTGTAATAAATAGCATATATTTTTATATATGACAAATAAAGGAGTATCAAACAAAACTGCCCACGACTGTTTTCAGCAATCACCTGAAATAATTAGCTAACTCTTCCAGACTGTAATTCATGCTATCAACTGTATGGCACCTGACTTTCTGAGTAACCCAAGTTCTAGTAATATAGAACTGAATCTTGTATTACTAGAAATTTACTGAAATCCCAAATTCTACCCCTTTTTCAAAAATTGCCTGGGTGCAATAGACAGTTCTCTTATTCCTGTTTGTATTTCCACATTTGATTCTGTTACACATAGAACTTGCAAAGGCTTTACTGCATGAAATATATTTATTGCATGTACTTTTCATTGTACAATTCAATCCTCATTTACAGGATAGGAGAGGTCTGCACATAATACCTAAGTGTTAGTAGTTACAATAGTAAAGGGATTTGATATACTAGCTAGGAAGTACTATCTGGCCAATCCAGGTCAGGTGATGGCATTTCATGATAATTTCTTACCCCCTTTTATGGAATAAAATATCATTCAAAAGAACAAGTGATCAACAATCAAGTGTAAGTCTTATTGTTAATTATATGCTTAACTATACGAGTATTGTTATCATTTACTAACCTAATATTATATTGCAATTAAGCCCCAAAATTCCAATGATCTCTTTAATCTGAGGCATGCAGCAGCCAGAAACTATATTCAAAGAACTTTGGGAATCTTAAAAAGATGATTCAAAATTCTAAAAAATGCTACAAGATATAATGGTGAATCTGCAGCAGCACTATTTAATGCAATATACTGTGTGCATAATATCAGTGGTTGTGATAGAATTCCAATTGATATATGAGGACTATGTTTGTCACTGGAGAAACAAAAAATATAACTGGAAATTGCACAGATCTTAAGACATGTACTAAGTGTAAGGTGAATGAAGGAAGAAGGAGAGGAGTTAAGAGAAGCAATTGCTGATGAGATGTGGAAGAGCTACCAAATTATTATCAGAATAAGATGTTTTGCTAGAGGGAAAGTTGATTAATGTACATAAATAAAAGCAGTTCTAGATAGTCAAGTACTGGTTTCAACTGTATAGCCAAGTGGATTATCCTCTTTACCCAATCTTCCTAAAGCTGGTCTAATAACTTTACAGAAGTGATATAATAAATGAGACTATTTTCCAAGAGATCAATTGCCACAGGACCCTCAGTTTCAGTAAACCTTCTATCCTTATACATCCCTATCAAGATAGTAGGCACTTTGCAGTATTGTTGGAACTTATCTTGAGGAGGTGGAGATAGAGGAGGGATAAGTGGTTAGGGTGGATCATCAAGCAAGTTGATAGAATAAGTGTCAGCCTATTGCTTACATTTGTTAGCCCAAGTTTCAGCAATTAAACTAGATACTTGATGAGAAATCTAGTTGAAAAGTTTGGAGAATAACATATTACTAGCCCAAAAAGATCTAGATCTGTTCCGTTTTGACGTGATATTTAACCACAAAATGGGCCAACTGGTTTGAGGTAACTGTTGACTATGGTCTAGAGATTCTAATCTACAACTACTTCCTTTAGATACCACAAGTGCATCTTCTAAGATTTCTATTAAATTATCCTCTTCTGCTTCATATCTATAAGTAGGAGAGGGGGTTGGTATTACTATAGATTTGATTTCTTTTATATTGTTGACATAGTAAATATTCTTACTCAAATACTAGTCAGGACTAGGACTACTATCCATTTCACATGGACTACAATCACCTACCTTATTACAATCATCATTTCCCCCTTCCTTATTATCACTTATCTGCTTAAACAAGCTTCCTCAAATTGAGAGCTGACTACTAGAAGGAATGAAATTATTTGAACCTGTTGCCAAGGTGTTGCAAAATATCTCATCCATAGAATAGTAGTTCTCCAGTAAATAGTGCCTAAATTCTGATGCTGTAGGGTGCTTCTAATATAAATAATTATTATTAGTATTTAAATTTCTGTAAATCTTAGTATTAAATGATACATATGGCCAAATAGTTATTCCAGACATTATCAGAGATAGTAACAACTCCCACCTCATCATTCCAGCCTAAGCCAGAAGAATTTAACAAGTGTGTGAATATCTTCCACCTCTGTTTCATCCAAGATATATTCAAGATATATTTGTTCACCAATATAGCAGGGAAAAGTGAAACCATTTGTACAAAGAGTTTACTTATGGTCTACAAATGTATCCTCAACTGCTGTACATCTCTTTCTCTTCAATAGCACCTAGATTGAATTTGATCCCAACATCATGGCGAATATCTTTTTTAAAACTATTGTCCAATTGACTGCCCTCATGATATTTTGTCACCTTAATATCAAGTAGCTACCGCTCAGCATACTTTATTCAGACTGTCTTTGGAGATCTAAGAGGGATAATAAATTGTGGGGTCATGACTATTAAGCAGGTAAGTATTGAATAGAAAAAGAATAAGCAAACTGAAGTCACTGTTGAAATTGGTGGGAAACTCAGGCAGACTCTAGAAATTAAGGAGAGGGGCAAGCAGTAACATGTGTACAGGTTCTGGCAACTATATACTAGTTATGCTTCAGTTTTCCTTTGTTATGTTATTTTGTTTGCTCTTGCTTATATTGATTGATTGATTGTTTTATTACCAGTATCATTAAGATTCTGGTAACTTGTTTATGTTTGTATTAGTTATGCTTTTGTATGAGCAAGGTTTTGCCCTAGGGATTCCAAGGGAAGGAATGGTCATGTATACTGGCGGTAGAGATAAGGCTTGGGTAGAGGATTGCCTTCGGCTTTCAGGATTCCAGTAGGATTACAAGATTCTAGTAGTGTGCACTTACCAGTAATGACAGTGGTTGCGGGTTTTTAAGCACCTCTACTTTAGGTTGAGGAAATCATGTATTTGAGACAGGCTTCCTGACTAGTAGGAAAATGCCAGACTTCAGACAGAACCTAGATAAGAAATATACTTGATTGAATGGTAATTCTCTTGCTCCATTTCCCCTTCACTTCACCTAAAGACCTTCTTAGCTTTCCCATCTCTAGTCTCTCTTATGAATCGAATGATAGCTGGTCTACTGCCAATTCCTATTGTATTAGTTCATACAGGTTACCACCTGTTCCATTTCTTTCACCTCAGCAGGTAAGTTAACCCTCTGCAGGTTCTCTGGTTGTCAGGATGAGAACACCAGGTAGGATTGATCACCCTTCCTGTATCTTGATAACTAGTCAGAAGCAGGAGTGGCAGGGAAAAATACTACCAGCTCAGGTACTACAGTCACAATTTCAGAATAAAGTGGTCATTCAAGGACAAGGTTCAGAAGGATATCCAGATCACCTCACAGGCTAGGGTTTACTCAGAATCATTTGGCAACAGAGAGCAATTCAGACTTGGAAACTGAAGCTTCAGTACAAGTTGGAAGCACCTTACAACAAGGAGACCTTAACTCCAACACAGAGGAGGACCTCATGGTAGAACAGATCATCCCATGAGTGGTAAGAGGCAATAGTTATTACAAACCTGGCATGGTTTGTAATGGTTTCACATGACATACGATTGTATGTCATCGTATTTCATTTGTTAAAGGTTTTGCACATGACTCGATTGAGTCATATGATATTATGTTTTGCACTATGACTCACATACAAGTCATAGCATTTTATATGATTCACAGTTGTGAGTCATAGTTGTTTATGTTTGGATTTGATTGGTATGTTGAGTGTTGACTCATAGGTGCACCTATGAGTCATGAGGATTAAGAGGCATGACTTCGTTTATACAAGTCATGAGGTTTTGCACATGACACCTTTAAGGTCATGGGACTTTCGCGCATGACCAAGTATGGTCATGAGATTATATGTTACGCAAGTGCATGAGTCACAGTTGTGACTCATTTGATTTGTAAGCAGGTTGCTGGAAGAACCATATAAGGAGGTCGATAGGACCTGACAGTTAGTTCTTCATGCAACCACCTAAGTTATTTCCTATCTTATAAGTTATCAATAAAACACCTTTACGCTCTTTACTACAAAGGCCAAGAATCACAAAGAAGAACAGAATCAATACTAGTTAGTACTATAAGGACTTAGTATTGGCAACGGTCAATATCTAATACGTAGTGTAAGATAACAAGTATTGAGAATTCTCAAAGGAAAGAAAATACAACAAGAGAGAGGTGAGTATTATCTTTAAGGAAAAAGCTAGCGATAGGCTCGTTGCCTGTTACAAGATATAAGAAAGGAGAGATCTTATAGCAGATTGTAATATTTGGTTGCATCCTCAAGCAACACCCAACGACAACACAAATTTCAAATACAAAGACCAATCCTTAGAACTCCTAGAGGTTGCACACGAACTTGCAAGAACAGCCTCGGAAAGAGGGAGAACATGTTACAAACCTAGCGCGGAAAAGGGTTTTCACATGACTCATAATTATGAGGTCATAGGTTTGTAATGCTTTCACACACATGACCAATTAGGTCATGTGAGTTTCACACATGACTCACACTTGTGAGTCATAGTTATTATATTTGATTTAATTGCGCAATAACTTGTTTGAAGTTATTAGTTGATTTTGCGCACATGACTTATTTAGAAGTCATGTGAGTTTCGCACATGACCAATTTATGGTCATGTGGTTATTATGTTACGCGAATATATGAGTCACAGTTGTGACTCATAAACAGTTATTGATTTGTAAGCGGGTTGGGGGAAGGACTATATAAGGAGGAGGATACGACATAGTAGTTAGTTCTTCACGCAACCACCTAAGTTATTTCCTAGATATAACTTTACGACCTTATGAATATAAAACACCTTTACTCTCTTTACTCATAAGTGCGATTACGAGAATTTCGTCTTAGGAAGACTAATACCAATACGAGAACTTAGTCTTAGGAAGGCTAAGTAAAAGATACGAACTTAGTCTTAGGAAGACTAAGTAAAAGACACGAGCTTAGTCTTAGGAAGATTAAGTAAAAGAATAATAAATACGACTCTGAGTATTTATTCATTCCTAGTACAATCCAATATTAACCATTTATCATCGTTGCTTGTTGCACGGTTATATAATAGGAGTGATTGTATAGGCAATCCTAACAGAACACCAGGTCCAGTTACACCAGAAGTCAGGTCACCACATAACAGATCTTCAAGTGAGGAAGAAGAAAGAACGGAAAGAATGTCGGGCCAAGGACAAGCAGCGGGACAAGCTGCAAACCCGCCACCAGCAGAAGAAGAATAACTTGGACAACTAGTGCAGATACTACAAGTCATGAACATTCCAAAACTGAAGGTTAAACCACCAAGCACCAACACAGGTGATAGAAAAGAACTCAGGAACTGTCTAGCGGAACTGCAAATCTACTTCCAAGCTGTAGGATAGGCAGAAGAACACAATGAAGAAAAAATCACCTATGTATCCAGTCTACTAAGAAGAGAGGCAAGTTCATTGCTCACACCTTATATGGAAGGAATAAGAACCAAACCCTGGAACAACTGAGAAGAATTCAAGGAAGCGATTGAAAACCAATTTGGGGAAATTGATCCAAGGGGAAGAGCGAGAATACAACTCAAAAATATGGTCCAAGGAACTCAGACTATGATGGAATACTAGAACAAGTTCAAACTGGCCCTAACAGAAGTGGAATTGGACGACACGACAGCAGGAGAATGGCTATACGCGGGAATGAACCCAAAATTGCAGGAAGAATTTGATCACTACGATCAAACAATCACGGCAGCAGACCAATTAGCAGTATGGGCTATGAACAAAGAAATTCAACTGGCCACACTCAAACATCTGTGCCAGGCAAAGAAAGTTAAGACAGAGACATACGGCACCCCAAGAAACCAAGATGGCACTTTTAAAATGACACCTAAGGAAATCCCGTAAGGGGACCCTATGGATCTGGATGGAACAAACCAGAGAAAGTATCAGAGACTGCCCCAGGATGAATGGAAAAAACGCACGAAAGAAGGATTGTGCTACCAATATGGGAGAAAGTGTCACCTAGCAAAGAACTGTCGAATCAAGAAAACCAACAATGGACCAAAGATCTGAAAACTAGATGTGGAAAAGAAGGAAGAAGAAGCTTTAAATGACGAAAGTCCCCAAGAATAGATGGTTCTGGGGACAATAGAATAAAACCCATCAAAAGAGGTAGGACGTCCCCAGGAAAGGATGGGCCAGGGGACGACAAAATAACAAACATCAAGATCGCACACCTCAACACTTCAATAACCAATAAGGAACTAAGAAACCTTGAATTGGACCATATCATGGTCAAAGTACAACTACACAACAAGCAACAACAAATATCGACAAATGCAATGAATGACTCAGGGGCAACCGAAGATTTTATAGATCACAACTTCGCTATAAGTCATCAGTTACCCTTGACAAAAATCGAAAAACCAAGAGACATATACATGGTAGATGGAATGGTATCGGATGCAGGACCAATCACCCATGTCACAGAAATCCCTATGGACATTGGGAGCCACAAAGAGAAAGCAACTTTGCTAATGGCAAACCTTGTCAAACATGAAGTCATCCTTGGCATGACATGGTTGAAAGACCACAACCCAAGGATCGATTGCAGAAATGAAGAAATCACCTTCAATAGTTACAGGTGTAAGGCAGTATACCTTGATGCCTCCCCGACAGTATACGCAGTACCAGAAAAGGAAGCAATTCAGGAGAATCTAAAAAGTAGGATTCTAAGGATCAGCACTAAGGAAGGACCAAACTATGAAGTCATAGTCAAAAGTCTGAGAGAAGACGTGAAGATACCTATAAAAGGTTCACGAAAGGCTGCAGGTAGTGACCTGTTCAGCATAGAAGAAGCAACAATCCCAGCAAGGGGACAAAAGCTTCTTGGAACAGGAATCTCGATGGGACTTCTGGAGAATACCTATGCCTGCATTGCACTCAGAAGTGGTTTGGCAAGCAAAAACGGCCTTACCATTAATGCTGGAGTCATAGATGCAGAATATACAGGAAAAATTCAGGTCCTATTAGTAAACCTGTCAGAAGTGGATTATGAGGTCCACAAAGGAGATAAGATCGCCCAGATAATTGTTGAAAAAATAGTTTCAACACCATTCAAGGAGGTACAGCAACTTCAACCCACAGAAAGGGGCAACCAAGGATTCAGCAGCACAGATCACCAAGAGGAAGAACCATCTCAGAACAAGAAAAAACCATCGATCACTTTCATCTCAGCACAAGCATTTGGTAGGATGCACAAAAAAGGAGAAATCACCAGAATCCTAAAATGGGACGATGCAAGACTCACGCTAGCGGCTACGACAATTAGCACTGAACTAGCACTGCAAAAGAAAGGAAAAGGCAGAAAAGAAACCTTAAGACAAATAGTGCCTAAGGAGTATCACAACTTCTTAGATATATTTGAAGAAAAAGAAAGAACCGAGTTGCCAGCACATAGGGCAGTGGACCACAAAATCGAAACAGAAGCACCGCCACCATTTATGAAACTCTACCCCTTGAGAGGGGAAGAACTCAAGGAACTCAGGGAATACCTGGAAAGGAACCTAGAAAGAAAATAGATAAGACCTTCATCCTCATCAGCAGGAGTACCCATACTCTTGGTCAAGAAAAAAAGTGGGGGATTAAGGCTTTGTGTGGACTACCGAGGCCTAAATGGAGTATCAAAAAAGGACCGATATCCATTACCATTAATAAGCGAAGCCTTGGACCAACTGTAAACAGTGAAATATTTCACCAAACTCGATATCAAGGATGCCTATCAACATATAAGGATTGCCAAAGGAGACGAATGGAAGACAGCATTTAGCATGCAATACGGACTATATGAATACATGGTCATGCCATTCGAATTAGCTAATGCACCGGCAACCTTTCAACGATGGGTCAATAATAAACTTAACAAGTATTTGGATGTCAACTGCATAGCTTACCTGGATGACCTATTGGTATATTCAGATACCATGGAACAACATCAAAAGGACATGGCCATGATACTAGCAAAACTCAAGGAAATTGAAGTTCACCTCAAAACCATGAAATGCGAATTCCACAAGGAAGAAACCCAATACCTAGGATTTATCATCAACTCTGAGGGAGTCCGAACGGATCCTACCACAACAGATGCCAGGAAAATATGGATAACACCTGAAAAGGTCAAAGACATGCAGAGCTTTGTGGGATTCTGCAACTTCTACTGGAGATTTATAGAAAGATTCAGCAGAATAGCGAAACCACTTTACAACAGAACCAAGAAAAATCAGAAGTGGGAATGGGGAGAGCTGGAGCAAAGGACCTTTGAAGGTCTTAAGGAAAGACTCACCACAACTCCAATACTAAGACACTTCAACCCAGAAGCACCCATCATGATCGAAACAGATGCATCAAATTGCGTCTGTTCCGGAATCATATCGCAACAAGATAAGGATGGGCTATGGAAACCAATAGCATATCGGTCAAAAACAATGACCAAAGCAGAATGCAACTATGATATACACAACAAAGAACTCCTTGCAATAATGCAGGCCCTCAAGGAATGGAGGAAATATGCACAAGGAAGCCCTCACACAGTCAAGATTCTTACAGACTACAAGAACCTTGTCCCATTCACAACTACAAAGGCCCTAAATGGAAGACAAATAAGATGGAGTGAAGAGCTAAGTCAATTCAATATCAAAATCGAATATCGACCACGTAAGGAAGGGGCAAAACTGGATGCCCTTATAAGAAGAACGAATGACATACCAACAGAAGGAGACGATTGCATTACACAACGACAAAGGATCCTATTACCAAAAGAACAATTCTTTGTGGATGAGGGGTATACCTCGGGCTCAGAAGAAATCAATACTATGGAACTATGGACGATAGAAGACCAAGGAACCGAAAAGAATATCAAAGAAAAGACATCACAGGATGTGTTGCTCCAAGATATTCGAAAATCCATAGAAAAGAAGGATAAAGAATACCCAAAAGTGGCACTAGGATCATGCGACTGGAAGGAAGAGTACATGTGGCACGAAGGAAAAATCTGGCTACCAGAAGATGAACCAATAAGAACTGAAGCGATAAGAAGGGATCACGACATACCACAGAATGGACACGGTGGAACAGTCAAAACATTTGAATTGACACAACGAACATACTATTGGCCAGGAATGCGCCAAGATATTAAGTGACACGTCAAAAACTGCGACATGTGTCAATGGACAAAACCAAGTCATCACACGCCCTATGGACTATTGCAACCACTACAAATACCAGAAAATCCATGGAAATCCATCAATATGGATTTCATCACAGACTTACCACTATCGAACAACTATGATGCAATATGGGTCATTGTGGATCGATTAACCAAGATGGCTCATTTCATACCCTGTCAGAAGGATATGAAAACCAAACAATTTACGCAATTGTTTAGGAAAAATGTTTTCAAACTACATGGATTACCGAAAGATATCATCAGCAATTGGGGATCAATATTCACATCGGACCTATACAAAGAGATGACCAAAGGATTGGATATCACCAGGAAGATAAGCACAGCATTCCACCCCCAAATGAATGGTCAGATAGAGCGAACGAATGCCTCACCGGAACAGTTCCTAAGGGCATATGTGGAATACTCCCAACAAGATTGGGAAGGATGGCTATCATTTACAGAATTTGCATACAACAACACGAGACAAGACGTCATTAAGACAACACCCTTCTATGCAAACTATGGACATCACCCCATCAACGAACCTATGGGACACACAGGCTTACCAGAAATATTGGAAAAGGATGATATCAGCCAACTACATGGACTCATCAAAACAGAAATAAGAATGTCACTAGATAAAATGAAGGAAAACAATAATCACCACAGAAAACCCGATCCAAGACTGGAAACAGGGGATAAAGTCTGGTTAATCACGAAAGATATCCAGACTACAAGGCTATCAAAGAAACTGGATTATCGCAAAATAGGACCATACAGGATCATTGAAAAAATTGGAGAAAAAGCTTATAAGCTAGACCTCCCAGCCTCAATGAAAACGAAACATCCAGTCTTCCACATCAGCAAACCCGAACTTTATTCGAAAAATCCTCTACCCTCACAACAGAAAGCTCCCCCTCCTCCTATCAAGATAGAAGGAGAAGATGAATACGAACTTGACCAAATAGTTGATTCAAGACTACATTACGGAAAACTACAATACCGAGCCTAGTGGACCGGTTACTCTGCACAACACGATCAAGAGTGGTACCCTGCAGAAAACTTTAATAATGCCAAACATGCAATCGAATACTTTCACCGAGAAAACCCAGGAAAACCTGGTCAAAGAGGAGGAACAAATGAGCGACAAGGACTGGATCAACCTAGCCGATCTCCTCACATCCAAGCCAATTACACACGAATAAGAAAAACACAACCAGAAAAAATGGACTGGTTGCTTCGACAATGGATGTCAAGTACACTTTATGGAAAAAGAAGGGGCAGATTACTGGCCGAAGGAGCACAGAACCCCCCTACTCGTGCCAAGGTTGTGGCTAGTCACCACAACCCCCGGCTGCTCGCTTGCTCGCAACCTGGGGTACTCTAATGAGTGCCCATCAGCTCAACATGACTTGAGTGCTCAAGCTGACTTGTGGCTCAACACAAACCTTTGTGGCTTAGCAGAACTATTTGTGGCTCACAATTGTGGCTTAATATAACATCATGTATCTGCTCTAAAAAACTGTCTTGTCTACATTTATTTTCCCCACCCTTACTTGTCTCTTAATACCCATAACTATAAGCTTTGATACTTTCTTTTTATAGGCTTGTACATTCTTCCACTTTTTAAAACATAGTTTGATCTCATCAAGCAGAGGCTTATACTTTGCTCGATCTAACCGTTTCTTTGCATTCTGGGCTCGCGATAGCTGTTTCTCCGCTTTTTCCAATTCCACATCCTCCCGGCTTTTTGCCATCTCACGGGCTTCCGAAGCATATATCACTCCTCCTTTCTGTCTCTGCCTTCGGTTCTGAGCTCTGCGTCTCACTGCCCTTGCTGACTCAGCAGCACGAGTGTGCTCCATATGTTCTATTGTGAGTGCACCAGACTGGGCTTGGGCTAATCCACCTTGTAGGACCATTTTAAGCCTCTACTGAAAGGAAGGTGATAGGTCTTTTGCATCGCGTTGTAACTCGTCTCTCATTTGTCTTAAGCTTCGAATAGTAAGAGGAACCATAGGTGATGATGCTCGTCATGGTGTCAGTAGGTGGTTTGGATGGATAACTGACTCACGTAACTTGGACACAACGATATCTACATTGTATGGGATGAGTCCGGTTGCTTTAAATGATGACCTGATTGTCGATGGCTTGAATGTCTGTTGTCGGATTGAATGAATTGTGTTTAAAAATTATAATTTATCAAACTGGCTACAACCAGTATGGGTTGGAGCTTCTACAGCCTCTGCAAGGTAATGCTTGTATAGCTGAAACACTACAACATCAAGTGGTTGGAGGAGGTGACTGGGGTAGGGGGGTAGACAGAATACAACAATCTTATGATTATCACAGTAATCAATAAACTGCTTAGTGCAGTGGGAGCCAAAGCCATCCAGAAGTAGTAGTCGGTAGACACCAACTTGTCGCTGTTGTGAAAAAATTTGAAAATGGGCAAGTCACTTCATCGACAATTCATCATTGCTATACCCAGTCTCTGATGTTCCGATAAGATAATCATCAGGTATACTTGTTGTTGTATACCATGGTTCTTGGTGGATTACCCCTGGAATAATAACCAGGGGTGGCAGAACCGCTCCATTGCCACTGATTGTTTCACAAACTGAAACAAGCTCCCGGTTTGTAGAACTTCCTAGGTATGACTGTCGTGAAGGATCTCTGGTAATAATCCACTGATCGTGCCCAACCCCAATTCTGAAACCGGTTTCATCAAAATTATAGCGATCACATTCTTGAATGCTATATCTTTCACAAATAGCCTGGTATCTTTCAAACCAGTTTGAATCTCCGCTGGCTGATGCACGTTCATTCGGTCAACATCAAGGGTATGTTGCTTGCGAATTGAGTACTCCGGATGTTGAGTCAGAAATCGCTGTGCCCAATGGTCACCAACCACTGTTGCTGGAAGTAGACCACTATGAGCATGTTGAAGCACTGCATTTGCACAACCTGAAACCATAGGAAGACAGGCACTGGTTCCTACTGCATCAAGGCGGTCTAGATATTGACAGACAGCAAACTCTTGGTCTTCTAAAAGCTTTCGGTTTGTTGCTTCTCTATCTTGCTTTAATGAAACTCCTTGCCATCGTGCACGAAGTTGGGAGACTGGGATTTCGTATTTTCGGGCAAGAGCAGCGAGGTTTGGTTTTTCAGATTCCAATCCCTCTAATGATGCAAGTGCTGCCTGGATTCGGATCTCAATATCCTTATATAGTTCAACCCACTGACTGGGAAGCATAAAGGGGGGTGTCGCTGGCATATTTGTAGTAGTATAGGTAGTATTGTAGATGAAAAAAGGAGGCTCCTGTTGAGTGTAGAGGAGTGCTGAGATAACTGATATCTTGAGGAATAGGTTGGAAAGATATGCCTGTGAGTCCTTGGTAATTCCGGAACTCATGAACTATTTTTAATACTAGTAGATATGTAATAGATTGTTATATTTAATAGAATTCACATACAATTTTCTGCTATATAGTTTGATTCAAGTTTAATGGTAAAGTTTCATTGAGCTACAAAGTTCAATGGAGCTACCAAGCTGTATTGAAGTGCAAATTTATATTGGAATGCAAAGTTACAATGAACTGCTAAGTTATAGTGATCTATAAGGTTCAATAGGCCTTTAAAGTTATAGACAAGTATCTAACATGAATGGACCAAACACAATAGGAATCCTGGGGGTGGAATTCTGTATGTATGCTCGAATATGCAAAGACAATCCACTATACATAATTCCACTAATAGAATACTCCGTGTGTTCGATCTATTCATGCTAGAGACCTGTAAAGTTCTGTGTCTCCAATAATATTTTAATTAAGGTGTAAGGTTGGATTGAGCAATAAAGCTATATTTTAGAAATATTATAATGCTATGCTAAGCCACAGTGTCAAGCCACAAATAGTTCTGCTAAGCCACAAAAGTTTGTGTTGAGCCACAAGTCAGGTTGAGCTGTCAAGTCATGTTGAGCTAACGGGCACTCTTTAGAGTGCCCCAGGTTGCGAGCAAGCGAGCACCTGGGGGTTGTGGTGACTAGCCACAACCTCGGCACAAGTAGTTAGCACTATAAGGACTTAGTATTGGCAATGGTCAATATCTAATATGTAGTGTAAGATAACAAGTATTGAGAATTCTCGAAGGAAAGAAAATACAACAAGAGATAGGTGAGTATCATCTCTAAGGAAAAAGCTAACGATAGGCTCATTGCCTGTTGTGAGATATAAGAAAGGAGAGATCTTATAGCAGATCGTAACAACAGCCCAGAAACAAGACACAGATCCAGAAGGCTATTAGGGTTAGTCTTTAGAAGCAGAGTTCAATCTAAGACAGCAAGTCAAGCAGCAAGCCAGTCAGCATCTGGAGAGTGAACACCACCACCAGGAGCATTCCTTGGATCACCAGGTAAACCAGCAAAACCTAAGATACCCCATGGCAAGGGCAAGCAGCAAGAAGGTTCAAAGCCCTTGGAAGACCCAGCATCACCAGCCGGAGGAGCAGGAACAGGCAATGCAGCACAGAACCCTGTTGACGATGCAGCACAAAGACCAAAAATCAAATGGCCTTAACTATCAAAGTTCAGTAGAGAAGAAGATGATCTCAAACCAAATAGACTCAAGAAATGGCACAGTGAGGTAAAGAAGTACCTCTCAAAGTATAACATCAATGATGATACAGAAGATGAGATTGATTACTATGGAGCTTATACTGAGAAGTGGGCACACAATGCATACATGATGCTACTCAATGAACATGATAATACACCAAACCTTGAGATATTTTGGAACCAATTCAACCAACTCTTTGAAGCATCTACAAATACAGACCACCTATATCAGCAATGGTAGAAGGTATCACAGACTAAAGGAGGAAAGCCAGCCAGGATATCAAAAATCACTAGTGAACTGGAAGACCTAAGAGTAACCCTCCCTAGAGAATCTGTCTCGGATTACACACAAATACAGTGATTCCTAGATGCAATGGATTCTCTCCTCAGAAGACATGTGAAACCCCAAATCTGGGAAACAGATACCTGGACCCAGATAGTGCAAATTGCAGAAATGTAGGATGCAACTATATACAAAACTAGAGGATATGGCAGCAGCAGCAGTCCCTCCACCAACAAGTCAAACAAACCAAAGAAAGACTAGCAGCCTACACAAACACAAGCAGCAAAGTAGCCGGAAAAGGCCAGGTACCAACCAAGAAGACAACTTATGCAAAGAACAAGAAACCCAGCAAGCAGGAAATACATCGATAGAAAAAGGAAGTAGCTTGCTTCTACTGTTTGGAAGGCGGACATATGGTAAATGAATGCCCCAAGAAAGAAGTTAAAACCAACCATTTCAGGATCACAGAGGATGATACTGACAGCAGTGATGAGGAATATGAGTTGGAAAGTAACTCAATACAAGAGGGAGATAGACAAGACACTATAAGGACCTACAAGACTACTGTTTGGGTGCCCAATGACCCTGGCGCACCCTTCCAAGCCCGCAAATTCAATATGCTAGTAAATAGCAAACAAGTAAGGGTACTAACAGATACAGAAACTATCGGTGGAAGCTTCATAAGCAACCAATTTATCACTACACACAACATCCCTTACCAGCCTTGGAAGTGGCCTGCCACTCTGAAAATAGCAGTCAATGGGTCAAGATCAAGCAGCAATTACAGCAGAACTGTTGATATTCAGATAGGGAAGATGAAGATATCAAGAATTGAGATGATGGTCACCCAGTTTTAGATTATGATGTCCTACTGAGTACGGATGACCTTGTCAAACTCAGTGCAATGATAGACTGTCAGAAAAACAATCTATACTTCCCTGACAACAAAGTAAGAGTGAACTCTAATGGACAGTCTACTCAGCCCAGATCAGCAATGGTAAAAGCAGACAAGGCACTGGATTTCATGATGATATTCTGTAAGGTATTTGTCAAAGAAGTACCTACCACTATGCCACCAAAAAGGAACATAGACCACTAGATCTGCCTAAAGGATCCCAACCTTTACCCAAAAATGCCAAACTACAAGATACTGGAAAAGCTCCTACCACCATTCAAAGCTTGGATCGAGAAGCACCAAATAGCAGGAGTTATTTACAGAACAGAAGCACCCAGTGGATCAAGTATGTTTGTGTAAGGCAAACCAAATAGCTGAATAATGCCATTAGCAGATTTGCAGTAAAGGAATCTAAATACAATTCAGGACCAGTCACTAATACACAACCAATAGGTAATAATCAATGCTATTGGAACAGCAAAATATAGAAGCAAGATAGATCTCAGCAATGCCTATTTTCAGACAAGAGGTCAGCCAGATGATGAGAAATACAACACTATCAAGACACCCTTCGGACTATTTGTATGCAGAGTAATGCTACAAGGAGACACAAATGCCCGAGCCACATTAATCAGTGTTATGGCAGAAACCCTCTCGGATGAACTAGGTGGTTTTGTTTGAGTCTACATTGATGATATGGTTATATTCAGTGAGACATACCAGGACCATGTGGAATATATTAAAACAGTCTGCAGGAAGTTGGAACAAGTAAGGCTATATGCAAACCTGAGTAAGAGCATCTTCTTTGCGAAAGAACTAGACATATTGGGCCATATAATCGATGACAATGGCATACATCCAGTACCAGAAAAGATAAGGTCTGTTAAGGACTGGACCAGACCAAGGAACAAGAAAGAACTTCAACTGGTTAATAGAATAGTTAATTATATCTCACAGTTTCCACTCCATATCACCGCCATTACTGCCCCACTAACAGCACTCACCAGTGCTATGGAATGGCTTTGGACCAACCTGCAGGAGGCTGCATTCCAGGTGGTTAAAAGGGTGGTAGAAGAATACCAAGTCTTGCGACTGATAAATTATTCCAAGCCAAACATAATATAGCTGTTTACCGATGCATCTCCCACTGGAACAGGTGCATGGGTAGGACATGCAGCAACCAGAGAAGAGGCTATACCGGCAGCCTTCCATAGCTGGAAATTAACACCCTCCAAAAGCAACCATCCACACATCAACAGGAGGCTCTTGCAATCATTGAGGCTTTGGAAGCCTTTGTACACCTGTTGTCACACACCAAATTCACTATTGTTACTGATCATGAGAGTCTAACTTAGCTAATGACCCAAAAGAATATAAGCGACTGGTAGCAAAGATAGTTGATGTACCTTAGCCACTTCGATTTTTCAATGCAATATATGCCAGGAGCAATGAATTTCTTAGTAGACTACCAATCGACAATTCATGAAGAAGGAGCTTCACCTTATGATATAATCCTCCAAGATCCTACCTCAGAGAATCATGACACTCAGATTACTCCAGACACCAAAGCATCAGAAATGCAAACCAACTACACCTCCTCAGCATCCTACAGCTTAGAATCTGATAGTGATATGTCCTCCATAGCATCAAGCCAACACTCTCGAACCCTCACCACCCAAGATTCGATACGGAAGGTAAGTCCTGACTACATGTTGAATACCATTCAGGCCAATGCAGTCACCCAATCCCAGAAATAAACGGAAAGTAACAAAAGCACTCCCAAGCGTGAAGGTAGCGCTGATAGCTCCATAACCAAAGGCAACTCCTCAGGAGATGAAGTCACACTCCCTAAGCTATCCAAGTAGAAAGCAGTACATGTGGTGTCAACATGTATAGCATACTATGATGATGAATGCGATATACACAAATCAGACAAAAAAGGAGAAAATTACTTTCCTAGGGACCCCAATAAGTGGAAGCAAAGCAAGAAGTACAAGGGAAAGAAACCTGCAAGTACAGTCATTCCCCACTCACCATCAAGCACCCTTCCGTCCACTGCATGGCCTTCCCCCTCTCTCCCCCATCCATTCCCTGGATTCCTAGTAGACCAGCAAAGCTTAGGAGATAAATTATTACCTCATCAGTTACAAGATGCCGCCTTGGCTTCCTCTTCTTCACACCTTAATAATGATCCATTCTGGAGGAAGCTAGAAACCAAGAAAGACAACACCTTTTTGGGTACAATTCATATACCACTCATCGGCGATTTCTACCTCAAAGTCATTGCAGCACTTAAACTTGACCCACTCTTCACCAGAGTCCAGAAGACCAGCAACCAACTACACTATTCTATCCAGGATAGTCTACTTGTAGCCCAGAAGTCCAATGGCTATTCTAATCTTTACATCCCTCTGGGACCTTTGGAAAGGGTAGTATCCCTTCAGGATTTCATTCTTATAACAGTTCATGAATGCCTTAGGCATTTCCCAGCCCATAAAAGCTACAGATATGTGACCTGCTTCTTTTGTTGGCCACAGATGCAGCAGGATTTCATGGCCTAATGTCACTCCTGTGACCAATGTCAGATCAACAATGAACCAACTACCATCCCAGCAGGACAATCTATTACACTACTAGAACCTGATGAAGTATACTAGTCCTTGACTATCAATTTTGCTGGACCCTTCACTAAAACAAACAAATACAATACTATCATGGTTATCATAGACTAGTTTACATCTTACACCCACCATATCCCTCTTGGAGACCTTGCTACCTCTGAGAAGATATTCAAAAAGCTTCAGAGCACCATCTTTGATATTCACGGCCTCCCACTCAGCATAATACTCGACCAGGACTCCCGGTCTACCTCTAGGTTATGGTCTCAGATGATAAAATCATTGGGAATTCAGGTCTGGATGGCCACCCAATACTGTCACCAAACCAACCGCCAAGTGGAGTGCAGGATTCGCACCCTTAAGCAAATGATGAGGAACTTTGTCAACAAAAGACAAAACAACTAGTCCAAAGCCATCCCGTCCATTGCGGCGGTCATGAATGGAGAACTCCATGAATCCTTGGGTATCTCACCCTACCAGGCCCTCTATGGACAGCCATGGAAAATCTGTAACCCAGTTCAGCGATGAGCCAGTAAGGTAACAGCTGGTGATGAAATATTGAATATCCATGAAGCAATGTGAATAGAAGTAGATATGGCACAGAAGCATGCAACATTTAGGCAAACAGTACAAGTGGACAAGTGGTACCAACTCCAGAGATGCCCCTTCAAGATTGGAACCAGAGTACTAGTTAGAGGACAGCCCTATACCTCTACACCTGTGTGATCGAGGAAGCTAGAACCCAGATGGTTTGGACCCTTCAAGGTACTGGAACATGATGTCTATACCAAGAACTATAAGGTGGAATTTCCCCAGCGAATAGAGTGGCTGAAACCCTTCTTCTGTGTATTCTCGCTCAAAGAATACCTCGAAAATAACCCAGATAGATTGGGATCTCGAAGGATGGACAGGCTGGTAACTATCATCATTGACAATGCAGAAGAATGGGAAGTAGAATAGATCCTCGATTACAGATGCCAGAATAATAGGGACAAATTTCTGGTGTACTGGAAAAGATATGAAAGCACTGATGACTCTTGGGAACCCTTCGAGAACCTGGAGAACTATTTGGAAATCATTTAAGAATACTGGACTATAAACCACCCAGCAGCCCCCTACCTAAGATAAATACACACTATGTTAGAATGGTTTGGGAACTAATAGAAGTTTCAGAAACCCTGTGTGCAGCTGGGCATGTACCTGATGAATTTTGGGAATCTTATGATGAGGAATATGACTCTTGCTATTCTGAATTTGATTACTTCAGTACTGATGATGACATCCTCTTTTGGTATCTTGATAGGAATGAGCAGGAGGACTTGGGATAGAGTATGTAGTGTTTTAGATTAGGGGAATATAACTTGTGTACATGTTCCGCCTACTATATACTAGTTATGCTTATGTTTTCCTTTGTTATATTATTTCGTTTGTTCTTGCTTATGTTGATTGATTGATTGTTTCATTAGTGGTATCATTAGGATTCCAGTAACTTATTTATATTTGTATTAGTTATGCTTTTGTAACAGCAAGGGTTTGCCCTAGGGATTCCAAGGGAAGGGATGGTCATGTATACCGGTGGTAGAGATAAGACTTGGGTGGAGGATTGCCTTGGGCTGTCAGGATTCCGGTAGGATCACAAGATTCCAGTAGTGTGTACTTATTGGTAATGATTGTGGTTGCAGGTTTTCAGGAACCTCTCCCTTCGGTTGAGGAAATCATATATTTAAGACAGGCTTCCTGACTACTACAAAAATGCCAGACTTCAGACAGAACCTAAATAAGAAATATACTTGGTTGAACAGCAATTCTCTTGCTCCCTTTCCCCTTCACTTCTCCTAAAGACCTTCTTGTCTTTCCCATCTCTAGTCTCACTTAGGAATTGAATGATAGCTGGCCTACCACTGATCCCTATTGTATTAGTTCCTACAGGTTACTACCTGTTACACAAGCAGACTCACGAAATCAGGGAGAGGCACAGATACTCTCCAGAAATGAGAGAGAGGTGCAGGCAGACTCTGGAAGTTGAGGAGAGTTGCAAGTAGACTCTGAAAATTGAGGGGAGGTGTAGGTCAAGTCTGGCAGTTTGTGAGAGGTACAGACACACTCAGGAAATTGGTGAGAGGCACAAGCAGACTCTGGGTATTGGGGAGAGGTGTAGGCAGACTGTGGAAATTAAGAAATGGTAAGAGTAGACTGAGAAGATCAGGAAGTAATGTACGCAGATTGTAGAATTAGAAAGCAGTGCTGACGGACTCCCGCAACTCATAGACCTATCAGGGGTAGAGATTGACTTTCGATACTGCTAGTTTGTAGTGTGACAATCTCTAGATTTTATTACAAACCTTTAATGAGGAGGAAACTAAGTGCCTCATCCACTTAAGAGCCTTGAAAATAGAGGAATTTGTTGACTTCAAAATGGACACAGATGTAGACCTGATGCGTATAGGTAACCTAAGGCTGGGCTGTGTAGACTATTGCAGAAGAGTTTGTTCAGAACCAGAATTCAAAGGTATGTGTCAACTTTAATCAAAGAAAATAGGACTGTTATTTTAGGGCACAAAATACTCGACATATAAAATATGTTCAAGGGCAATTCTGGAATTTAATTTAATTTTTTATTTATGTAGTAACATTTTCTGGTATGTGCAACACATGTGTTCAAATGATGGTAGCATGGTGTGTACAAACAAATATGTGTCAAACACTATCGTTATTACAACATGCATTTTGGCCCAAAACACGTGTTGTAACGACGATTTTTTCAACACACGCTGTGCCAAACAAGGACTATTATTAGAATACCCCATCTGCATACCCACCCTCCCCCCGACCCAACATCGCCCCCGCCACGAGTCTAGAACCCGGAAAAACCTTTCACGTAAAGGGGCTGATGCTCTGATGAAGGAGACAATCCGATAGCGAATTTTCCTGCCAGGTTATCAACAACAAATGCCCGATTATCAACAGACACCTGGTTATCAACAGAAAGCTGCTTATCAGTATGCCGAACATAACTGCCATCCGCCAGGGCAACACCAAGGATACAGTTCTCTTCCACAACGCTCTCAGACTAGCAACTCGAGTACCGTCAGCGGCCAACCTTTCTCTAATCTACCCTCACCTTACATTGCCCCACGCGCGCCTAACAACCCTGTGGTTTCATCGTATTCACCACCGGAAAGTCCTGACACTGATCCCCGCCATCTTCCTCCAATGCACTCTCTAGACCGTTGTTGCGTTCCTCCACGTTTTCCCGATACTCGCACTCCCAATATGGGCCCCAAAGAATCCTCTCCAAACATCCAATCAACAGAGATGGGTATGCCAGCAACGCCTCCCATGACTGATACTAGGCCCGCCCCATCCCCAGCTCCCGCCTCAGTTTCACAATCTTCCACAAACCTGCCGAAGGCCATGGGCAGCCCAGAAATTATAATAGCACTGAAGGGAGTCACAGGTAAAATCCAAAGAATATGCCAAATCAGCGGTGCATTTGCTAACATAAGTAACAGGAGCTGGTAAAAGTTACTTCATCCGAGAGGTTACTAGTAGTTCAAAGGTTGGTGTGAGCCGTGGTCTTAATCCTTGTAAGATAGTCCCCCGCTAGCTAAGCTGAACTCTAGTGCTGACATGAGTAAGGTACTACTGAGGTTCAAGCTTTCTCATTTGAGTTTGAAGGGACAAATGTCACCCTAGTTGACACTCCTGGCTTCGATGACACCACGAGAAGTGACACCGAGGTCCTGAAAGATATTTGTGATTGGACCTCCGAAACATACAAGGAGAAGCGGCTCCTATCCGGAATCATCTGCCTTCACCGCACCACTGGTGTCCGCATGGGAGGCTCTACCCTGAAAAACCTCATGATGTTCCTGAAATTGTGTGGTAAAGGTACCCTGGGGAACGTATTTCTTACAACAACACAGTGGTCCAATGTCAATTCAGAAGGAGGGAATCTCCGCAAAACCGAGCTCTATGGTAGGGGCTTCTGGGGAAGGCCGCTAGAGAAAGGCGCCACTCTTCAGCGATTTTAAGGAACCAGAGATTCCGGATTACAACTCATCCGCGAGTTAATGTCGAAGATACCAAAACCCGTCGAAATCCAGGTGCGGATAGTGGATCAAAATAAGACTCTAATTCAGACCGATGCAGGCCAAAGCATTAATGAGGAATTAACTGCCGCAGAGAAGAAATGTGAGGAAGAGCTGGAAGCCCTGGAGAGAGACAGGGAGGAGGTTATAAAAGTGAAAGATGATGAAATGAGGGAGATGATTGCAGAAGAGGTAGCAAAGGCTCAGGAGAAGGCTGAGAAGGCTGCGGCCGAAAAGAAGATGCTCGCAGAGTTAAACGCTGGGGTGAGAAAAAAAGCTAAGGAGGAGAAGAAGAATAGGGAGGAAATAGTTGCAAGGGAACAAGCAAAGGCTCGTGCCGGATGCGAAGAGGCTGAGGCCGAAAAAAAACGGGAAGCGGAAAAGCATGCAGCGTAGGTGAAAATGCGGGTACTCTAGGAGGAAAAGAGACTAGATGATATGAAGAAGCATTTGATTACTGTCGCTGTTAGTGATCTCAAGAAATATATTCATGTCATAAAGGCTTTCGGGGGCCTTAAGACCCAAGGCCGCTTCGTCGTCGATATCGATGACGACAAACAATTCAATTCGGAGCCCTTCAGCGTCACGATCGAGTACGATCACAACTTTTTCATGGCAGCAGCTTTCTCTCCTCTCAAAACAATGGCGCAGCTGGTAGATTCTCAGGAGGGGTTCTCTGGTTCCAATTACATCGACTATGATGATGGAGTACGCTACTGGTGTAAACCCAATGGTTTGGTCTGGAAAGACGACGAAAAGTATGTTATCTTTCAAAAGCGGAAAAAGTAATGTTGGGTGTTTCATGGATTGTGAGGCTTGTGTTATTATGTGGATAGAGGAAGTATTGTGTAGCCGGAAGGTTAGCACGAGGGGCGGAGGGCCCAGTGGAGCATGCGGCTTTCTTTCGTCCAGATGTGTTGGGGATTTCTCTTCCCTGTAACCCTCTTATTTTCTTCCATGTTAGATAATATTTAAGATTTGGAATAAGTAAGAGAAAATGATAGATATTTAGGAAAATAGAGTAGTCTACCACTTTGTACCGTACTGCACTGTGCTATGCTGCGTTCTTTCAAGCCACAAGCATCATGCCTAAAGTTTACGTTTTATCAAACAGCCCAGTCGCGACAGAATGGGCAAGAATGAAGTGACTGAATGACCGGACCTGACCTGACCAGAATTCTTTTTCTTTTTCTTTTCTTTTCTGTTATCTTTTCTTTTCATGCTATTGAAACGTACTTATCTGACTCACTCAAGATACCTGTCAACACCGTCCTCATATGGTTAGCCATGCTGTACCCTCCCCGATGAGTAGTACCGGGTTACTGCACTTCAATCATCAGTTATCTCGGGGGTGAACTCTCTACTAAATTTTCGTTTTTCACGAACAAATTTACCAAGGTCCCGCCGGGGGGGCTGGTGGAGCTATGACCTGATAATTTAACCCGATCTTGATTTGCAAACTGCTACATGATTCCCAGTGCATTATATCTGCCAAAACATCCATTGAATATTTCGGGATAAAAGTCGAGGTACTGTACTCGGTGGTTGTGACGATAATCCGCTGTCTGCTCAACTATTGTCCGCCAGTTTCGTCGGGACTCGCGGTAAAATAGAAAGGTCTACTGATAACTCATGATAATTCAGAGCTCCAATTTGCACGACAATTTGAAATGGAGAGCTAGGTTAGGGTTGCCCATTAGCCACAGCCGTGACTCTTGAGCAATTAACTTAATTTAACTGAATGGTGGCACAAGTGCTGGTCGGTGAAACGGGAACTAGACAGGGATTAGAAAAATATTAAGGCCCTGTTCGGCAAACCACTTTTATGGCATAAAAGTGACTATTATGCCATTTTTTTTATGGAGGGGGTGTTCGGCAAGGCCAAAAAACATGGCATATTTTTTATTTTTCTCTTTTTATTTTATATGCTATATTTCCACCATATTTCTTGTGTACAGGCACTGAGGGTTAGGTAAACCAAATAAAAAAATAGAAATTTTTTGTGATTTTTATTCTCTTTTAATATGAATATGAAACACTCCATAAAAGGGAAGAATTTTTATTTTTATTTTTTTGTGGGCTTGATTCTTAGAAATAATATAGGGTATGCCAGAAGTGTAAGGGCAAGAAGTTTTTTTTTTCATAACTAATGTGAATTAAATGATAAATAATTAGGTATTGTAATCAGGGTTATTAAATAAAACAGTATCATGACTATATTTATCCCTTGACATTTGTAAAGTTTGTGCCTTGCTGAACACTCATATTTTTGGAAATATGCAATTTTTTTTATGCAACATATATGTTATTTGCAACTTTTATGCCATAAAAAATATGATGGGTTTGCTGAACAGGGCCTAAAGCTTGTTTTGACGGCCGGGTATTTGTACTTCTGACCGAGATCTGTACCAGTAATAAATTTCATGTTTTACGGGGACGGTATGGTACCGGTACGATGATACCACAGACTTTTGACCCCCAACCGGGACCCATCCGCCGGGCTTAAGTATTGTCATAGGTGTTCCAGGACACATAAGTACTTGCGAAGAACTTCGTAAGGATGTCATGTTATTTCTGCATCACTGATTCATGGACACTATTGTTGTAACTTGGGTATTTAAAGGAGCTCTGTGACCTCGAAAGAAAAAGGAGGGACAAGAGACGAAGATTGCGGAGAAGAAGACAATTTTGTCACTTTGCTCCTGGGCCCTCTATCTTCTCTTTCTTAACAACAGCAGATAGAAGGTGTGATTATCTTGCAATTACAATACGGTGAACCAACCTTTCTCGTTCTGCCGGATACCTATGAAAGAATGCCGAACCCAAACGAAACCTTACAGTCTCGTAGCGTACTGGTGCCTATTAACAGGTTCACGTGACGGATGTATTTATTGGCCGCGCTTGTAAACCTCGTTTACAAACTTGAAGAAAATGTTTTCCGGGGCAACCAAGTTTACAATTTTACGTGACCAATGTGTATCAAGAAATTATGGTCGAATCCAGAAATCTAATATTGCCCACATGTTGTCGGATTAGAGTGACTGCGGGCGCTCTTGAATACCATGGCGAAAATACGGGTATTGAATAAGTGATATTCACAAATGGCATAGACAGGGGGTGACCTCAGGTGGACCCCTCTGGGCGTCCGGTAAATACCTGCGTTAGCCACAGTAAAGTGGTTGTAAACCCTAGCGCCTCACAGAGCGCACCCCCAGTCTATTCCATCCAAAATGTTCTTAATTCGCGGTTCCGATCAGTTGATAAGCTATGTTCCTTACTGGCTTATCTTGTGGCAGATGTATGTCACTAGTGGGCCATTGGCGAAGATAACAAATCAAGTTCTCACAGTGGAAATTACAGATGATGGTAATTGCAACTTCGCCTCCCGGCTGTATGTTATCACTTCCGCCGTGAACAAAGTTGAAATGCAGAAGAACTAGATCTTCAATCAAGTTCAAGTTATTTGGTCATAGATAAGTTAAAATGGAGAAAAAAACTTTCCTGTTTTGCCATTCGATGGACCCATTGGCTTTTTCACTTAGAAATCATTCCAAATGCTATGAGGAGGCGAGCAGCAGTCGCACCCACAACGACTTTCTTTCCGCTAATAGGCAACTCCCGTGAGATCACGAGCGGTGATTACTAAGCCATTCTAGCTGTGAATACAACCACGTTATCTCTTCACCACTATGCGATAATATATCCCTCTCTCCCTTCCCAGCAATTCAGCGTCTTGCGCCAACTTCAGATTCACACTTGGAGACTCCTCACCACTCAAGCAAGGACTAAAAGACAAAACCTGCTTAATATATCATTGTCTCAACTCATCGCACGGGGGCCATGGAATTAGAACAATAAAAAAGATAAGTGAAATGCTTTGCCTCGCTAGGCGACATATCCGGGACCAGGGATGCGCCAGTTACATGTAGAGCGACGTAAGATCCCCCGCGGCGAATGCAGAAATATAAATACGGGAGAAAGAAATTGGGTTTTCGGAGAGCGGCTGTAGAGGTTTGGCTGGAGAAATTATCAGGGGGTAAAACGACTGCTAGGAAAAAAGTCAAAAGAAATAGTCAAAAATCAAAAATGTGGCTGGAAAATGGCGAGTTTCTAAATTGGAGATATATTTCGGAAGTGCTGAACGATATGCCAGTTGTTCATGTCTCCGGCTTGTTTTGCGCCGGTTTCTGGTTGCTCAAAGACAGCCTATGCGTTCTGGATATTTTAGTGTCAGCGAGATAGGCCTGACCAACCCCCTGGGAGCCGAGGGTCAATGATAGTGAGCGGAGGTATGAGTGCGATTGATGGTATCTGCACTGATTAATGTACCGGTATTCGCATCTGCCTTCGATAATTGAATGCCCTTAGTGTCAGGGTTTTGGAATACTGGTAGAATATCAGATTACTAGCGTGATTGCCCTCGAGACCTTAAGCGCCGCCATTTGCTCATTGAGGTTTTCTGCTAACTTTTCTTTCTTCCTTTCTTGTCTTCTGCCCAGCGTGCCAGGGATGCCTCATGTTGTCGGGTGTGGGGGATCCAGCAGAAGTCAGGAAGGAAGGGCTAGATGGTGACAAGATAAGATCTCGAAGTGTTATCCGATGATCCAAACATACTGATAACTTCTCCTACAGTACGATGTAAGAATAGCGAGTCACAGAGGAACCTATTAGAAAAGAAAGAGACGCATTTGGAGTACTGTATAAGGAAATTGTTCAACACGAAACTGATTACCCACTCCGGGAGGGGTCTTCCATATGAAGTATTTGCACTCCGCATTCACTGATTCGTTGATTTGACGATTCTCGGGAAATGGACAATTTTCCCAACAGTTTGCAATTAATAATTTGAGGAGACAAAAGCTAGCTAATTAGCTAGCTGCAGTGCAAGTTCTACCCGCTTCCACGATTCCCCGATTCCCATCGCAGATAAACGCAAACCCGAAGGAGGAAAAAATAAGAGGAAGCATTGAAAGAAGGAAACAAGGCATAGAGCCTAACTTATCCCGAACGTCAATTCGGCCCCCTAACCCAATCCTTCTTAAAACACATAATCAACACCATCCCGTGCGCGAGCTCCTCCCCTCCTCCTGCGGTTCCGATTCCGATTCCGATTCCGATTCTCAGTCCTCGCAACCACCGGCTCCTCCATCACAATCGCTATCCTTGTCCTGCCAACCCTCGGTCCGGCACTTCCTCCGCTGGGAACACTCCCGCCATCATAATCATATGCTGGGGTGCGGATGACTTCCGCTTCCTTCTCGCCCGTCATATCCTCCCGCACCTTCGCCCACAGCTTAGCGGGACATCTCTCCGGGTCGCTGCTGCGGAAGTACTTGACGAAGAGTGGGTCTGTCATGCTTTGTAGGATTAATGCCCATGCCGCTCGCTTCTTTTTTGTCTCTTCGCTTACGATCGGAGCGGGGGTTGGATCACTCAGGTCTAGACGTTTTTCTTTGCCGCTAACGATGTCCCAGAGCCCTGAGCCGTAGAGGTGCACTTCCATGCGCATTTTCCAGAGGGGGAAGTCGGTGCCGTAGTTTAATTGTGGGCAAGGGAAGAGCTCGGCAGGGTAGTAGGCAGTCATTTTTGGTAATATGTAGGTGCGTAGTTTGATGTTTGCAGAGTTAGTTGTAGCGGAGTAGAGTGGACTGAAAGATGCTATGCGGAGAGGAACAAACAGGAAGCTGGTGACCTAGCCGACTGAGAGAATGAGGAAAAATAAAAAAAGGCTGAAGACTCTTTTGTTCAGTTGGTTGGGCGTTGGTTGTCAAGCTATATACCCCCCACTCCCGATAGTGCCAAGACAATCGAACACCACAACTATGATACCAACCTTAGCATACCGGGTACTGGGCCGGTGTGGAGGAGGGTTGGATCAGGCCCTGTCTGTGGGTTACAAGTACCGGAAAATATGTTTTTGTACAATACCCAGAATTTAAAGTTCGGAAAAAAAAAACTGTTTTCGCACAAGACAGGGATTATTTTGCAGTGAATAATCCCTCTCTTGCATGAAAACATATCCCTTAGCACTTGTACAGTAAAAACTCTTGAAATCCGCCATCTCAGGCCGGTGTGTGGCGTGCTATGGCAGGGGAGTGCGTAATCCCTTGGCTAGCTATTTGGGAAAAAGGATAAGCGGCAAGGTGCCATCCTGTCTCATAATTTCAACTTCATGGGTATAATATCAATATGCTGGTCCAGTGGCTGGGGGTGATTGACTATTTTGACAAAGAGAAAATCAGGTATCTATAAATTCTAGATTCGGGTTTTCATCTTTGGCCTTAGGAATATCTGCCTCTGGGTGTGTGGTCCCAATGTCCTCCCTCCAATTTCCTATCACCAGCCCAGAAAGGCCCTTGATATCTAATTCCATGTCCACACTTCGATCCACCGGAAGTGATAATCCTACTTTCGGGAAAACACAGCATATGATATCCTTTTTTTCCTCATGAAATCTGTAGAAAATCTGACCCACACAGGAGGTTGTAAGTATATGATGTTCTCGTACAGTCCATTTCTGTACACTTTCGATAGTTTCAGCTTGGAAAATCGTCGTATCTGTATGCTCGTGAATAAGGTCTTTGAAGGGCTTGTTAATGGCAACATCAAGTGGTTGAACAAGATGCGTACAGCCCCCAGGGATAAGGGAGGGCGTGATACCATGGGATCGCATTTTTTGAAGAACAGCTGGGGTCTTATGAGACCCCATAAAATCAATTGCAAATGAGGGAGGGTGACCACCAAGGACAGGAACTAGATAGTCCTCAATGTAGTGTAGAAATAGTTTGTCATTCATATATGCATTATCATTAAATTTGACAAGCACATTGGGATGATATTTTGACCTCTCATCCCCCAGGCATTTGCCCTTTCCGCGGTAAATCACCCTTGGGGGCACCCGAGGAACCGCTTCCACAAAGACAGATAAAATAAGTGAGGCCTGCCTTTTATCCCACGCAATCTGGGAGGACTTGGCCCAAACTTCTTTCTCTCCAGTCGTCTCATATGTTTTGCCATCAAGATATTCAAATGGAATAGGAGTCTCTATTACAAAACTGGTATGGTTTGTAATGGTTTCACATGACATACGATTTTATGTCATAAGTATTTCATTTGTTAAAGGTTTTTGCACATGACTTGGTTAGGTCATATGATGTTATGTTTTTGCACTACAACTTACGTATGAGTCATAGGGTTTCACATGACTCACAGTAGTGAGTCATAGTTGTTTAGGTTTGAATTTGATTGGTATGTTGAGCATTGACTCATATGTGTGGATATGAGTCATAAGGTTTAAGATGCATGACTTCGTTTATACGAGTCATGAGGTTTCACACATGACCCCTTTTAGGTCATGAGACTTTCGCGCATGACCAAGTATGGTCATGATGTTATATGTTATGTGAGTGTAGGAGTCACAGTTGTGACTCATTAAATTTTTAAGCAGGTTGCTGGAAGAACTATATAAGGAGGTCGATAGGACCTGATTGTTAGTTCTTCACGCAACCACCTAAGTTATTTCCTATCTATTACTTTACGAATAAAACACCTTTATGCTCCTTACACACAAATCGAACAATCAAGTGAGAAAGACCAAGAATAAGTACGAGTTAGTGCTATAAGGACTTAGTATCAACAAAGGTTGATATCTAAGACGTAGTATAAGATAACAAGTACTAAGATTCTCGAAGAAAGGAGAATACAATAGGACGCAAGTAAGTCTATCCAGAGAAGAGAACTAATTATAGTGTCATTGCCTGTTGCGAGATATAAATAGGAGAGATCCATAGCCGATCATAACATTTAGTTGCGTCTAACAAAAGCAACACCCAACGACAACCATGGCCGAAGCAGCAAGAGATGTACCAATGAACCCCGCTGAAGAACAAGGAGAAGGACAGGGACAAGGACAGGAAGAAATACTGGAGGTGCTACCCTTGGCACTAATGGTGGAACAGCTAACACAAATCTTGGCTGGTACAATCTGAAAGGAGACCCAAGACAGAAAAACCAGAAACATTCAGTGGAGAACAGGACAAACTACGAACATGGTTAGCAAAACTAAGGGTATACTTCCAGGCCATAGGATGGCATGAAAATCATGACCAGGACAAAATAGTATACACAACAAGCCTGCTAAGGGGAGACGCAGCCACTTGGATCACACCTTATGTGGAAGGAAGTTTAGCACAACCTTGGGGAGGATTGTGGGATACATTCAACAAGGCCCTTAGGGAACAATTCAGAGCAATAGATCCAAGAGGAAAGGTTCGAATGAAACTCAAAGGACTAAGACAGGGAAACAGATCCAAGACAGAATACTGGAACAGTTTCAGGACGATGGCCACAGAAGCAGAACTAGACGAAGCAACATAAGGAGAATGGCTATTAGCAGCAATGGACCTAACGCTATCAAGGCCATGGGGAATGGATATAATGACCTTCGAATCCAGGGAACAACTGGCCCAATGGGTAATTACCAGAGAAACCAAACTAGCGATGGTCAAACATATCCAGAAAGGACAAAAAATGGGGACAGCCCCACGAAGCATGGATGGAACATTCAAACAGACTCTACCCCCATGGGACCCTATGGACCTAGATGCGACAAATCAAAGAAAATACCACAGATTACCCCAGGCGGAGTGGAAGAAATGCATGAAGGAGGGACTATGCTATCAATGTGGCAAGAAGAAACACATGGTAAAGGATTGTCGAGTTCGACAGACCAACATCAATAAGGGCAAAATCAGAGAAACAAAGGTAGAGAAAGAACAAGAAGAGACTTTAAACGATGAAAGTCCTCAAGAATAGATGGCCTTGGGGACCACTGGACCAAGCCCATCAAAAGAAGGACGACGTGCCCAGGAAGGGATGGACTGGGGGATGACAAAACGAAAGTCATCAAAATAGCACACCTCCACTCAATAATCCCGGAAAAAGAATTACGAAAACTCAAGTTGGAACATATCATGGTCAAAGTACAACTCCATAATGGACAACAACAAATATCGACAAACGCGATGATAGATTCAGGGGCGACTGAAGATTTTATAGACCGCAACTTTGCTATAAACCATCAATTACCCTTGATAAAAATTGAAAAACCAAGGGAAATATAAATGATAGATGGAACTGTATCCGATGCAGGCCCCATTACCCATGTCACAGAAATCCCTATGGACATCGGAAGCCACAAAGAGAAAGCAACTTTCCTAGTGGCAAACCTTGTCAAACATGAAGCCATCCTTGGCATGACATGGTTAAAGGATCACAACCCAAGGATCGACTGGAGAGAGGAAGAAATCACCTTCGATAGCGATAGGTGTAAGGCAGTATGCCTTGATGCATCCCCAACGGTATATGCAATACCAGAAAAGGAAGCAATTCAGGAAAATCTGAAAAGTCGGATTTTAAAGATCAGCACTAAGGAAGGACCCCACTATGAGGTGGTGTTCAAAAAGCTAAGAAGAGATGCGAAGATACCTATAACGGGTTCGCAAAAAGCTGCAGGAAGTGACCTGCTCAGTATAGAAGGAGCAATAATCCCAGCAAGGGGACAAAAGCTCCTCGGAACAGGAATTTCAATGGTAGTCCCAGAGAACACCTATGCCCGCATCACACCCAGAAGCAGTTTGGCAAGCATAAATGGCCTCACCATTAATGCTGGAGTCATAGATGCATACTACACAGGAGAAATTCAGATCCTATTGGCAAAGCTGTCAGAAAGGGATTATGAGGTCCACAAAGGGGATAGGATTGCCCAGGTAATCATCAAAAAAATAGTTTCAACACCCTTCAAGGAAGTACAACAACTTCAACCCACAGAAAGAGGTGAACAAGGATTCGGCAGTACGGATCATCAAGAAGAAAAACACGATCAAGATAAGAAAAAGCTATCAATAGCTTTTATCTCAGCACAGGCCTGCGGCAGAATGCACAAAAAAGGAGAAATCACTAGAATCCTTAAATGGGACGATGCAAGACTCACGCTAGCAGCTGCAACAATCAGCACAGAGCTAGCCTTGCAAAAGAAAGGGAATGGTGGAAAAGAAACATTAAGTCAAATAGTGCCTAACGAATACCACAACTTCTTAGATATATTTGAAGAAAAAGAAAGAATAGAACTACCACCACATCGAGTGGCAGACCACAAAATTGAAACAGAAGCACCGCCACCATTTATGAAACTCTACCACTTAAGAGGGGAGGAACTTAAGGAACTCAGAGAATACCTAGAAAGAAATCTAGCAAGACGTTGGATAAGACCTTCGTCTTCATCAGCAGGAGCACCTATACTCTTCGTCAAGAAAAATGGACAGAGGCTTAAGGCTTTGTGTGAACTATAGAGGCCTAAACGCAGTATCAAAAAAAGATCAATACCCATTACCATTAATAAGCGAAGGCTTGGATCAACTGCAAATGGCGAAATATTTCACCAAACTTGACATCAAGGATGCATATCAACATATATGGATTGCCAAAGGAGATGAATGGAAAACAGCATTCAGAACATGATACGGACTATATGAATATATGGTCATGCCATTTGGATTAGCCAATGCACCAGCAACCATCCAACGATGGGTTAACAATGCCCTCAGCAAATACCTGGATGTCAACTGCATAGCTTACCTAGATGACCTATTGGTATATTCGGATACCATGGAACAACATCGGAAAGATGTAGCCATGATATTTGCAAAACTAAAGGAAATGGGGGTTCGCCTAAAACCCATGAAATGAGAATTCCATAAGGAAGAAACCGAATACCAATGATTCATCATCAATTCCAAAGGAGTAAGGACGGACCCTACCAAAACAGATGTCATAAAGGTATGGACAACACCAGAGAAAGTCAAAGATATCCAGAGCTTTGTCGGATTCTGCAACTTGTACCAGCAATTCATAGAAGGATTCAGCAGAACAGCAAAACCATTATACAACATAACAAAGAAAAACCTGAAGTGGGAATGGGGTGAGCAAGAACAGAAGGCATTCGAGGGTCTTAAGGAAAAACTCACCACAACTCCGATACTAAGACATTTCGACCCAGAGGCACAGATTATGATCGAAACAGATGCATCCAATTATGTCTGTTCCGGAATAAGATCGCAACAAGATAAGGAAGGACTATGGAAGCCGATAGCGTATCGGTCAAAAATGATGACCAAAGCAGAATGCAACTACAACATACACGATAAAGAACTCCTTGCGATCATGCAAGCTCTTAAAGAGTGGAGAAAATATGCGCAAGGAAGTCCACACACTGTCAAAATTCTCACAGACCACAAGAACGTTGTCCCGTTCACAACCACCAAAGCCTTGAATGGATGACAAATATGATGGAGTGAAGAACTCAGTCAATACAACATCAAAATCGAATATTGACCCGGCAAGGAAGGGGCAAAACCAGATGCCCTTACATGAAGGACAAATGACATGCCAACAAGAGAAGATGATCACATCATGCAACGGCAAAGGATTCTTTTACCTAAAGAACAATTCTTCAAGGATGAAGGGTATGCCTCGGGTTCAGAAGAAATCAACACTATGGAACTATGGACGATAGAAGACCAAGGAACAGAAAAGAATAACAAGGAAAAAACATCACAAGATGCTTTACCTCAAGACATTCAAAAAGCCATTGAAAGGAAAGATAAGGAATACCCAAAGGTTGCATTAGGGTCATGCGACTGGAAAGAGGGATATATATTGTACGAAGGAAAAATCTGGTTACCAGAAGATGAACCGATAAGAACAAAAGCAATCAGAGGAAATCACGACACACCACAAAATGGACATGGCGGAACAGCTAAAACATTGGAATTGACACAACAAACATACTATTGGCCAGGCATGCACCAAGACATTAAGTGATATGTCAAAAACTGCGACATATGCCAAATGAAAAAACCAAGTCATCACACGCCCTATGGACTACTGCAACCACTACAAATATCGGATAAACCATGAAAATCTATTAGCATGGACTTCATTACAGACCTGCCATTATCAAACGACTATGATGCCATATGGGTAGTAGTGGATCGTCTGACCAAGATGGCTCATTTCATACCTTGTCAAAAAGATATGAAAACAAAACAACTTATACAACTGTTCATGAAAAACATCTTCAAGCTACATGGATTACCGAAAGATATCATCAGTGATAGAGGGTCGATATTCACATCAGACCTATGGGAAGAGATGACCAAAGGATTGGACATCACATGAAAGATAAGCACAGCATTTCACCCTCAGATGGATGGGCAAAAAGAACAGACAAATGCCTCACTGGAACAATTCCTAAGGGCATATGTGGCATATTCTCAACAAAACTGGGAAGGATAGCTACCATTCGCAGAATTCGCATACAACAACACGAGACAAGATAGTATCAAAACATCACCCTTCTATGTGAATTATGTACACCACCCCATCAACGAACCCATGGGACATACAAGGGTGCCAGAAATATTAGAAAAGAATGACATCAGCTAACTACATAAACTCATCCAGACAGATATAAGGATGGTGCAAGACAAAATGAAAGAAAACAATGATCAACATCGAAAACCCAATCCAAGACTGGAATCAGGAGATAAAGTCTGGTTAATTACGAAAGACATTTGAACCATGAGACTATCAAAGAAACTAGATTACCGGAAAGGTAGACCATACCGGATCATCAAAAAGGTTGGAGAAAAGGTTTATAAGCTAGACCTCCCAGCCTCGATGAAAACAAAACATCCAGTCTTCCACATCAGCAAACTTGAACTCTATTCAGACAATTCTCTGCCCTCACAAAAGAAACTTCCCCCTCCTCCTATTGAGATAGAGGGAGAAGACAGATATGAACTTGAGCAAATCATTGATTTGAGACTACATTATGGAAAACTACAATACCGGGCCAATTGGACAGGCTACCTCGCACAACATGATTGAGAGTGGTACCCTGCCACTAACTTCACAAACGCCCAAAACGCAGTCTCCACCTTCCACCAATGATATCTGCATAAGCCCTGACCCAGAAAATAAGGACTGGAGCAAAATATACTTCGAAGAATAGAAAAATGAGCATGCGGCATACCACTTCACAGCATGCATAGACAAAGAATGCCCCATCCATAAGGATGTGAAAGAAAGACACGACTTCTAGCCCACGGCCAGAACAGCAACTACTAGCTCGAACAGATCCAGCGACACCAACAGCTGGGAAAACAATTGGGAAATCTTCCCACTATTTACACCAACAGAACCAAAACATGAAAGGATCAATGCAAAAGATTGCATGAGAACCCAATACTCTTTCCACAAGGAAGGAAAGAAAAAAAAGAGATAGGGAGAAAAACTGGTTTTAGGGATGAAACCAGAGGAAGAAAAGGGGGATAAAAAGTTCATATTGAAGGAAAACCTGAGGAAAATGATCGAACAACTACAAAGGACAGTGGAAGAAACAAAAAAAGTCCATTGAGGGGTTAAAAGGAGAGGGAAAAGGCCTGAGACTCAGAAATAAGGCCTTGGAAAAGGAACTAGCGAGGGAAAGATACACTAGAAAATAGGTGGAAAGGAGGATATAGAGAATGGCCGGAGATATGGGCTGGTTGCAAAGAAATGTGGAACGTGACATATACTATGAGGAGTACAATCACAGATCCTCAACGGACTAAGCATTTAGGAAGAGGGGAGCTAGTATTACAAACCTGGTATGGTTTGTAATGGTTTCACATGACATACGATTTTATGTCATACGTATTTCATTTGTTAAAGGTTTTTGCACATGACTTGGTTAGGTCATATGATGTTATGTTTTTACACTACAACTTACGTATGAGTCATAGGGTTTCACATGACTCACAGTAGTGAGTCATAGTTGTTTAGGTTTGAATTTGATTGGTATGTTGAGCGTTGACTCATATGTGCGCATATGAGTCATAAGGATTAAGAAGCATGACTTCATTTATACGAGTCATGAGGTTTCGCACATGACCCCTTTTAGTTCATGAGACTTTCATGTATGACCAAGTATGGTCATGAGGTTATATGTTATGTGAGTGTATGAGTCACAGTTGTGACTCATTAAATTTGTAAGTGGGTTGCTGGAAGAACTATATAAGGAGGTCGATAGGACCTGATAGTTAGTTCTTCACGCAACCACCTAAGTTATTTCCTATCTATTACTTTACGAATAAAACACCTTTACGCTCCTTACACACAAATCGAACAATCAAGAGAGAAAGACCAAGAATCACGATAAGTTAGTGCTATAAGGACTTAGTATCAACAAAGGTTGATATCTAAGATGTAGCATAAGATAACAAGTACTAAGATTCTCGAAGAAAGGAGAATACAATAGGAGGCAAGTAAGTCTATCCAGAGAAGAGAACTAATGACAGGGTCGTTGCCTATTGTGAGATACAAATAGGAGAGATCCATAGCCGATCATAACAGTCTCATCCAAATTGCAAATATTGGAGAGCTCAAATCAGCAGACCAGATGGCAGAAAACGATATTCAAAAAAGAGTTTGGAGGAGGTTGGGAGTTCCACTGGTTGAATCACAACCAGTTAATGACTTGTGATAAGTATTCTGCTGGTACCTTTTAAGCCTTTTTTGTGATGCATCTTAAGCTAATTTTGTGTCACCCAAGAAAGCCAGCACACCACCTATTGCTAAATCAAAAAAGGCCTGAACTAACCTCCAGATATAGCTCACAAAATCGAAATATTGCTTGTACCTGAAACCACCCTCTCCTTATGATCCTTCCCTCCCTCCTCCATGCTATAAAGACTTCGAATACCTTTTCCTCTAACTTCAGCGAACAACATAAGCTTAGCCCCTCCTCCAGCTGTGCTCGGGTAGTTGAGTTAATCCCAACACCCTCAATGACAATTCTTTTTTTTTACTCAGTCCCCAATTGTCTACCAAGAAATTCTGTACAGCTCTTGTAACATGTGTACATGTTCTGGCAACTGTATACTGGTTATGCTTATGTTTTCCCTTGTTGTGTTATTTCATTTATTCTTGCTTATGTTGATTGATTGATTGTTTCATTACCAGCATCATTAGAATTGTAGTAACTTGTTTATGTTTGTATTAGTTATGCTTTTGTACTGGCAAGGCTTTACCCTAGCGATTCTAAGGGAAGTAATGGTCATGTATACCGGCAGTAGATATAAGACTTAGATGGAGGATTGCCTTGGGCTTTCAAGATTCTGGTAGGATCACAAGATTTCAGTAGTGTGCACTTACCGGTAATGAAAGTAGTTGCGGGTTTTGAGGAACCTCTACCTTGGGTGGAGGTAATCATGTATTTAAGACAGGCTTCCTAACTAGCAGGAAATGCCAGACTTCAGACAGAACCTGGATAAGAAATATACTTGGTTGAATGGTGATTCTCTTGCTCCCTTTCCCCTTCATCTCTTCTAAGACATTCTTATCTTTAGCTCTCTAGTCTCCTTTAGGAATCGAATGATAGCTGGACTACCACCGATCCCTATTATATTAGTTCATACAGGTTACTACCAGTTACATTTTTTTTGCCTCAGCAAGTAAGTTAACCCTCTGGAGGTACTCAGGTTCTCAGGATGAGAACACCAAGTATGATTAATCAGCCTTCCTATATCTTAATAACTAGTTAGAAGCAGGAGTGGCAGGGACAGATACTTCTTGCTCAAGTGCTACATTCACTCTTTCAGAACAAAGTGGTCATCAAAGGACCTGAGCTGGAAGGATATCCTAACTACCTCACATGCTAGGGTTCATCCAGAATGCTTTAGCAACGGACAGCAATTCAGACTCAGAAACCGAAGCTTCAGTACAAGCTGGAAGAGCCTTGCAATCAGAAGACCTTGACTCTGACCGAGAGGAGAACCTCACAGTAGAACAAATCCTCCAGCGAGCAGCAAGAGGTCACAGCTCAGAAACCAGAACCAGATCTGGAAGCCTATGAGGAACAGGATTCAGAAGCAGAGTTCAATCTCAGACAGCAAGCCAAGCAGTAAGCCAGTTAGCATCCAGAGAGCGAACACCACTGCTAGCAGCATTCCCTGAATTACCAGCTAAACCAGCCAAACCCAAGACACACCAAGGCAAAGGCAAGCAACCAGAAGGTTCAAGGCCCCTGGAAGACTCACCATTCCCACCAGGAGGAGCAGGAATGGGTGACACAGTACAGAGACCTGTTGATGATACAGCACAAAGGCTAAAAATCAAATAGCCTCAACCATTGAAGTTCAGTGGAGAAGGAGATGACCTCAAGCCAAATGGACTTACGAAATAGCTCAGAGAGGTAAAATATTACCTCTTAAAGAATAACATCAATTATGATACAGAAGATGTGATTGATTACTATGGAGCCTATACTGAGAAGCGAGCACACAATGCCTACATGACACTACTTAATGAACATGATGATACACGAAACCTTGGGACCTTGCAGAACTGATTCAAGTAGCTCTTTGAAGTATCTACAAATATAGACCATCTATACCAGCAATGGCAGAAGGTATCACAGACTACATGAGGAATGCCAGCCAGGATATCAAAGATTGCTGGGGAACTGGAAGACCTAAGAGCAACCTCCTCTAGAGAATCTGTCTTGGATTACACAAAAAGACAGTGGTTCTTAGATGCAATAGATTCTCACCTTAGAAAAAATGCTGAACCCCAAATCTAGGAAAGAGATACCTGGACCCAGGTAGTGCAAATTGCAGAAAGGTATGATGCAACTATGTACAAAACTGGAGGATATGGCAGCAGCAGCAGTCCCTCCACCAACAAGTCAAACAAACTAAAGAAAGACTAAAAGCCTGCACAAGCATCAAGCAGCCAAGCAGCCAGAGAAGGCAAGGCACCAGCAAAGAAGACAATCTATACAAAGAACATGAATCCCAGCAAGAAGAAAATGGATTGATGGAAAAAGGAAGGAGTTTGCTTCCACTTTAGGGAAGGCAGACATATGGCAAATGAATGCCCCAAGAAAGAAGTTAAAACCAACCATGTCAGGATCACAGAGGATGATACAGACAGCAGTGATGAGGAATATGAGCTAGAAAGTGACTCAACACAAGAGGTAGATGGACAAGACACTATAAGAACCAAAAGACAACTGACGGGGTATCCAATGACCCTGGCACACCCTTCTAACCCCTCGGGTTCAGCATGCTGGTAAATGGTAAACAAGCAAGAGTACTGGCAGATACAGGAACCATTGGCGGAAGCTTGATAAGAAACCAATTGGTCACCACACACAACTTCCCTTACTATCCTCAGAAGTGCCCTGTCACTCTACAAGTGGCAGTTCAAGGGTCGAGATCAAGTGGTAATTACAATAGTTCTGTCAATATTCAGATAGGGAAGATGAAGATACCAAGAATTGAGATCATGGTCACTGCAGTTTCAGACTACGATGTCCTACTCAGTATGGATGACCTTTTCAAACTCTGAGCAATGATAGACTGCCGGAAAAACAGTCTATAATTCCCTGACCACATAGTAAGAGTGAACTGTAATGGACAGTTCACTTAGCTACGATCAGCAATGGTAAAGGCAGAACAGTCACCCGATTTCCTGGTGATGTTCCCTAAAGTATTTGTCAAAGAAGTACCTACTACCTTGCTACCAAGAAGGAACATAGACGACCTGATTCGACTGAAGGATCCCAAACTTTACCCAAAAATACCAGACTACAAGATACTGGAAAAGCTCTGACCACCATTCAATGCATGGATCAGGAAACAACAGAAGGCAGGAGTTATTTACAGAGTAGAAGCACCCAGTGGATCAAGTATGTTTGTGCAAGGCAAACCAAATGGTGGCATAAGACCACTAGCAGATCTGCAGTAAAGGAATGTAAATTCAATTAAGGACCACTCACTGATACCCAACCAGCAGGTAATAATCAACGCTGTTGGAAGAGCAAAATATAGAAGCAAGATAGATCTCAGCAATGCCTATTTTCAGACCAGAGTACACCCAGACGATGAGAAATACAACACTATCAAGACACCCTTTAGAGTATTTATATGCAGAGTAATGCTTCAAGGAGACACAAATGCCCCAGCCACATTCATGAGGGTTATAGAAGACACCCTCTCAGATGAACTAGGCGTTTTTGTTTGGGTCTACATTGATGATATCCTTATATTCAACAAGACATCGCAGGACCATGTGGAACATATTAAAACAGTGTGCAGGAAGTTGGAACAAGCTAGACTATATACAAACCTAAGAAAGAGCATCTTCTTTGCAAAGGAAGTAGACATATTGGGCCACATAATCGATAACAATGGTATACATCCAGCACCGGAAAAGATAAGAACTGGTAAGGACTGGACAAGATGAAGGAACAAGAAAGAACTTCAATGGTTTAATGGAATGGTTAATAATATCTCACAGTTTCTACCCCATATTGCCACCATTACTGCCCCACTCACAGCACTCACTGGCAATGCGGAATGGCTTTGGACTGACCTGCAGGAGGTTGCATTCTAGGTGGTTATAAGGGCAGCAGAAGAATATCAGGTCTTGCAACCGATAAATTACTCCAAGCCAGACATGATATCACTGTTTACCAACACATCGCCTACCAGAACAGGTGCATGGGTAGGACAAGGAGCAACCAGAGAAGAGGCTAGACTGGTAGCCTTCCATAGCCAGAAATTGACACCCTCCTAAGGCAACTATCACACACATCAACAGGAGGCTCTTGCAATCATTGAGGCTGTGGAAGCCTTTGTGCACCTGTAGTTACACACCAAATTCACTATTGTTACTGACCATGAGAGTCTAACTAAGTTAATGACCCAAAAGAACCTAAGCGACTGGCAGCAAAAATGGTTAATGCACCTTAGCCACTTCGATTTTTCAATTCAATATATGCCAGGAGTAAAGAATTTCTTAGCAGACTACCTATCTAGAATTCATGAAGATGTATCCTCACCTTATGATATAATCCTCTGAGATCCCACTTCCAAAAATCATCATAGCTAGATCACTCCAGACACTGAAGCATCAGAAATCTGAACCAACTACACCTCCTCAGCATCCTACAGCTTAGAGTCTGATAGTGACATGTACTCCTCAGCAGCAAGAAAATACTCTCCAACCCTCACTACACGAGATTTGATACTGAAGGTTCATCCTGATTATGTTGAATACTATTCAGGCTAATACAGTCACCTGATCCTAGAAATGAATGGAAAGTAACTGAAGAACTCCCAGGAGCAAGACCAGCACTGATAGTTCTATAACTAAAGGCAACTCCTGGGGAGATGAAGTCACACTCCCCAAACTGTCCAAGAAGAAAGCAGCACATCTGGCATCCACCTAGACAGCATGCTATGATGATGAATGCAATATATACAAATCAGACAAAGAAGGAGCAAATTAATTTTTTAGGGACCCCAAGAACCGGAAGCAAAGCAAGAAGGACAAGGGAAAGCAACTATTACAAACCTGGTATGGTTTGTAATAGTTTCACATAATATACGATTGTACAGCCACTAGTCAGAAGTGTTTGTGAAACATGTTTTTTGGCTTCCTCAGCTACCTCGCCAAAAATGCCAGATCGCAACTGTGAATGTGAATGGTATCACCATTACAATCATAACATACCCAAACAATTTATACACCTGCCATAACTACCTGCCCCTTTATCTTTTAATTATGGTTTACCAATCTAGATATACAAAGCACTCAGTACCAAAAAAAAAAAAGAACTCCTAAAACCTCACAAAGAGAGATGTCAAATGTTGAAAAAGGCATAATTATTGCCTTTTTCTACTGCCTCCAGAATATTGCCCTTGTTGCTCAACTCATTGGCCGGCCTTGGACAACAGTTAAAAGCTTCCTTGTCCGAGCATGTGAGCACCAGTCAGTGGAAAACATGCCTCACCCCAGTCGCACCCCTGTTCTTAGCTATCAGCAATGTCGTACAATCATCCAGGCAGCCAAATCCAACCAGAAAATGACCAGATCTGATTTCAGAGATAGATATACTCCTGGTGTATAAATTTCTACTGGTAAAGCCCACTACACTGGTACTACTCTGAGTGATAGGATATGATTGACTAATAAATAAACTGTATATAAAATAGTGGATGGAGTACTAAGAGAGGCCAATGTCAAGAAATGGCTAGCCAAATCAAGACCCAAGCTCAAGCCTGAGCATGTGGCAAAGAGATTGAAATGGGCTACAGTTCATAAGAATTGGACAGTGGAGGATTTTGAAGGAGTTATTTGGAGTGATGAGTGCAGTGTGGAGAAATCTAAGGATCCAAGGCAGCAATGGGTTTTTAGAGAACCTGGAGAGAAGTGGCTAGCTGATTGTATCCATCCAAAGGAGAAGGATAACGGAATTTCTCTCATGGTTTGGGGCTGCTTTTGGGGTAAGAGAAAAGGTCCTTTGGTTCCTATTACCCAAAATGTCAACAAGACCAGGTATATTAGGCTCTTAAGAAGACATCTTTTTCCTGTTATTCATCAAATGATCTCCTTTGGTATGCAAGATATCCTCTTTCAGCAGGATAATTCTCCTGCTCACAAAGCTTATAGTGTTATAGATTGGTTGGAGAGAAACTTTATTGAAGTGGAGGAACACCCCCCCTACTCCCCTGATTTAAATCCTATTGAGCATGCATGGGTTGAGCTTAAAAAGCAATTGCATGAGCAGCACCCTAGGATTGCAGATACCCCAGGAGGAAAGGAAGCTGTAAAGAAGAGATTGGCCCAGGTCTTACCCTTAGTTTGGGAGACAATTCCTAAGGAGCTTTTTGAGAAGTTGTGGAAATCAATACCTAGTAGAGTGGTTGCAGTTTTGGAAGCAAGGGGAGGATATACAAAGTATTAGATAGTATCAAGGTTCTTTATTTCAAATTTCTTTAATTAAATTTACAGTGGGTTGTTTTGTGGTTAGCTTGCCCATTCATTTCTTTGCTCATTCACTTGCGTGCATGCGTCCTTGTTGCCATTGACACCACAACCCCACTACCCCACTACTGGCCCTACTATGGCGCAATCGCAATTAAACACATGTCTCAGATCATGAACACTTCTGACTAGTGGCTGTATGTTATAGTATTTCATTTGTTAAAGGTTTTGCACATAACTCAGTTGAGTCATGTGATGTTATGTTTCACACTATGACTCACATACAAGTCATAGCATCTCACATGACTCACAGTTGTGAGTCATAGTTGTTTATGTTTGAATTGGATTGGTATGTGGAGTGTTGACTCATATCTGCGCATATGAGTCATAAGGATTAAGAGGCATGACTTCATTTATACGAGCTATGGGGTTTCACACATGACCACCTTAAGGTTATAGGACTTTCACGCATGACCCAGTATGGCCATGAAGTTATATATTATACGAGTGTATGAGTCATAGTTGTGACTCATTTAATTTTTAAGCAGGTTGCTGGAAGAACTATATAAGGAGGTCAATAGGACCTAATAGTTAGTTCTTCATGCAATCACCTAAGTTATTTCCTATCTTATAAGTGATCAATAAAAACATGTTTATGCTCTTTATCTACAAAGGCCAACTGTCACAAAGAAGGAACAAGACTAATAGTACCCGTTGGTACTATAAGGACTCAGTATTGACAATGGTCAATATCTAAGATGTAGCGTAAGACAACAAAGTATTAGAACTCTCAAAGGAGAAAAGAAGTCAAGGTAAGTATTTCCCCAACTAATAGAAAAATAAAAGTCATTGCCTGTTGCAAGATATAAGTTAGGAGAGATCTTATAGCCGATCGTAACATTTGGTTGTGTCTGTGAGCAACACCCAACAACAACACAGATTTCGTATATGACAATCAATCCTTAGAACTTCCAGAGGTCACACATGAAATTGTGAGGACAGCTTCAGAAAGAGAGAGAACATCAAGCCCAGTTACACAAGAAAAAGAATCATCACATAACGAGTCGTCAAGTGTGGAAGAAGAGAGAGAAGAAAAAATGTTGGGCACAGGACAAGCACAAGGCTCGGGACAGACTGCAAACCCACTAACAGCAGATGAAGAACCACTTGGACAACTTGCCCAAATACTACAAACAATGAACAGTCCAAAGCCAAAGGTTAAACTACCAAGTATCTACACATGAGAATGACAAGAGCTTAAGAGTTGGCTAGTGGAACTGCAAATCTACTTCCAAGCAGTGGGATAGGCACAAGAACACAATGAAGAGAACATCACATATGTATCCAACCTACTAAGGAAAGAAGCAAGCACATGGCTCACACCCTATATGAAAGAAATCAGAATAAAAACCTGGAACCACTGGGAAGAATTTAAGGTGGCAATCAAGATCCAATTTGGGGAAATCAATCGAAAGGGAGCAGCAAGGATACAACTCAAAAACATGACTCAGGTAACCCAGACCATGAGGGAATACTGGAACAAATTCAAACTGGCACTAACTGAAGCAGGACTAAATAACACAAGAGCAGGAGAATGGCTGTACATAGGCATAAACCCGAAACTGCAAGAAGAATTCAATCACTATGATCAAACAATCATGGCAGTCGAAGAACTAGCAATATGGGTCATGAACAAAGAAATCCGACTAGCCAGCCTAAAAGATCTACACCAAATAAAGAAAGGCAAGATGGAGACATATGACACCCCAAGAAACTATGATGGTACCTTTAAGGCAGCACCCAAAGAGACCCCACAAGGGGATCCTATAGACCTGGTTGCCACAAACCAAAGAAGGTACCAAAGGTTACCCCAGGAAAAGTGGAAAAAACACATGAAAGAAGGATTAGGCTATCAATGGGGGAGGAAGGGACATATGGCAAAGGATTGTCGAAGCTAAAAAGCCAACATCACCAAGTCCAAGATTAAGGGGATGGAAGTAGAGAAAGAATAAGAAGAGGCTTTAAACGATGAAAGTCCCGAGGAATAGGTGGTCCTAAAGCCAACATGATGAAAACCATCAAAAGAAGGATGACATCATCTGGAATGGATGGACCAGGGGACAGCAAGACAAAAACCATCAAAATAGCACACCTCCACTCAACAATCATGAACAAAGAATTACGAAACCTTGAATCAGGCCATATCATGGTCAAAGAAAAACTCCATAATGGACAGCAGCAAATATCGACAAATGCGATGATAGATTCAGGGGCAACTGAAGACTTTATAGCCACAACTTGACTATAAGCCTTCAGTTACTCATGATAAAGATTGAAAAACAAAGGGAGATATACATGGTGGATGGAATGATATCAGATGCTGGACCAATCACCCACATCACACAAAGCCCTATGGACAGTCGTGTCTAATAAGTCTTCACATGGTCCCCGGCAATGGCACCACCACAATGAACAGCAATGACAACCATAAAAGAAAAAAGATATAAACTCAATTAGAAAATAGGTTATAGTAGAAATAAAAAATCACAATTTAACATGCTACTATTTTGTATGACCTCCATCTGCATCCAGTAGTGCCTGAACTCTTTCAGGCATTCTCTCAATCCACCCATCCAATATCTCCTGAGGAATCAGATCCCACTCATCCTTTGCTGCCTGAAATAATTTAGCAGCACTGTGAGGCCTACTTTCCACCTTGGAGAATCGCTTTCTGAGGGCTCTTTTCAGAAGTGCCCAGGTATTCTCAATTGGATTGAGATCTGGGGAGTTGGGGGGCCAAGCCAATCTTTTATATCCACATTCCTCTTGCAATTTTTTGTTTTCCAACCCAGCATGCCATGGTGCATTATCAGCAGCCATATAGATAGTTTCTGGAGCTCTGTTTATCCATTCTATGAAGGGAATAAGGTATGGCTGGTGAATCTCAGTTACATATTGGTGGGAGTTGAGGCCAAGTCTATCTTTTTTGCCAGTTCTTTCCTCCTCAGTCCTCCTCCTGACAAGAATTAACTCAGTCTTTCCTCCATGCATAATTGCAGCATAGACACCTATATTGGTGCGCCCTGACTTAAAGCTGGGCTTTAAGTTTTTTTCTTCCAGCTCTTCACCAGGTCTAAGTCTAACCTTTCTACCCACTGGATTTGGATCATATTCAATAGTGGCTTCATCAACAAAAACCACCCACTTCCAAGCTCTTGTACAGTTCTTCCTAATTCTACCAATTGCCTTCCTCTTCTCCTTTTGTCCTTTCCTCCAAAATGGTTTTTTTCTGGGTATCTTGAGCTTAAAACCAGCTTCACCAGAGATCTTATTGATGGTGTCTTTGCCAAGTCCAACATTAGCTTTTTCAGTAATATATCTTAGAGCTAAATAAGGCTCAGCATCAATAATATCAAGAACCACTTTCCTTTTGGCATCAGTAATCTTTGTTGGTCTGCCAGATCTGGGGAATCATAGGTGTTGCCATCCTGGATTTTGGCCCTTCTGACCACTGATGCAATGGTTGCCTTGGGGATATTCATTTGCTTAGAAATTTTATCATACCCCATATCAGTGTGCTTATATAGGTTATAAATTTCTCTATTTCTGTCTTCTCTAAGTCTTTTGGTATGTGGTAGAGCCATAGTAGTACAGAGTTGTTCAGTTGATGGGGTAAAAAGTGGTTGCTTGGCAACCATGTGAGGACTTATTAGACATGACTGGACATCGGAAGTCACAAAGAGAAAGCAACTTTCCTAGTGGCAAACCTTGTCAAACACGAAGCCATTCTTGGCATGACATGGTTAAAAGACCATAATCCAATGATTAATTGGAGAGAAGAAGAAATCACCTTCGATAGTGATAGGTGTAAGGCAGTATGCCTTGATGCATCCCCAATAGTATATGCAGTACCGGAAAAAGAAGCAATTCAAGAGAATCTGCAAAGTCAGATTCCAAGAATCAGCATTAAAGAAGGACCCAACTACGAAACTGTAGTTAAGAAGCTGAGAAGATACCAATGAAAAGTTTCCAAAAGGCTGCAGGCAGTGACCTGTTCAGCATAGAAGAAGCTATAACCCCAGCAAGAGGACAAAAGCTCCTTGAAACAGGAATTTCAATAGGACTTGCAGAGAACACCTATGCCTGCATTGCACCAAGAAGTGGGTTGAAAAGCAAAAATAGCCTCACCATTAATACTGGAGTCATAGATACAGACTATATGGGAGAGATCCAGGTCCTATTAGAAAACATGTTAGATGTAGATTATGAGGTCCACAAAGGAGATAGGATTGCTCAGATAATTATCAAAAAAAATTGTCTCAACACCCTTCAAGGAAGTACAACAACTTCAACACACAGAAAGGTGTGACCAAGGATTTAGCAGTACAGATTGCTAAAAGAAAGAACCAATCCAGGACAAGAAAAAGCTATCAATAGCTTATATCTCAGCACAAGCATTCGGCAAGATGTACAAAAAAGGAGAAATCACTAGAGTTCTACAGTGGGATGAGGCAAGACTTATGCTAGCAGCTACAACAATCAGCACTGAGCTAGCCTTGCAAAAGAAAGGGAAAAGCAAAAAAGAAACTTTGAAACAAATAGTGACTAAGTGTTACGATCAACTATAAGATCTCTCCTTTCTTATATCTCGCAACAGGCAACAAGCCTATCGTTAGCTTTTTCCTTAGAGATAATACTCACCTATCTCTTGTTGTATTCTCTTTCCTTCGAGAATTCTCAATACTTGTTATCTTACACTACATCTTAGATATTGACCGTTGCCAATACTAAGTCCTTATAGTGCTAACTAGTATTGATTCTGTTCCTCTTCGTGATTGTTGGCCTTTGTAGTAAAGAGCGTAAAGCTATTTTATTGATAACTTATAAGATAGGAAATAACTTAGGTGGTTGTGTGAAGAACTAACTGTCAGGTCCTATTGACCTCCCTATATAGTTCTTCCAGCAACCTGCTTACAAATCAAATGAGTCACAACTGTGACTCATGCACTCACGTAACATATAACCTCATGACCATACTTGGTCATGCGCGAAAGTCCCATGACCTTAAAGGGGTCATGTGCAAAACCTCATGACATGTATAAACGAAGTCATGCCTCTTAATCCTCATGACTCATAGGTGCACCTATGAGTCAATGCTCAACATACCAATGAAATTCAAACATAAACAACTATGACTCACAACTGTGAATCATATGAAACCCTATGACTCGTATATGAGTCATAGTGCAAAAACATAATATCGTATGACTCAATCGAGTCATGTGCAAAACTTTTAACAAATGACATACTGTGACATATAATTGTATGTCATGTGAAACTATTACAAACCATGCCGGGTTTGTAATACTAAGCAATATCACAACCTCTTGGACATATTTGAGGAAAAAGAAAGAACCAAACTACTACTGCATCAAGCAGCGGAACATAAGATCAAAACAGAAGCACTGCTACCATTCATGAAGCTCTACCCCTTAAGAGGGGAAGAACTTAAAGGACTCAGAGAATACCAGGAAAAGAATCTAGAAAGACATTAGATAAGACCTTCGTCATCATCAGCAGGAGCACCAATACTCTTCATCAAGAAAAAAGATAGGGGCTTAAGGCTCTGTGTAAACTACAGAGGCCTAAACGTAGGGTTGAAAAAAGACTGATATTTGTTACCATTGATAAGCAAAGCCTTGGATCGACTGCAAATGGCGAAATATTTCACCAAACTCGACATCAAGGATGCATACAAACATATACGGATTGCCAAAGGAGATGAATGGAAGACACCATTCAGGACATGGTATGGACTATATGAATATATAGTCCTGCCATTTGGATTAGCCAATGCACCAGTAACCTTTCAACAATGAGTCAACAATGCATTCAGCAAATATTTGGATGTTAATTGCATAGCCTACCTGGATGACCTATTGGTATATTCGGATATCATTGAACAACATCAGAAAGATGTAGCCATAATACTAGCCAAACTCAAAGAAATTAGGGTTCACTTGAAACTCACAAAATGCGAATTTCATAAAACAGAAACTGAATACCTAGGGTTCATCATCAACTCTGAAGGAGTACGAATGGACCCTACCAATACAGATGACATAAAAGTATAGACAAGGACTGGGGAAAATCAAAGATATTCAAAGCTTTGTTGGATGCTGCAACTTCTACCGACGATTCATAGAAGCATTCAGCAGGATAGCAAAGCCATTATATAACTGGAAAAATAGGAACCAAAAATGGGAAAAGGGAGAGCCAGAGCAGAGAGCATTTGAGGTCTTAAAGAAAAACTCACGACAACTCCAATATTAGGACACTTCAATCCGGAGGCACCTATTATGATTGAAACAGATGCATCCAATTACGTCTGTTCTGGAATAATATTGCAGCAAGATAAGGAAGGATTGTGGAAACCAATAGCCTACCAGTCAAACACAATGACCAAGGCAGAATGCAACCATGACATCCTTGACAAAGAACTCCTTGCAATCATGCAAGCCCTCAAGGAATGGAGGAAATATGCACAAGGAAGCCCCCCCACAGTCATGATTTATACAGACCATAAGAACCATGTCCCATTCACAACCACTAAAGCCCTGAATAGAGAACAGATACAATGGAGTAAGGAGCTTATTCAATACAACATTGAGATCAAATATCGACCAGGCAAGGAAGGGGCGAAACTGTATGCCCTCACACAAAGAACAAATGACATACCAATGGAAGAAGACAATTGCATTATGCAACAGTAAAAGATTCTTTTACAAAAAGAACAATTCTTTAAGGATGAAGGGTATGCTTTGGGGTCAGGAGAAATCAACATTATAGAAACATGGATGATAGAAGATCAAGGGACAGAAAAAAATATGAAAGAAAAATCATCACAAGGTACTTTATTTCAAGATATTTGAAAAGATATCGAAAGGAAAGATAAGGAATATCCGAAGGTTGCATTAAGGTCATGTGACTGGAAAGAAGGATATATGTGGTATAAAGGAAAAATATGTTTACCAGAAAATGAACTGATCAGAACCGAAGCAATCAGGAGAAATCATGACACACCAGAAAATGGACATGGTGGAATGGCCAAAACATTGGAATTGACACAATGAACATACTACTGGCCAAACATGTGCCAAGACATTAGGCAATATATCATAAATTGCGACCTGTGTCAATAGATAAAATCAAATCATCACATTCCTTATCGAGTACTGCAAGCATTACAAACACCAGAAAAACCATGGAAGTCTATCAGTATGGATTTCATTGCAGACCTACCACTATTGAATGACTAGGATGCCATATGGGTCGTCGTGGATTGTCTCACCAAGCTGTCTCATTTCACACCTTGTTGAAAGAATATGAAAACCAAATAATTCATGTAGCTGTTTATGTGAAACATTTTCAAACTGCAGGGATTACTAAAAGATATCATCAGCTATAGAGGTTGAATATTCACATCGGAACTAGGGAAAGAGATGACTGAAGGATTGAACATCACATGAAAGATAAGCATGACATTTCATCCTCAGATGGATGGACAAATAGAATGGACAAATCCCTCACTGGAACAATTCCTAAGGGTACATGTAGAATATTCCAAACAGGACTGTGAAGGATGGCTATCATTTGTGGAATTTGCATACAACAATACAAAACAAGATGTTATCAAGACAATCCCCTTCTATGTGAATTATGGACATCACCCCATCAATGAAGTGATAGGGCATACAGGTTTACTAGAAATATTGGAAAAGGATGACATCAGTCAACTACACGATCTCATCCAAACAGAAATACTGATGGCACACGACAAGATGAGGGAAAACAACAATCAACACAGAAAACCCGATCTAAGACTGGAATCAGGAGATAAAGTCTGGTTAATTATGAAAGACATTTAGATGATGAGACCATCAAGAAAACTAGACTACCGGAAGATCGGACCATACAAGATTATCTAAAAGATTGGAGAAAAAGCATATAAGCTAGACCTTGTGACCTTGATGAAAACTAAACATCCAGTCTTCCATATTAGAAAACTCAAACTCTACTCAGACAATCCTCAACTCACACAAAAGAAACTTCCCCCTCCTCCAATTGAGACAGAAGGAGAAGATGAATACCAACACAATCAAATTGTTGATTCAAGACTACAATACAGAAAACTACAATACCGGGCCAAGTGTACTGGTTACCCCACACAATATGACCAAGAGTAGTACCCAGCCACCAATTTCACCAATGCTTGAAATTCAATCTCCACCTTCCACCAACAAAATGCACTTAAGTCAGGACCCAGAAAATGCAGACTGGAGCAAAATATATTACGAGGAAAAGAAAGACAAGCATGCAGCATACCACTTCATGGCCTGCCTGGACAATGAATACCCTATCCAGTAAGATGCGAAGAAGAGACATGACTTCTGGCCCTTGGTCAGAATAGCAACTACTAGCTCGAACAGCTCCAGTGATGCCAACAACTCAGAAAAGAACTGGGAATCATTCCCACCATTCACACCAAAAGGGCCAAAACATGAAGGGATCGAGGCAAAGGACTGTGTGTGCAACCATTGCTCTTTCCACAGAAAAGGAACGAAGAGAGTGAGATGGGGAGAAGATCAGGTTTCAGGGATGAAAGCAGAGGAAAATAAGGGGGATAAAAAATTTGTATCAAAGGAGGAGCGACAGAAAATGATCGAAAACCAGTAAAAGAGGCTGGAACAACTACAAAGAATGGTAGATAGAGCAGGAAGGTCCATCGACCATCTAAGAGAGGAAGAAAAAGGCCTGAGACTCAGGAATAAGGCCTTGGAAAAAGAGGTGGAGAGGGAAAGATATGCAAGGAGAGAGGTAGAAAAGAGGATTAGGAGAATAGCCCACAAAGTGGGAAGATTGTAAGAGAATGTGGATCGAGATGTATACTACAAAAGATACCATCAGAGATCCTCAAGGGACTGAGGAGTTAGAGAGATGGGAGCTAGTATTACAAACCTGGTATGGTTTGTAATGGTTTCACATAATATACGATTGTATGTTATAGTATTTCATTTGTTAAAGGTTTTGCGCATGACTCAGTTGAGTCATACAATGTTATGTTTCGCACTATGATTCACATACAAGTCATAGCATCTCACATAACTCACAGTTGTGAGTCATAGTTGTTTATGTTTGAATTGGATTGGTATGTTGAATGTTGACTCATATGTGCACATATGAGGCATAAGGATTAAGAGGCATGACTTTGTTTATATGAGTCATGAGGTTTCGCACATGACCACCGTAAGGTCATGGGACTTTTGCACATGACCAAGTATGGTCATGAGGTTATATATTACGTGAGTGTATGAGTCCCAGTTGTGACTCATTTACTTTGTAAGTAGGTTGCTGGAAGAACTATATAAGGATGTTAATATGACCTAATAGTTAGTTCTTCACGCAATCACATAAGTTATTTCCTATCTCATAAGTTATGAATAAAACACCTTTATGCCCTTTATCTACAAAGGCCAACTATCATGAAGAAGGAACAAGACTAATACCCATTGGCACTAGAAGGACTTAATATTGACAATGGTCAATATCTAAGATGTAGCGTAAGACAACAAAGTATTAGAACTCTCAAAGGAGAAGAGAAGTCAAGGTAAGTATTTCCCAACTAATAGAAAAACAGAAGTCGTTGCCTATTGCAAGATATAAGTTAGGAGAGATCTTATAGCCAATCATAACAGAAACCTGCAAGCACAGTCATTTCCCCCTCACCAGCAAGTATACCCCCGCTCACTGTATGGGCTTCCCCCTCTCTCCCCCATGCCCCTGCCAGATTCCTGGCTGGCCAAGGAAGGTTAGCAGATAAATTAATACCAGATCAGTTACTGGATGTCTCCCCAGCTTCCTCTTCTTCACACATTTACAGCAAACCATTATGGAGCAACTAGGAAACCGAGAAGACCAATACCTTTTTGGGTACAATTCACACAATACTCATAGGCAATTTTCACCCCAAGGTCATTGCAGCATTTAAACTTGACTCCCTCTTTCCCAGAGTCCTGGAGACTGGCAATAAACTACACTATTCTATCCAGGATGGTCTACTTATTGCACAGAATACCAATGGGTATTCTACCCTTTACATCACTGTGGGGCCTTTGGAAAGGGGAATATCCCTTTGGCATTTCATTCTTAAAACAGTTCATGAAGGCCTTGGACATTTCTTAGCCCATAAAAGCTACCGATATGCAGCCTGTTTCTTTTTTTTGCCACAAATGTGGCAGGATTTCATGGCCTATTGTTGCTCCTCTGACTAATGTCAGATTAACAATGAACCAACTACCCTCCCAGCAGGATGATCCATCATACTCCTAGAACCTGATGAAGCATACCAGTCCTTGGCTATTGATTTTGCTGGACCCTTCATTAAATCCAACAAATACAATACTATCATGGTTATCATGGACTAGTTCACATCCTACACCTATCTTATCACTCTTGAAGACCTTGCTACCTCTGAGAAGACATTCAAAAAGCTTCAGAACATTATCTTTGATGTTCACGGCCTCCCACTTAGCAGGGTACTTGACCATGAATCCCAGTTTACCTCTAAGCTTTGGTCTCAGATGATGAAATCATTGGAAATTCAGGTCTGAATGGCCACCCAATACCATCACCAAACCAACAGCCAAGTAGAGTGCAGGATTCACATCCTTAAGCCAATGATGAGCAACTTTGTCTACAAAAAACAACACAACTGATGCCAAGCACTCCCCTCCATGGTGGCAGCTATGAATGATGCGCCTCACGAATCCTTGGGTATCTCATCCTACTAGGCCCTCTCTGGATGGCCATGGAAAATCTTTAACCCAGTTCAGTGATCAGCCAGTAAGGTACCAGCTATTGATGAAATACTGAATACCCATGAAGCAACAAGAATAGAAGTGGATATGGCATGGACGTATGCGACATTCAGGCAAATAGTACAAGGAGACAAGCGGCGCAAACCCTAAAGCCGCCCCTTCAAGATAGGAACCAGAGTACTGGTTCAAGGATGGCCATATACCTCTACACCTGGGAGATCAAGGAAGCTAGAACCCAGATGGTTGGGACCCTTCAAAGTACTAGAACACAATATTTATACCAACAATTACAAGCTTGAATTACACGAGTGAATGCAGCGGCCAAAGCCCTTCTTCCATGTCTCATCTCTCAAGCAATACCTCTAAAATGACCCAGATAGATTCGCATCTCGAAGGATGGACAGGCAAGCACCTATCATTAATAACAAGACAGAAGAAGAGGAAGTGGAACAGATCCACGATTACAGATGCCAGAACAACAGGGATGAATTCCTGGTGCACTGGAAAGGATATGAAAGGACTGATGACTCTCAGGAATGTATTGAAACCCTAGAGTACTCCTTGGAAATTATCCAAGAATACTGGACTACAAACCACCTGGCAGCTCCCCTAACTAAGATCAATTCACACTATATTAGAACAGTCTGGGAACTAATGGAAGTTTCGGAAACCCCTAGTACAGCTAGACCTGTACCTGATGAATTTTGGGAACCTTATAATGATGAGGAATATGACTCTAGTTCTTCGGACTTTGACTACTTCAGTAGCAATGATGACTTCCTTCTTTGGCACCTTGATAGGAACGAGCAGGAGGACTTGGAACAGAGTATGTGGTGTTTTAGATTGGGGGAATGTAACATGTATACATGTTCCCACAACTGTATACTGGTTATGCTTACTTTTTCCCTTATTGTGTTATTTCGTTTGTTCTTGCTTATGTTGATTGATTGATTGTTTCATTACCAGCATCATTAGAATTCTGGTAACTTGTTTATATTTGTATTAGTTATGCTTTTATAGTGGTAAGGTTTTGCCCTAGGGATTCCAAGGGAAGTAATGGTCATGTATACCAGTGGTAGATATAAGGCTTGGGTGGAGGATTACCTTGGGCTTTCAGGATTCTGGTAGGATCACAAGATTCCAGTAGTGTGCACTTACCAGTAATGACAGGGGTTGTGGGTTTTCAGGAACCTCTACCTTGGGTGGAGGAAATCATGTATTTAAGACAGGCTTCCTGACTAGGAGGAAACACCAGACTTTAGACAGAACCTAGATAAGAAATATACTTGGTTGAATGGTGATTCTCTTGCTCCATTTCCCCTTCACTTCTTCTAAGACCTTCTTATCTTTACCTCTCTAGTCTCCCTTAGGAATTGAATGATAGCTGGACTACCACTGATCCGTACTGTTGTAGTTCACACAGGTTACCACCTGTTACAGCTCTAATACTTCTTGCTGTATTGGTTTTTAGTATCCATTTCACTTCTGAAGGAGAATTCGATAGTGTTCAAGGAATGTCAAAGTCCTAATCCTTTGATGCTGGCTACAGGTACACTTGGGATGAACTACTGGCTTTAGGTCTCATTTGTGTAGGATGTGCTGAGTAATGGCTTTTGCTTTAGGTCCCCATCGCATTTTCTTGGCTTTGATTGAGACCATATTTGCATAGACACTTTGATTGGCTCAGAAGGAGTAAAAATAAAGAAAGGTATTGACTTCACAATTTAGGAACCAGATACTACCCATATGATACCTAGTCTTCACTCTTTGCTCATTTTATATACAACTTGAACTTTCTTTCTAACTTTCAAGTGAAAGTTAACCCTAGAGTCTAGGTAAGATACTATGAGTCTACCCCCTTTCCGAATAAGGGAAAGGGTGACAATAGTCTTTTCTCTACACTCTACAGTGTCATAAAGAGTCACTTCAGAAGTTAAAATAATGGTCTGATCATTGGAATGTTTTGGGATACGAGGCATTTCATCTTGAAGGTGAGATCAATGACTGTTTTTTATATTGTCTGTGTGGAGAATCTAATTTTAGGATCATTGCTTATCACTCCTTCTTGTTGATCACCATCGCCTAACCAGTAATGGCAGTAGTGCGATCACCTTAGATGGTAGATTTCAAGAGATTTTATGGTACTTTGTGACGTTTCATACCCTCTATTATTGCCTATGTGATACAAGTAGTAACCTGTGTGCAAACTATACATCACTGCCAGTGAGTGCCCTTTGCCCTAAAACCTATTCCCTTTGTTTCAGTTTTTTTCTGTTCCATCCATTGTTAGAGGACCCACTATTATCCCTTACACTGTCGAGACATTCTGGTTCATATTGAAATGTGTAGCATTAGCCTAATTAAGTAATCGTGATAGGAAATGCCTTATTGTTAGCAAGAGGTGTAGTGCTCAGAATACCACAAAATCTATACCGCTCAGTATGGCCATGATGGAAATGAGGAATTCCATGTAGATTTGCTCCCAATTACCCAAACAGGCTAGTCTAACACATTTCAATATAGACTGGAATGTCTCAACAGCCTAAAGGATACACTTGGTGGTTCTGATGAATTCTTCTACCATTATTTCCCAAGTTGCAAGGGTCGATAAATCCTACGTAACAATAGGTCCAGTGTAGTCCAAACACCATCCCTCAAGGAAGCATCAGAATAAAGAAACCTTCCACACTGATATCAACTTACCCTTACCACCATCCACAGCCAGAACCTTCTAGAAAGCCATCCAGAACTCCACCCATGCTCCAATTGATATCCCAGTGATCATGTCCAAACCCAACCCACAAGCACTAATCCTAATTGCATTAAGCCACCACTGCCTTAAACGTATTGGTAAAGGTCTCCTGTGCCACCCACTTTCATGTTTTATCCCTCTCATACCACAATTTGTTACATAATATTAAGGCAATTAGATAGCTAAGAAAATATATTAATAAGATTTTTTTAATTTTTTACCATCAATATAAGTAAGCAATAACTCTCACTTGTACTTATCTTTGGTTACAGCCTTTCTACCTTTCCAGTTTCGATCCTGCCTTCAACTTACTAACACTTCTACTCCCTTCAAGGTTGCTACAGTTGTATCTTCCATTCTTACCACTGATCAACAATAGCTACTTTTTTCTTCCCCTGACCGCCCACTCTCCTAGAGTCTGTACTCACTGTCTGCTTCAGCTCTTACTTCCTCTTGGGTTCTCTCTGGGATCCCAGCTTCTATGTGCCCTCTGCTCTCCTTCAGCCCCCACTCTCCCTGGACCTCTAGTCTCCCTCTTGCTCTAGCTCTCTTTTGGCTCTTGTGTTCTCTGCACCCTCTGCTCTCTACAATATTACTCTCACCTTGTCCTCCACCCTCTGCCCTATACTCCTCCTGTTCCCTAGGCTCTCAATATCAGAGCATCTATCTTTGTACTCTCTCTGCTTTCTTACTGTTATATTAAGTCCTCCTCTTCTACCCGCAGTATGTCTATGCTTGGGCATCTCTCCCAGCCACTTGTTGTTAGGCAACTGTTTGAAAACTTTCAAATCCTTAAAGAACTGGTTAAGGATTGGTCAATCAAGGAGAGGTTTTCCTTCAAGATTGTACATAAGGATCCTCAGTATGTTATCTATACTTGCACTGTGGATGAATATAACTGGTAGGTTAGAGCAAGCTATACTACAGAGGATGAGGTGAAGATTTCAATCTTGATTTCTGAATACACTTGTCTTCCTGATGATACTACAAAATGAAATTAAATATCAAGTTCAATGGAATGGTTACATTATTATATTCCCTACTATCTTAACCTACCTCAAGCAATAAAGCCAAGATAGATTGTTGACTACTTGCATGTTCAATTTGGGGAACAATTGCCATATAAGTTGGACTGTTAAATTAAGAATACACTGTTAGAGAAGTCACTTCAAGGGCAATGAAATGGTTACCAACATCTTCCAAGTTATATTACTGCTATTCTGGATTCTAATCCTAATACCTGTATTCATATGTCAACTGATTACCAGAGTTGCCAATTCCAAAAGCTAGTCATTTACCCTGCTGAATTTTATGAGTCTTTTGTCTACTGTCATCATCTTATTGCAGTAGATAAGATACCCCTTAAGACAAAGTTTGTCTAGACTCTTCTCTTAGTAGTCACAATTTATGCAAAGTGTCACACATTATTGCTTGCTTGTACTATTGTCGAAAGTGAAAATACTTTATCCTGCAAGTATTTTCTTTATAACCTGCAACTTGTGATTCTAATCATTACAACAGAGGCTACAGCTCTCATGAGTGATCAGGATAAAGGACTAATTACTGCTAGTGACATTTTGGCATCTACTATGGTCTGTGCCTTTGCTGTTAACATTTGAAAGAAAATCTCATTTCACTTCATGCACAGGGTATAGTAATATACTTTTGGAAAAATGCAAGAGCTTGCAATGTAGAGGAATTTGAGTCTGCCCTTACTGACCTACAGCATGTGAAGCCTACTACTGCTAACTATCTTTGTACTATCAATTCTACACTCTAGGTTAAGGCCTTCTTTCCTGGTCACTGTTAAGGTCACAATACATCAAATATTGTGGAGTCAGTTGATCATACCCTTAAGCTAGAACCTGAGCTCTCAACCATTAAGCTTCTCAATGCAATTTAGTATTGACTAATGAGCCACCAGTTTGATAGTTATCAGTTTGCTTCTAATTTTAATGCTGGTACTCTTTATCCTAAGTTTCATACTAAGCTCCTAGTAGAAAATTGAATCTGGACTTGACAAAACCTTGCTCAAATAGCTGACTATACTCATCAGCATGTTACTCAACCAGATAGTACTGTTAGAATTGTTTACCTTGAAGCAGGTACTTGCTCTTGTGGGTACTTGTAACATATGTACATGTTCTGGCAACTGTATACTGGTTACACTTATGTTTTCCTTTGTTGTATTATTTCCTTTGTTCTTGCTTATGTTGATTGATTCATTGTTTCATTACCGGTATCATTAGAATTCCGGTAACTTGTTTATGTTTGTATTAGTTATGCTTTTGTACCTGCAAGGATTTGCCCTAGGGATCCCAAGGAAAGGAATGGTCATGTATACTGGGGGTAGAAATAAGGCTTCAGTGGAGGATTGCCTTGGGCTTCCAGAATTCCAGTAGGATCACAAGATTCTAGTAGTGTGTACTTACCATTAATGACAGGGGTTGCAGGTTTTCAGGAACCTCTACCTTGGGTAGAGGAAATCATATATTTAAGATAGGCTTTCTGACTAGCAGAAAATGAGACTTCAGATAGAACCTAGATTAGAAATATACTTGGTTGAATGGTGATTCTCTTGCTCCTTTTCCCCTTCGCTTCTTCTAAGACCTTCTTGTCTTTACCTCTCTTGTCTCCCTTAGGAATCAAATGATAGCTAGCCTACCACTGATCTCTATTGTATTAGTCCATACAGGTTACCACCTGTTACAGTACTATCAAGAGAATAGAATTCCTTGTGGACATACACTCACCTGTACAATGAACCTTGATGTTGTAAGTTACTTTCCTATTTCTACTTTCATGTAATTCCTTCTTCCTAACTTTATATTAACATATCAAAGGCAATTCAAAACTACTTACCTACAGTACTATCTAAGCTCACTTGAAAAGCAATATATGAGTCTAATATTCTCGTGGTTGATATTTCAAATTTGGAGCCTAACTATCTACCACCTCCTACTCCTCAGCCAAAAGTGACTCTTCCCGAGGCAGCAATACTCCCTATTCTACACCATGTAGAGTCCCCTCTTAACTGTCCAACAAGAGGTCATCCATATAAGGAATGCATTCACATTGGTGAGGTTATATATCATCAAATACTAGCAAGTCATGCTGGTATCCCTACCAATAAACTAGCTCTCCCTCATCCTCACTGTTCAACCTATTAGGCCACTGGCCACAACTCAGCAACTTGTTGTCAACCACATTCCTAATATCTACCATTTTCTCATCTTGTATTTCTCTTTGTACTTTGGCTTCAGTTTTTCTGATTGTTCTATGAGGAAACATGGTTGATTTTCTGCTACTGGCTTTGTGTATGCTCTGAATCCTGCAATCTACATATGTTAGGTACCTCTCATGCATTCTTGCCTCATAATTTATACTAGCAAGCTTCCTGTTTACAATATTATCAAATCTATCTTAGTTTTTCTCTTACTATACTTGTAATAATAAACACTGCATTTTTGCTATTCACATGATTCAATAATATTGCCTATAATTAAATAATGCCTGAAATCTTTACTAATTCTATATCACTTGAGTCATATAATATTATTATAAATTCAACTGCCAGCAGGTAATATTGATTTATCTTATTGGATATGTTAAATTACTTCTAAATTATCTAATTGGCATAAAATTATGTAACAAATTATGGTATGGGAGGAATGAGTAGTAAGGGAGGGATAAAACATGAAATTTGGTAGCACAAGAGACCTTTACTGATAATTTAAACTAAATATAGTGATAGGTTGTCAAATTGATGTTCTCCTCAATGTACTGAATTTGCCTGCTAATGACAACAAGATGGATCATAAAACAATTTCTTAGATATATTGACTTACTGAGGACTTGAATTCAATCACCTATTAATTAAAGTTACAGGTTTTCATCTCATGTGAGAGGTTTTTGTTTTATTCTATGCAGAATATATGACATTTCTTTTGACCTGCAACATGGATAGAAGGGTGGATATGCCAAGAATAGGCAATGAACACAACTTAGGAGCAGAAAAAAAAACCTCTGTCATAAACAGCTAACTAATATCATCAACTAATAGTAAAGACAGGATAGATATAGAAACAACAACAACTAAATCTTCTCTCCTAGGTATGTCTCTCATTCTCTTGCAAAGCTCCAAAACTAATAAAGGAAAAACAAACTTGTTTTCCTACTGTCCACTGGTAACACTCCAACCGTCAGACTTTCTGTCTTCTGTATAACCTTTTCAATTTCCTTGCAGCCTCACATATATTCTGTCCAGCTTTCTATCAATTTTTTCACTTTCTAGATCAACACAAAACTGTCATGAATCAATCTAAAATGTCCCTCTATTCCTGCCACCAAAATGCTTTCCTGAAAACCTAAAGTACATGTACATGCTAGAAGCCAAAATATATTCAGAATACAAACAACTAGCTATCACACCGCTACAAGCATGCTGAGTAGTACCATGTGATTTTCAACTGGCCCACTATACAAGCAATTCTCATTCTAGGGATAGCAAATGGGATAGAGAGTGCGATAGAGAATGAGATAGAAATAGGTATAGGCATAGGTATAGGCATAGGCATTAAAATAAAAACAAAAAAATAAAAAAATAAAAAAATAAATAAAAATAAAAAAATAAAAGAAATCTCCTGCACTTTCAGTGCTTGTTCTTAATAATACCAGAGCTATGAGTTCCCCTAACTACTACCCCTTCAGTCCAACATTTCTTTTTCAGATGCATACCTCTCCCGCTCAATGTAAGCTCATCTCTGCTCAGAATCTCTTGACCTTTTCCTGGCTAAGGTTTTGTGTCAGAGAGTTGGCAACCATATCTCCTATATGCAGTTACTCCAGGTTGCTCTCAATGGTTATAGCTTTCTCTCTGATATAGTGTTGGTGAATTTCAATGTGTTTACAGCAGGCTTAGAACTCAGGGTTGTGAGTAAGTGTGATGGCATCCTAGTTATTGACATATATTTTTTTTAAGTATTTAGTATTATTCTGTAATTCAACAATAAATCATAATACTCAAATAGCTCCTTTTGCAACTTATGTGAGAGCCATATAGTTAGCTTTGATGGATGATAATGCAATCATCTATTATCATTTACTTGACCATGATACTGCAGACCATATATATTCCTCCGCAGGGGACTTCTTTTCAATTAGGATATATATAGACCCACAGGTACTTTTACAAGAGTTCAAATTACTAGCTCAGTGTGCATTATTGTCAAGAACCAGGTAAAGGTCTTTATCAATGAAAGAACAAAGTTTTATCCAAGACTATCAGTCTTACTGACATTAGTAGACTAAGTTCTTAATAGTTACTATATGACTTATCTTCAGTACATTGTTCAACCTACTCAATACTCCAATAGAATATGCAGTATCTGGCCTTGTATACAGTATAAGGTACATCAGACTACTGATCATACTCTATTATTCTATTTCATCTACTTCTTCCTCCAGCTTGCCTGTCTTAGTACTCACTAAAGTTGGTAGCTTGGTTGCAGTATTTAGTGAAGTAGACACCAGATGTATACTGGGAAAAACAATGTGAGTGAAGATTTTCTTAATATAAGTCAATTGATTGAGGGTAATGTAAGCAGATTTGTGAACAATTTCAATACCAAGGAACAAGTAGACCTTTTCCAGACCTGTGGCTGAGAACCATTTTGTAAGATAACTTTTAACTTCATCTACCATGTCTCTTGATCTAATCCACAGAAAGTCATCTAACCAAATCAGACATCAATAACATGTATAGCAAGTCTTATTCTCTTTCAAAAATACTGTATGATCCTCCTTACTTCTATTGAACTCACAGGTTCCAACCAAATACTTGTCTCATACTTGATTCCCGATTCTCCTAGGCTACTTAAATCTGTACAACTCTTTCACCAATTTGCAGATATTTCTACTATTCTTCTATTCTATTACCAAACCCTCTAGAATCTCTATGTATATTTCTTGCCCTAATTTCCCAACCAGGTATGCAGTCTTAACATCAGTCTGATCAATTTTATAACCTCACTAGTAGCTAGGTAGAGGTTAATATAGAGGGATATGTATTTGATAACTACAGTGAAGGTTTCTAGATAATTGATTCCATAGTGGTTGCTGAATCCTTTCCCAACTAAGTAAGGCTTGTATCACATTACTTCACCTCCAGTACCTTGTTTCAACTTAAATACCTACTTGTATTTTACTGGTAGCCATCCTTTGGGTAAATCTACAATTTCACAAATCTGGTTATTGCTAATCGCTTTAATCTCCTCATTATTACCAGCATTCTACCCTAGTACCATGGTTGAATCAATTACTTTGGTATAGCTTGTGAGCTCCTCATAGTCAAAAGAACTAGATGTGATCACACAAAATGCTTCATAGTGGAAGTAGGTAGAGGTAAATTTCCCAGCATTTTCTTAGTGAGGTCTGGAAGAAGTAAGGGTTGGAGTAACTGGTGTATTACAAAGTAGGGAATTTCTAGGTCTGAGTGGAGTTTCTGGTGAAGTTTGGGTTACTGATCATGGTATGATTTCTAGCTTATATGACCTAACTTCTGGTAGTGTGTATTCCACCTGTACCTCTAGTAATGCTATTGGTATTACTGTGACCTGATCTTTCTTAATATTATTGTTCTCAGATTCTGAACTATACTCAAGTACTTCTGGTTCCTCAATATTACTGTCAGTCTTCACTCTTTTTAATTCTGAATTTTTAATAACTGGAATATCCTGTATAACTCAAATCTTGCTTCTAGCCATAACTTAATATTGATTTGTTCCTTCCTATGGTGCTACTCTACACTCCTCTCCATACATCTCCCACTTGCTCCACTTGGCCTTTGGTATATGATGGATAGCTAAGGTACTAAAAGGAAAATAGTGTAATAGGTTAGGGTATTGACTGGCCCAAAGTTGATAGTATGTAGAGGTTTTGTTATGGGTCAGACATCTGTTTTTCAGGTAAACACTGGTGTGGATTGCTTCTGCCCATAACTCATGTGACAACTCAATATCAAAAATCATAGCCTTTGCACCACTTATGAGTATCTAGTTGGCTCGCTTGCTTACTCAATTTTGCTCCACTGAGTATGCAGTACTGTTCTTATGTAGAATTCTATAATTTCATAGAAACTTAGGGAACTGATAACTAGTGTATTCTCCACTGTCATTACTTGTCGGAGCCTTGATTTTGCCATTATAGTAATTTTTGACTACTGCTTTGTATTCCTTAAATTTGGAAAATGTCTCCAACTTCTGGTAGAGAGTGTAGCCCATAGTATACCTATTATAGTTATCAATGAATAGGAGAAAATAGGAAGTACCACTGATTCAGGATATTTTCATAGATCTGGCAATATTGGTATGACTAAGTTCAAGTGGAACAGTTGTGGTACATGTAGAGAGGAAATGATTTGGAGTACAGGTTTACTTTACTGTAGCACAATTAATATATATTAGAGTAATATGACTTCTATCAATAGTTATCTCTGGATGATCTGAGGTAAGTCTTTTAATATTGTCAAAGTTGATATGTCTGAGGTAGTGATGATACCAGTCTATAAGTTTTGCATATGTGGTCTGAGTAGTCACTCTATATGGCTTGGCCTCAATGTTTTCAGTCTGGAGAATGTAGGCATTTTGCTGGAGTCTGCCAATACCAACTAGTTTTTTCCCATGTATAATACTGACTGTATTCCCAGCAAAACAAACTACACTACCAGTAGCTTAAATATAGCAGACAGATACTAGTCCACTACTGCCCATCTCTGGGTCATATAAAAACTTTTTTAATATCAATGAATTTCCAATATCATCAATCTCAAGACTCATTAGCACATTGCCTTCTCCCTTAGCTATAATAGTAGCTCCATTTGCAATATTGATCACAGTATAAATATGGGTAATACTTTGAAACTGGAGTTGGTCAGACATCATATAATGAGTAACTCTGGAATCCAAAACCTACTTTGACTATGAACCTTGACAGATTTTTCATTTATAGTGGTCTATACTTGTGTTAATCCTCCTCTTTCTACTATTGTCATATTTGCACACTACCTAAAACTTGAACCTTCTTGGTAGCCTCCTCTTCCTCTGCCAGGCCTTCTCCTACTAGTAGCCTGGTACCTTGTTGGTCATTTATTTGCCTAATGTCCCTTCTCTTTATAGAAAAAAAAACAACTATCTTTCCCCACATGTTGTTTGTTATCCTTCTCTTTTCTCAATCAAGCTCATGTATTTTTTTCACCTTGACATCTAGCATAAAAAGTATTTCTAGCATCCAGTTTACCCATACCATTAGTTAACAGTTGTTACTCAAGTATTAACTGTTCACATATGGTATCATATGCAGTCTTTTATAATGTGAGTTATTGTAGATAGAGGTACTGAATGGGTGGTAGGATGATAGTAACTTTGATAGCAGAAGGTATTTTTTATCCTTTTCATCTTAGAGTTCACCAATGGCATCTAACTGATGGAACAGTTTTTCAATACTGGAAATAAAGTCAACCAGGTTATCATTATGATATTCTACCTTGGAGAACTCCTCATGCAAGAACCAAATCCTAGCCTGATCCTTCCTAGCATAGCCCTTTCCTAACTTCTTTTATAGCTTCTTTGGATCCCACTCCTCTGCATATAGCTCATGATGTGCACTATTGAGCAGTCTACTCAGTATGCTATAGGCCTGCCAAGCTTTCTTCTCTCTCACAATTTTGGCCTCAATGGTCATAGTTAGACATTCAGTCTTACTAATAACAATCAGCCAGTACCTTTTTTCTGCAAAAATATCTAAGCCAGCAAGCCTGCATTTACAATAATTTCATGCCTTGGAAAGTTATTTAATACCAAGCATTGTGAGAACATTCACCTCCCGACCTGTTTTTCTCATTGTGAAAAAGGAACTCTGTATAACAACCTGTAAAATGGTGATGACAGTATAAAATGGTGACTACTTTTTGTATTGAGTGAGATGTGCAGTGTGGAGACAGGGGTTTTGTATGTGTATAGCACAATGAATTCATTAATTTGGACCCATACTCATGCCAAGGTTGTGGCTTGCAGCCACAACCCTCAGCTGCTCGCTCGCTCGCAACCTGGGGCACTCTAGAGAGTGCCTGCCAGCTCAACCTGACTTGCTAGCTCAACATGACCCGTAGCTTAACACAACTTTTGGTGGCTCAACATTGTGGCTCAACATAACATTGCTATTCAGCTTGAATCTATCTCAATGGCTGAAAAACAATAGGAAGGCCTATTGTTTCTAATATTCTATTTTGTATCTATTTATATCAAAGTTATAACCTAGGTACCATAATTACAACTGAGGTAGATTCTAAACAAGATCTGTAAACTCCCAAATCCTCTCCCATCCAACATGACATCCTTCTTCCAATCTCTGACATCACCAAATCTATCACCATCATGCCTCCTGTACTGCCTACTGTTAAACTTCCGAGCCAGTGGGAAGAGCCATACAGAGATACCGAGACAAGAATCCAGGCTGCCCTCAAATCTTTGGATGGATTAGAACATGAGAAGCCGAACCTTGCAGCACTTGCTCTTCAGTATGAAATTCCAGTATCACAACTTCGTGCACATTGGCAAGGAGTTCCATCTAAGCAGGATAGATTAGCAACAAATCGGAAGTTTTCTGAAGACCAAGAATTGGCAGTTTGTCAGTACCTGGATTGTTTAGATGCAGTAGGAACCAGCGCCCATCTCCAGATGCTTTCAGGTTGTGCAAATGCAATTCTGCAAAATGCTTATATAGGTCTACTTCCAGCAACTATTATGGGTGACTATTGGGCACGATATTTTCTCAGTCGCTATTCAGAATACTCGATTCGAAAACAATGTGCTATCGATATTGTCAGAAAGAATGCTCATTAGCCATATGAGATACGAGATTGGTTCAAAAGATACAAGGCAGTTTGTGAGAAGTATCAGTTTGAAATAGCCGATTGCTATAATTTTGACGAAACTGGATTCAGAATTGGGATTGGGCGTGGCCAGTGGATAATTACCAAGGACCCATCACGATAGTCATATTTAGCAAGTTTAACGAACCGTGAGCTTGTTTCAATATATGAAACTATTAGTGCTGATGGGGTAGTTCTACCACCTATGGTTATTATTCCCAGTGTTATTCACCAAGAACCATGGTACACTACAATATCAATACCAGACGATTATCTTGTTGGAACTTCGGAAACAGGATACAGCAATGACGAGTTGTCCATGAAGTGGCTGGCACATTTTGAGTTGTTTTCTCAAAAGTGGAAAGTTGGTATTTATCGGCTCTTGTTTCTGGACGGTTTCGGTTCCCACTGTACAAAGTAGTTCATTGAGTACTGTGATCAGCACAAAATCATTATTTTTTGCCTCCCTCCCCATACTAGCCATCTGCTCCAACCCCTTGATGTGGTGGTATTTCAGCCCTATAAGCATTATCATGCTGAGGCGGTTGAAGCAGCAACCCACACTGGTTGTGACGAGTTTGATAAATTGGAATTTTTAGACACTATCGATTTGATAAGACAACAGATCTTCAAGGCAACAACAATCCAGTCTGCATTTAAAGCAACTGGTCTCATCCCCTACAATCCAAATGTTGTAATATCTCAGCTACGTGAGGCAGCAATGCCTGCTGACCATCCCATTACACCAACAAGAGTACCCTCACCAACAGTTCCTCTTACAGTCCGTAGCTTGAAGCAAATGGGTGAGGAATTACAGCGGGAGGCAAATGATCTATCACCAACATTTCAGCGAAAAATTATAATGGTACTGCAAGGTGGATTAGTACAGGCACAGTCAGGTGTGTTAGCCATGGAGCATATAGAGCATACACGAGCAGCCAAAGAAGCAAGATCTGCAAGGCCCAATGTGTACAATAGAAGACAGATACAGAAAGGGGGTGTTCTCTATGCTTCACAAGCTCGTGAAATGGCAAGACGTCGGGAGGATGCAGAGTTGGAAAAAGCGGAGAAACAGCTACAGCGAGTACAGAATGTGAAGAAAAGGATTGAACAAGCTGAACGGAAACCTTTCTTGGATGAGATAAAATTATGAGTGAAAAAACAGTGGAATATTCAAGCCTATAAAAAAAAATTAGCAAAGCTTATAGTCATGGGTATTAAGAGGCAGGTGGGGTTAGGAAAAATAAATGTAAACTAGAATATTTTGTACAGTAGACTTACTCTATCATATTAAGCCACAATGTTGAGCCACCAAAAGTTGTGTTGAGCCACAGGTCATGTTGAGCTGGCAAGTCAGGTTGAGCTGGCAGGTACTCTGTAGAGTGCCCCAGGTTGCGAGCGAGCGAGCAGCCGGGGGTTGTGGCTGCAAGCCACAACCTTGGCATGAGTAACCTTTTGAACTGTAATAAAGATGGAAGGGTGAAAATGCCAAGACTAGTCAATGAACACAAGTTGGGAGCAGAAAAAAAAACTTCTCTCATCAACAGCTAACTAACATCATCGACTAATGGTAAAGACAGGATAGATATAGAAACAACAACTAAATCTTCTCTCCCAGGTATGTCTCTTGCAAAGCTCCAAGACTAATAATGGAAAAACAAATTTGTTCTCCCACTGTCCACTGGTAAAACTCCAACCATCAGACTTTCCGGCTTCTCCATAACCTTTCCGCTTTCTGCATCAACCCAAAACTCCCATTCATTAATCCAAAATCTCCATGTATTCCTGCAGCCAAAATGCTTTCCCGAAAAGCCAAAGCACATGCGCGTGCCCGAAGACAAAATGCGCCCGGAAAACAAATAGCTAGCTATCGCGCACCCACGAGCATGCTGAGCAGCACTTCATGATTTTCAACAGTTTCTTCTTCATTTTCCAAGGAGAGATTACGGAAGGCAGTTTTTAGAAAAACATACTATCCACAAAGTTGCCTCTCGAGACCCCTTGTATGCAAATCTGGTGATTGGAGGGGCGCTGGAGGTTGTCATTCCCCAGAGTAAAGACGGCACTTGCCTCGGTTTGCACTCACCCCTAGTATCAGACTGTGTTAAGCATACTTCCATCCCAACCCCGATACACGAATCCGCACCTTCCCCAACCACTCCTTCTTCCCACTCTCTAAAACACCGTAAAGCAAGTATTCCCCCATCTAACCCACCTCCCCATAACCGCGCAAGACACAATGTCCCCCAATACATACCAACTACCAAACAGGTCGAGACAAACTACAGCTTAATCTCTGAACCGTCCCACCCTCTCCCCCCTGTACCCCTCCTCTAGATTATTCATTCCAGTGGTAGTTTATCCTGACTTGCCTGTGGATTGTCTGAACTGGTCTGTCTCTGGCTGATGCGATGTGACGTTTTTAATTTTTTTTATGTCTTAGGTTGTGGTTGGTGGGCGAGTGAGGGACCGAGGGGGTGCGATATGGGGAATTAGACATCGGGGGTATTTGGGGAGTTGGTCTGCTTGCAAGATGACAAAATCAAAGATGGGGGTATGTGGAAAGCACCAGATGAAGGTGGAGATCTTGTACTGTATCGAGAGAGAAATTGTTTATTTCCAGAATGTGTTTTGGTTACAACTACTGTACTGTTGTGCCATGGTTGACCCAATCATTGACAGCAAGTGTTTGTGACTTACCTATGGGTCATCCATGCTATCGCAACAAAGCAGGTCTCGAAGGACATATCCGCCAACACTTTTCATTATCAATGAAGAAAAATATTTCATGAAAGGGAAATTTGAGAATTCCAAACCAAGAATCCACTACCATCACAGTCTACCAATTGTTTGAATGCCCAACTTTAGCCTTTGGAAAAGAAATATTAATAAAAAGTAAAATACATCGTCCCCATAAGCTGGTCAAATTTGATAACTTGACATTCCCGCCCGTCCTGTATGTCACCCCCCCGCTTTCCTCCTTCCTTTTTTTCCACCACCTTAGTCCCATGCTCAACTATCTCCAATTTGTTGTCAAGTACTTCCACTTAACTCGGATAAAAGATGCCAAGGGAGTGACCAATTGCGAGCCGAAGTAAAACGAAGGATTCAGAATAGACCGAAACAACTTGATCATTGAACTAAGAAAGGCTAAACTAACTAGAAACATTTAACCAAGGTGGGATGAAAAAAAACAACGTCGCAAAGGAAAACCATAATCTCCGAGGTTCCTTTTTTGAACGTTACCACAATTCCATGTCTCCACATATTCAAACATCAATCCAGTGTATCCGAAATCCAACATGTAGCCCTCGGTACTGCGTGCCAATGCCAAGTTATCATGATGTGCTTGTGTCGATATATAAGGGTCTTGTTATGGACCGATATTGCGGTAAGTTGTCATTGCATTGCAAATATGATGCCATCGAATGATGAGCCGGGAAGGGGAACGGCAAAAGAAAATAGCATCCTCCTGTTGGAAATTGGCTTAGCTGCTCACCGTATATCGCAGGACGATCGGAACGCTAGTCAATCGGGCGAAACGTTAGTCAAACATCACCATAATTGCATCGTTGACACAGCACACGAAACATTGGTTAAACACCTGGAACGTTGGCCAAACAGATATATCTTCACCATTGATTCGAATGTGTTTTGTGGAGGTATTGTGAGACGTTGCCTTGTCTCCTGGCGAGAAAGGAATGGAAGAGTTTTTCTTTGGCACGTGCTTTTATCATTAGTCTAGATGTCTTTATAAGTTCTGTGTATTTCCGTTTGTTTTGTTGAAGTCGTCGCTCTTCGTTATTCTTAAGTTGTTCATCAGTCAATCAGAATAAGTTCTACGATCGATCATCACTACCTGTCACTATCTTTTATTACTCTCTTCGCTATCTTTTATTACTCTCTAGTCTTCTAAGTTCTTTGCTTCTGTTATTCCTAGGTATCCTATATACACATCCTATCGGTTTACGTTGAAACAATAGACACCTCTAAATCCATTCCGCTGTGTGATAAACCTTATTGCTTAAAACCTCCTCCACTTGTTCAGACTAACGGAGTGTTCGAAACACATGCAATGCCCATTGGGATAATTCACCTCTCGGTAGTACGATATCAGAGGCATCTGGATGCTGTGCATCGAAGATCATGCGATAGGGGATTACCAGACCGTTGCTGGGCGGATTGGCTGTTCCAGCCTGGTCAATATCAAGGTATTAGTTGTATACTGGTTTTCTCAGGCAGCTGTTCCTTGTAGCTATCTGGTTCGGATCTGGTAACATTTCCCAAAACTGAAGACACCGATTTTGTATGCTTGCCGTTCTCCATGATAATGGCCATCCTGGTCTGTCCTACAGAATTCTCAAACCATCACTCAGCATCACACCAAAGTGATGATAAGCTTTCAGAGTATCCAACTTCAATCATCAGCGATGACTAACAGTCCTTACCCAGGCGGGTATTAGAGGGCACTATCATGGCAACAATCCGGCATCGCCTACTTTGCCCCGCACATCTGGAATTACAAACGTCGCTCTCCCCACAGCAATAACGGAATATTCAGAATGTCCGGGAATGTTTCTGATCTTATCTGCGATCTGGGAATAGAAACTCCACCTTGCCTGTTCCCGGCTGATGCCGGGCATCAGCTTAATCATGAGTGACTGTGATGGATGCTTGTAGGTGAATTGAGCCCCTTTGCGAATCGACAGATTGTAGAATTCCTCATGGATTCAGTCAGGAATGTCTTCTGAGACACCGGTGACAAGCATGTAGCAGCCACTTGGTGAGCCACCACACCGCTCGATCGTTTCTTCAGCATCCTCGGCGAGGTCAAGGGCGGTTGATTTACTCACATGATGATGTAGTGATGGAAGGATGTGCAAGATTAACATTATTGAGGGAAGGGGAGCATATAAAAAGACAAAGTTAGAGAAAAGGGGAGTGCAATAGCATCAAGGGAAATAAGGGCAGTAGTCAAATGCCTTCTTTTATGCTCAGGCGTAAGTTGTGTCTGTTACCACGAAGCCTCGGTGGTGCCAAAGCTGGGTAACCGCTAAACCTCCCTTCCGGCCCTGATTGCTTTAAAAACGGACCGAAGCAGCAAACACCCAGCACCCAACACCCACCATGCAACATGCAACACTACCGCACATATCAAACAGACTCAGCATGGATCAATCAAACTTCGAGCAGCAACTGGCATTGGTGCCAAACCTCTCTATTATGAACATCTCTCAACAATTGCCGCAGATACAGCAAACCCTCAACCAAGTGCTACAAATTTTGCAGGAGAACGGTCAGCGACTCCATCGAAGAGAGAAGATACTAGACAAGATACTAGACGAGATACTGGACAAGATACTAGAGCAGCAAGGCCAGCAACCAGAGCAAAGCGACCAGCAACTGCAGCAGAACGGCCAGCAACTTGACCAAATCCGTCAAGACCTTTTACGCTTGTAAGCGTACTTCTGAATTTTTGAGCATCCAGTGACTCATATTCAATGGGTCTAGGGATCGTGACAATTTCGCAAGCTTGCAGAATTCTTCGGCGGCTCGTGCCGGCGCTCCCCGCGGAATCTTTCGCGATGTAGTGGCGAATCAACCTGCTGAAGGGTTCCCCGCAACAGTTGCTCACATCGCCGCACCTATTTCGGTAAGTTCTTTACCTCCGTTGTAAATCATGTAATCTAACTTGGTATACAGTAATAGAGCATCAAATTGACAATCTCCTCGAGCAGCTCGATTTGCCTTGGGATGGCAGTTTTTTGAATCGGGGAACACGTTTCATTCGATATATTGACTAATGCAATAATGTAGTTTGACATCTTGTTGGTTAAAGTTACAGGTTTCCATCTTGCGTTAGAGGTTTTCCTTTTGTTTTTTTTTCTACTGAGAATGCGTGGTGTTTCTTGTTCTTTTTCCCAGAGTTGGGATTAGGGGTTGTCATTTTTACAAAAAAGCTTACCATCCACAAAGTTCCGTCTCGAGACCCCTGGTGCGCAAATCGGGGGATTAGAGGCGTGCGGGAGATAGCGAGTAAATACGGTATTTACCTTGCTTTTCACTCCCCCAGTATCACCCAGTCACCCCCAGTAGCAAACTTCAATCACAACCCCCCCCCCGATACCCAAATCCACACCTTCCCAGTCACCCCTTCTTCACAATCTCTAAAATGCCATAATACAAGTATCCCCCATCTAACTCACCCCACCATGGCACTGCGAAATACAATGTCCCCCCCAAGACATAGCAACGGCCGGGTAGGCCATGATAAAACGCAGTTTAATCTCTGGGCCCTCCCTCCACCACCCTCACGCACCTTTCTTCCTGATTATTCATTGCTTTGTTAGTTCATCCTGAATTGCCGGTGGATTGCCTGAACAGGTCTGTCTCTGGCTAATGCGATGTGACGTTTTTAGTTTTTCCATGTCTAGGGTTCTGGTTATTGGGCAAGAGAGGGAGGGACGGATGGGGTGGGATATGGGGAATTAGGTTATTGGGGGTATTTTGGGAGTTGGTCTGTTTGTAAGATGACGGAATCAAGGACCGCGGTTTGTGGAAAGGATTAGATGAAGGTGGAGATCATGTACTGTATCGAGAGAGAAATTATTTATTCCCAGAATGTGTTTTGGTTATGAGTACTGTACTATTGCTGTGCCATAGTTGAGCTGATCATTGACAGCAAGTGTTTGTGGCTTACTTATCGTTTTTCTAAGCTATCGCAACAAAGCAGGTCACGAAGGTAATATCCGCCAACACTTTTCATTATCAATGGAAGGAGTATTGCATCACAAGGACATTTGAGAATTGCAAACCAAGAACCCGCCTCCTTCACACGCTTCCAATCGTGTGGATCCTGCAACTTTAGCCCTTGGAAAAGAAAAAAGAAAAAAGTAAAATACATCGTCCCCATAACATGATAAAATTTGATATCTTGACATTGCCGCCCTCCTGTTTGTCACCCCTCACTTTCCACCTTCTCTTTCTTCCACCACCTTAGCCACATGCTCAAATTTCTCCAATTTGTTGTCAAGTACTTCTGTTTAACTCGGATAAAAGATGGTAGGGGAATGACCAATTGCCAGCGGAAGTAAAACCAAGGATCCAGAATAGACAGAAACGACTTGATGATTGAATTAAGAAAGGCTAAGCTAAGTAGAAACATTTAACGAAGGTGAGGTGAAAAAGAATATTGCAAAGGAAAATCATAATCTCCGAGGTTCCCTTTCTTGAAAGTTAACACGATTCCATGTCTCCACACATCCACACATCCAAACATCACTGTAGCGTTTCCGAAATCCGACATGTAGGCTGCGGCTCTGCATGCCAATGCCAAGTTATGATGATGAGCCTGTATCGATATGTAAGAGTCTCGTTATCGACTCAAATTGCGGTAACTTGTCATTGTAGAGATCGTGCTATAGAATGATCAGCGGGGAAGGGGAACGGCAAAAGAAAATAGCATCCTCCTCCACTTGTTCAGACTAACGAAGTGATCGAAACACATGGAACGCCCATGGTGATAGTTCGCTCATGGATAGTATGATATCAGAACCATTTGCATGCGGTGCATCGAAGATCGTGCGATAGGGGATTACAAGACCGTTGCTGGGCGGATTGACCGTTCCAGCCTGGTCAATATCAAGGAATTGGTTGTATCCCGGTTTTGTTGGGCAGCTGTTCCCTGTAGCTATCTGGTTCAGATCTGGTAACATTTCCCAACAATCAAGACACACCGATTTTGTATGCTTGCTAATCTCCATGATAATGACCACCCTGGTTTGTCCTCTAGAATTCTCACACCACCACTCAGCATCACACCGAAGTCATGATAAGCTTTCAGAGTATCCAACTTCAATCATCAGCGATGACTAACCGTCCTTACCCCGGGAGGTATCAGACAGTAGCAATATGGCATCGCCTTCTTTGCTCCCCACACCAGGATTTATGAACGTCTCTCTCCCCACCGCAACAATGGAATATTCAGAATGTCCGGGAATGTTTCTGATCTTATCTGCGATCTGGGAATAGAAACTCCACCTTCCCTGTTCCAGGCTGATGCCGCGCATCAGCTTAAATATGAGTGAATGAAACCGATATTGGTAGGTGAATTGAGCCCCTTTGCGGATCGAGAGATTGTAGAATTCCTCCTTGACTGAGCCAGCCATGTCTTTCGCGACACAGGTGACAAGCATGTAGTAGCCACTTGGTGAACCATCACATTGCTCGATCTTCTCTTCAGCATCCTCGGCCAGGTCAAGGGCGGTGGAGAAATCAAGCTTACTGGGGTCCGGGATGAGTCATGATAGTTTCTTAAATGCTAGACTAGACGGTGTAATGTTAGAATAGGCAGCAAAACAAGTGATACTAATCCCAGCAGCATAACAAGAGACAAAATCAAAACTTAGAAAAAAATAGAAGTTTCAGGAACCAAGGAACGAAAATGGTGTGTACGATCGGCGAACCAAGCAGGATTATTCAGTTGGGGAGTAATGTAAATACAAGAGAAAGCAGAGAAATGGAGAGCAAAAAGATGAAGCATTAGCCTCTAAACGTAAATCCGGCCATAGCTCCCCCCTCCACGACTATTACTAGCATCACCGTCAGCAACCGTATACCAGACCCCGATGAACAAGCAGAACAAACCTCTCTCAAGAGGACACTCCTCAAACGCCTTCGAACTCCTCAAGATCGCAACCCCCGCATCAAAAGCTTCCATCGTCGAAAGCTTGATAAACACAGCCCTGCCTCCACCTCCCATCTTCTAGTCCGTCACGACGATCTCCTCTTCGCCACCGTCGACAATAAACTTCGCGATTAGCCAGATGAAGGCTTTCCAGGAGTAGTCGGGGTGGAATTCGATGTTTTTCTTCCTAAAGAAGTCCAAGACGTGGGAGCCGTGCCAGTCAGTGACTAGGATTGTAGGCACCGAGGATGCCGTGGCTGCGGGGTTGGGGGTCACGGACGGGGTGACGAAGTCTATAATATCGGACGCGGCTGTAGTGTTGGAGAAGGGATTGTTTTCGTCGATTTTTTTGCGAAGTTTGTTTTTCTTGGATGGTTGGTTGGTGGTTGTGGTGATGGGATGGTAAGTGATTTAGTGGCTGGATGGGGAAATGATGGCTTTGGTGGTTACGACGCTGACATCCTTGTGGTTGTCGTGTTTGCGCGCGTTAACAGCGGTAAAGTGCAGGTTAACACATTTGGGCCTCCAACCGCTTGTGTGACAAACGAAGCCTTACTCAGAACACGGAGAAAGAACTTGTTATGTACAGCAAAAAGGAAATATGAAAACAACCTACCCCCTCTCTTATCCTTCCCGACTCGTGTCTAATATAATACTTTTTATCTTTTCAATCCGAATCATGACAACGTTCTTCCTCGCCGAATCCTCGAGAACTCCAAAAGCTATCACCTTAACCCGTAGAAATCAAAAACTACAGAGGACAAGGACTATAACAATCTCCCACAATATCCGTTCCAGAACATATTATTTACCCAAACATACCTGACACCTCTTTCGAATCATTCTGGATTCCCGGAGAAAGTTATTACCCCCACCACGACGGAGCACGATTTCGTGTGATATATCATGACCACAGAAACCCTCTCTAGCACCATTATCCCAACCCACTGATGCGGTGTGATGCGGTGGGAATTGATGTTGTACGCCTTCATAGCTACCAATACTTGACACCTTGACTCAGAAGTCCTTCAGAAGGTTGCACGGATGTTTCTTTTCCGGTCAGGGCTGGAGGATGTCTGATTGTTGTATCTTGCATGGTGGCACAGGAGGTTCTGGTGGTGTTCAGGGGCTCGAAGTTTGACACACACCTGGCCTCATTTATTGTGCTGTCAAAGGTGGCCTATGAGCACTGTATTCGATGCCCCGCCTTCTAACTTTCACAAACCGAGAATACCTGCGTGCCGGGTAATGGTAACACCCCCTGTTCCTCAGCCAATATTGGTGAAAATAGTACTCCGTTACTAAAAGGTTTGCCTTTACCTACTTCACGAAAATTAATTGAGATAGGGGTTGAGAAATGCAGAAACACACAGTTGAAGTAATAAGGCGGTTTAGTACCTCGTCAATTGACGCCGATTGCCAAAGCAACCGAGTAAATCATTGCCGCGAGTTGATAGTCTCGCTGTGAACTTCTACCCAGTAGAGGACAGCCGGTTCCAGCGTAACTCTATCACAAATTAGTTGAGTCATAGTGGTATCCGGATAGCGCTTGAATAATATCTCTTTTCGCCCTTTTCCCTAATTAACCCGAGCCACAACCCCGATATATTTATATCTATGCCGACCACTGGAGTTTCCAGGAGGAAATCGGATACATATAGCAACTATGGAAATATCCAATATAGAACGTAATTGTTCATACAGTAACCGCAGTGTGAAAGTACCTAGATGACGCGAAAGAAGACAATAACCGTCATAAACCTCTCCCAGGTGATATCATCCTCGCGGCTACATGGCAATCACGCCTGATATACAGGATGGAAGCTATCATGGCTCACCCTGTGCAGTAAAGTTATCAATGTCACAAACTCTGTCAAAATCCAAAACAGCAACCGAACATTCCACTTCCCCTTCAAGCTTTCTTTATTGGTTTCCCATACTCTGACTTAGGCTGCACCCCGTTTTGCGTTTTGGTTTCCATTTCAGGTCTCAGATTTTCCATCTTCCTCCTCATTGCCGATTGCCTTTTTCTTCTCCCTTCATCCCCCACCCATAGTTTTCTCTCATCTTCTTTGATTTTTCTTTCTTCTGGACTCTCCGTGGTACTAAGTATCCCCGTGACATCCACCTGCACGCTTGTACCCAGAGTTAAGCGCGAACCACTCTAGCTACACTCTGCTCCCCCCACCTCCTCCATCTCGTCCGCCATCCGATATTCCCACTCTGCCCGCTCCCCCACGTGTTCGCTCCGCCTTCTTCTCACCTACAGCGCCTCTTCCCTCATAATACCCTGTCCTGGCAATGGCTGCCCCTCCTCACGCTCTCTTCAGCTGTCGAATTGGCAGGAGATTGTCAGCCCTTCACTATGCCAATCTGTATCGTCCACCTCCATCAGCCATATCTTTATCTGCATTCATGACAGCATCACCTGACCCCTGGCTTCAAAGAGGTATGCAAGTTGGCCTTTGGCCCGGAGAGCCTGTTTAGTCCGGGCTAGCCAGTCCTCCAGGATCCCGATTCTTGGTTCAGGTGGAGGGATGGGCTGCTCGGTAATGGGCATGGTGGGGGTTGGGGGTTGGTCGGGAGTGTTTTCAGATCCCGGACTGGAGGGAGGGGGCAGCAGGGTGATATTGACCAGGGAGGAGAGGGGATGATAAGGATGACAAAGCTGTCTTTCAGGCTTTTCGGACATAGCCGGGGATCTAGGATGGACACGGGGTGAGTAGGTAATTGTCCGATTTGCCTCTTACGCGTACAGTCTTGCGACACCGCGTTTACGTGGCTATCTCACGTTGCAGCAAGCCAGAAGAATGGAATCCGCTGTTGGGCATTCATTTCAGCAACCATGCCCGAGAAGCAAGGCCAGCAGTGAAGAGATAATGCAAATTTTGGTGCTCATTGTGGCAACTCGTGTGATCAACTCTCATCCCTGAATCGTCTACTCTATTTACACTTCTGTCAAACATTAACTACGAGTACAAACACATGTACTAAACTGCAAAGAATAGTGCCGGAATTACTACCCCATGCTCCACACCATCGTTCCAGTTCGTGCCATGTTGTCAGTTAAGTATTCTTTTCTGCCTCCAAAGCCAGCCTCCCTTTGTCGCGTAGTTGGTACAGTATCACACACGGCTGGAATATTCAGATCACGGGTTGGTCACCAGTTCGACTCTGGTCAAAGTGAATGCATTTTTTCCCATTCTTTCTCTTGTCATAGTGGCCATCTTTTTGTTTTGTGGCGTGGCGCTAAAATAGTTAGCGTCTTGGCGACGGGGATATCCAGACCAGGAACAGCGGCAGTGTGGCAGGGATCTTAGGTGGCTGGTCCTCTTTGGAGATGATTGGGGGTGATAGTGGGTGTTTTTGTTGGTGTTGCGGAAACTCACGGAGAGGAGTTTGTCGGGCGTTTGTAGAGTCGGCAGTTGCGGAAAGAAAAAAAAGCATGCGGAAAGAGTACCCCTGCACCTTACTGCTGTATTAGCGATGATGCGACATGGATCATGTCTAACTTATGGCCTTGCCCGCCCCCGAGTAACTATAGTTTACTCTACCTAGCTAAAGTACCGAGTTATTCCTGAGATCCAGTCCCGCGACATCCCGGCCTACATCCTCCCCCCGCTCCCCCTTTGTGCCCCCCATCCAACGCTCCCTTTGTTCTTCACGGAAGACCTGTTGGTTAAAAATGTACCAAACTGTCTACTTGCGTTATCTGTCGATACCCAGAGTGGGCGGGAGTAGAGGCTATGCTGACAGTCTGCACCCAGGGAATTTGCTGGACCTTTCTTTCATAGCGGGGTAGCACAGGATACCGTATGGCTTTGGAGTTGGAGGGAGGGTGGGTTTCTGGATAGTGCGAAGACAAGCCTTGGCTAATTCGCTTGGTATGATTGGGAGATATTTAGCTAACATACGGGTTGATGAGAATTTCCCGACCGATAATATCCAATTATTCCCCGATGGTTATAAGATAGAATGAAAAGGTAAAAATGTAAGGAAGTATTGTGGGGAGATTATTGTTGCCGGCTGGTGTAAGTCAAAGAGGGTGGTCGTTCGGTGATGAGATATTCAGTCTCTGTCAACGTACTGTACATACCGGTAGTACCTAGCCAACCCGCCACAGCCGCACCGGAGACTAATGAATACACAATTCCAAAAATCGCGATTCGATACTATCATATCTCGGTCCCCTCGGGAAACAGTCAAGTACTACTATCCCCTATAGATCAATACCTGAAATTGGCCATCTGAAAGGTTGGCCAACGCATCAAAACTGGATGTTTTTTTTTTTGCCAATTCGAGCGAGATACCGGTACAGCAGACCCTTGTCGCTATCTGAGAGAGTTTTCCGTGAGTTTTATGAATAATGAAAACCATGTGATCTGTGACATGTGATACCGGTGAGGGGTGGTATTCGGTTTGGAGGTTATTGTCCTGTAGCGGGTAGGGTGTTTGCCCCATGAAATTTTTTCCGTGTAAGGTAGATGGCTTGGCGCACATTTTTTCGCCATAGAGGTCATGGCTCCTTTCTTTTCTTAGCGTAGACAAGACAGCCTTCAGACAACTCCAGTATAGACAACGTTTCCTCTCTATCTCAATTGGGTCTAGTCTTGCCTTTCTTAGCTTCTTCTCCTTTCTCTAGTTACAGGACTATCTGCGGGTCAATTTATCGTCCAGCTATCGTCCGGTTTATCACAGGGTCACGACCGGAAGAAAATCGCGGGTCCACGGCGTATGCGAAACACCATCCACCTGACGGGAAAACACACCCCGTCGGACACCGGTAGACTGGCAATCCTTTGTGGCGTTACATCCCCGAAGGTTCAGTACCCGAACTGCATTTAACCGATAAGCCGACAAGCAACCGCTTAATTTCATTCTGCACCTACCACTCCAGTTTCTCACCACCTTAAAAGCCCACCACCCACCACCACCTTTGATACCAATAGCATCCAAGTGGCATCACTTTCTTCTATATCTACCACCGACTGTAGGAAAGAATGGCTGCCATGCCTGACCAGCAAGTTGGTGTCTACCCAACCCCCTCCACCTCCCTAGCTACCTCCCAAGTTCTATCGCCTAGTGTACCACTCGACATGGACTATTATCTTACGGAAGGGTTAGAAGAGGCAGCACATAAGGAATACATTGATAACCGCTCATTCGCTGGGGCCGTTAAGTCGCAAACCAATGCATTGAAGGCGGGTAATGGTGGCCAGTATGTGGTGTTTTCCCCTGTAACCGAAGACCAGCTTACGAAGATTGATCATCTTCGCGACATCCACTACAAACGACTCCGCTTCATGTACCTCAATCACCAACAGGTATTGATTGTCAAAATCATGCCCGGTGCTGTTCATGAAGTAGCTACCAGTGAGTTTGGACGCATCCTCTGGGAGAAGAGCGCAGCGATGGGACTGCGTCGCAATCTTGGCGATATGGGTGGTACAAGGTATCAAGGCATTGCGAGTAGCAAAGAAGCGGATTCGGCGTTCAAACCCCTGTCCCGCCCTCATAGAGCGGATTGGCCAACCCTGGTCATTGAGAGTGGAGTTTCGGAAAAACTTCCACGCTTGAGGGCGGATGCTCGCTGGTGGCTGGAAAACTCTTCGGGGGATGTGAATATCGTTCTCCTCTTCTCAATCTTGGCAGCGGCCCAAACGATACATCTCGAGAAATGGGAGATTATGAGTGTACCGAATCTACAGGTTACACGACTCCATCCTCATCCTTTTGTAATGACACCGACACAAACCGACCAAGTCGATATCGTCCAACCTATTGCTGCTGGAGGTGCCTTGACGCTCGACTTCGCTAAAATCTTCCTTCGTCAGCCAGTCCAGGGTGGCTTGGAGGGGAATATCATCTTCACCACACTGGATCTCGAAGAGTGGGCTCATGACGTCTGGCTTTGTGTGCAATAAGGCAATCTTTCGATACGAATACTGTAAGTCAACCTTTCATAACTGTTGCTTGACATCAGATTCAAGGCTGATTGTGCCAGCCACTTAAGGAGGAGAGGGCGAAGGGCATGCCACTTGTTCGTGGGGGTAAAGTGAATAGACGTATGGGAAGTAGATGGTATGGCTGTTGGGGGGAAGGGAGGGATTCAGGGGAGTTTGAGAAGGCAGATGTTTGGTTTCGCTTTTTTTTTTTCGCTTCTATACCAGTGTCTCAATTTTTTCAAAGTCTCTACTCAACTGAAAGGTCCAATATTCGCATGTGAGATATGTGTGGGGTCTCCCTGCTTAGATGGGAGCTATAATCGCTCCGAGGTGGATTGACCCACGAGATGCCAATACCAAGTTCTCTGTTGAATGGTCCTATATTTTCTCCTATGTAGAATATAATGTAACTTATATGGAAAGTACGCACAATTCACTACAGTTTACATAGAGGTGAACTAGAAGTGATGATTGCTGCCCCATCAAAGACTCCATATTTCTTCTTATAAAAAGAGATTACTTTACCAGTTAACCTAAAACGATGGTTCACCAAATGTACTGTGCTACTTGTACTTAGGGTGAGCATATGTCGGTGGAAACTGTCACAATTCCACTAATTGGCTGCAATTACCATGTATGTGGCCACATTTCTACAGTGACTGGACCAATTTACCCTAACCTTGAGTTCAGGATAAAGCAATTGCTGAACTCTCGCCACACGTCTTGAAAAAAATATCGCTGTCTGAGTGGTCGTGAGATCCACAGAGCCAATCAAAGCAACTTCGACAAATTTTCCATTCATACCAATTTGACCACATCACCGCCTTCATCCAGCCCGTCCTCCAACGCCACTCGCTCTGACAAATGCCTCTTTGTCCCGCACCCCTTAGACCACTTCTTTCATGACACTGTCACGAAACCACTCGGCAGGCCAGCCAAGTCCAGAGTACAACCCAACAGCGAACCATTTGTTGAGAGGGATGGGCAACCGCTTCAACCAGGCAATTACTATATTATCGCTAGTGGTGGGCTTTTTCTGTTCTTCCATCATTGGCCACTACTCACTCCGAATAGGTTATATCGCAATCATGAGCGAAGTCACGTTACTTACGGTGCAGTCGGGGGATAGTATTGCTATATTTAGTGATGCTGTGCATAGGGAATTGGTGTTTAGTAGTAACCTGCAGGCCAGCACGGATAGCGCACCTTGGAAGGTAGAGTACCTGCAAGGGTGGTCATATCTTTCCTTTGGCAATCTCAGTGTACCTAATAGTCCGGTCCGTCCGTCCTCACCTAAAGACGGGACGGATAGTATCATTGAAGGTGGTCCTCAGGACCGACGGCAGGGCCCAATAGGCGTCTTGGTAAATATCCTGACTGCCGCTAACTACAGGTGACCGCAGGCGATGGTAGGTACAAGGGTTAGGCATGAAATGTTGGAGATCTGGTTAGGCTGCTCACCCGATCTCTCCAGCATACTTCAGATACAGACATTCTGAACATTAGCGAAACACTCGGAACATTGGCCAAACACTAGCATCAGCGGTGAAACTCCACCGCCGATTGGCAAAACACTAGCGCTATGTTTTGGGAGAGCATTATGAGACGTTCCCTTGCTCCTGGTGAGAATGGAACAGAGAAGGTTTTCTTTTTTGGAAGATTTATCACTTGTCCCCATGTCTTTATAAGTTCCGTATATTTTCCGTTTGTCTTTAGTTAGGTTGTCAGTCATTGTTGCTTTTTACTCGTTCTGGTTGGGCGACTGTCTACCGCCGTCTATCACTATTTGTTTGCTAGTATTTGTGTTAGAAAAGGTACGGGAGAGTGAGAAGACGGGTTTACAAGGTAACTTTAGTACAGATGAGAACCGGGGGAAGGAGAGATGAAAGTTGAAGTTCTAATGATGATTGATTGTTTTATTAAAAGGTTGGTTGCACAGAAGACAACTGTTCTACAGCTATAAGAAACCCGCTCAGCCAAGACAACCGCTACAACTGCATGACTAAGCAACAACCTTCCTTCAGCGAGCACCACATTATATCTAATACCAACAATTTGTTTCATTAAATTTTATACTCTTTTGTCTTATTTGGTTCTATTATATACATATCGTATCACTCGACGTTGTCACCACCGAACGAATTCCGCTGTGAATCAACCTTATTGTCTAAAAAAGAGGTTGCGGTCTCCTGGTGGGATGCTTGTCGCGGTTACGGGGCAGGCAATAAGGTTTGGGAAACCAGGCTCGGCAAGTTTCTCCGCGAGCATGCTGGTGTGTCGCCAGAGTTTGTCGAACCAGGGGTGCATTCCGATTGTTCTGTCCTCATCCCATCGCAATTCCGCTTGCACCAGTTTCGCAAGAAAAGCAAATGCTCCCTCGTGGCATCAGCGCCCCAGAGGGAGATGCACTCTCCTGGATCTGTCCCATTGAATTTACGCTTGCTCATTTTCTCACAGGAAACCAATGGGGATGCGCCGTCCGCGGATACCTTCTTCTCCTTGGTCTCCGGATCCGCTTCGAGTTCTTCGGGTTTTGGGAACTTGGAGGTGATTGGGTGCTTGTATTTTTTCCCGAAAACCATCCCTTGCGTCTACAGCCATTTGAAGGGCTGGCCTTGGTTTTCATGGTCACCACCGGATGGCCACATCTCGATTTTAGGCAGGAATTTAGAGACAAAGCGGGCGTAGAGGAGGTGTAGGACTGCGCGCTCAATTCCGTCCCTGTAGGCGTCTACTGGGAGCAGCTCGTTGGCCTTTTGGGGCGAGAAGGGCTTGGAGGGTTAGCTCTTTGGTTTGAAAAGATTAAGGGAATAATATCGCTGCGTGCAAACTAAGTCAAGGTGCAACAGGCCTTGGATTTTGGCGTGTTTTTACGTTGATCAGCGTCAAACCCCGAGGCCCGTTGCATCAAACTTAGATTGCATGTAAGTAGTTGGCCATGTCAAGCGACGGCTAGGAGAAATGCGGGCCGGCGGTACTGTTGAAAATAGAGGTAATGATGGGACTGAAGGGTTTTAGTGAGTTCAGGGAAGTGGTTCAAGTGAACAAGATTAAATTGTATTGAAGCGGCTTCCTAATGCCAAGGTTGTGGCTCCGGCGCCACAACCCCCCAAAGCTTGCCCGCTCACTTTTGGGGGCACTCTATAGAGTGCCTGCCACCTTAACATCACTCCCCTGCTCAATATCACTTTGTGGCTCAACACCACTTTGAGGCTCACCATCACTTTCTATATTAATATAAGTTAATTTTTAATATAATGTAATCTTACTATTAAAAGAAATTGAATCTCTTCCTACTCCTTCAAACATTATACAATATCTCCATCAGCTATCTGTACCACTCTATTATCTATGATTTCAAACCCTATTCTTTTCACAGCCAAATCATTCACTCTCACTGATTATGCCTCCCCTAACTTCATTTATTCTACCGAGCTAGAGAGTTGAACCTTGTAACGATATTGAGATCTTCATTCAGGTAGCACTCAGTTTACTTCATGCTTCTGAACCAGATATACCCAATCTTACAGCTAGAACATAGGAAATTGAAATGTCTATTTCCCATCAAAGGGCATGATGGAAGGGCTGACTATCAAAGAAGGACCAACTAGGAATCAATTAAAATCTATCCAACAGTTATGAGCTTGCTGTATGCCAATATATTAATTGTTTGAACAATGTTAGTACTGGTGGATGATTACCAATACTTACTAGTTGTGATAATACAATTCTCCAAATTACATATATGGGTTCTCTACCTGTGCCTGTAGCTGAGAATCATTAGGCCAAATGTTTCTGAGTCTGTAATTGACCTATCATATCTGAAAGCAATAGACTATTGATGCTAACTATAAGAAAAGACATCATCCAGATGATATAAGGGAGTTGTTCCATAAATACAGAACTATTAAGAATAATTATTATATATAAATCAGGGATCAGTATAATTTTGCTCAAACTGAATTTTGTATTAGTATTAGACATGATCATTGAATTATTACACATGATCCAGATTGCCAGTGTTGCCTAGGAGGTTTCACAAATTGTGAAATTATTTCTATATGGGAAACTATTAGTGGTGATGGAATTATCCTTCTACTAATAACTATCATTCCTAGTATTATTCATCAAGAAGCATGATATATAATGACTATAATCTCTGATGATTACGTAGTTGGGACCTCCAAGACTAGTTATAGTAATGATGACTTGACATTGAAGTGGATTGTACACTTTGTAATGTTTTCCTCTTATCAGTTGGTCACCCCATACCAACTATTGATTCTCAATCGTTTCAGTTCAAATTGTACAAAATAGTTTCTCAACTACTGTAATGTACACCAAATAGTTGTATTCTGCTTACTTCCTCACACTAGTTACCTATAGTAACCATTAGATGTGGTAGTTTTCCTACCATACAACTATTTTCATGTTGATGCTCTCAAGGCTACAACCCATACAGGCTTTGGTAATTTTGATAAGGATGAATTCCTCAATACAATTGATTCTATTCAGCAGCAAACCTTCAAGTTATAAACAATTGAATCAGCCTTCTTTGCTACTAAAGTGATTTCCTATAATCTTGATGTTGTCATTTTAAATCTACAGGAAGCTATTATTACTCCAAGTGCAGCCACTCTATAATATCAGCAAGAGCTTACCTCCTCCTCTTCTTTGATTTTCTTTTTTTATTCTAAGTTTTAAATAATAAGGGTAAGAATTACAATATAATGTAATAAACTACCACTTCTTAATGGAGTAGAGATCATCTGCTCCATCACTTTTTATATTACTGAATTATACAATAGATATCTCAATCAAGTGGTACCATTGCCTCAATATTAAGCATTTCACAAGTTCAACCTAACACTAGCTAGAGCCTACTTCTCACCCTTTGAGATATAAGTTATGTAGATATTGTGATAATAGTATATGAAGTAATTAGTAGTTTATATATATAAGTAATAGTACAAGAAAACTAAATAACAGGAAAACCTCCGGCTTTATATATCTATCACTAGCCCCTCTGATTATTTAACTGTATATATAATCTATGCACCTTATCATTACTGATGCGGTGTAGCCCTGAACCTTTAAGAAAGATGAAGAAACCTTATAACATCATATTATAAGCATCTCTGAACCTCACTAAATCTTTTGCAAAACTACTATTAATGAGATGACTGTCCAAACAAACAAATAATATAATCACATTAAGGAAATCCTCTTGTCAACAGTTTTAACTTTCTGTCCCTTCACCTCTATGTAGTCCATCTTCAGGACCCCCCCATTATAACATGTGTACATGTTCTGGCAACTGTATACTGGTTATGCTTATGTTTTCCTTTGTTATGTTATTTCATTTGTTCTTGCTTATGTTGATTGATTGATTGTTTCACTACCAGTATCATTAGGATTCCAGTAACTTGTTATGTTTGTATTAGTTATGCTTTTGTACCAGCAAGGTTTTGCCCTAGGGATTCCAAGGGAAGTAATGGTGATGTATACCAATGGTAGAGATAAGGCTCAGGTGGAGGATTGCTTTGGGCTCCAGGATTCCAGTAGGATCATAACATTCCGGTAGTGTGCACTTACCAGTAATGACAGTAGTTGTGGATTTCAGGAACCTCTACCTTAGTTGGAGGAAATCATGTATTTAAGACAGGCTTCCTGACTAGCAGGAACTGTCAGACTTCAGACAGAACCTAGATTACAAATATACTTGGTTGAACAGCAATTCTCTTGCTCCCTTTCCCCTTCCCTTCTTCTAAGACCTTCTTGTCTTTACCTCTCTAGTCTCCTTTAGGAAATGAATGATAGCTGGCCTACTGCCAATCCCTATTGTATTAGTTTATAAAGGTTACCACATGTTCCACTGATGAGTAGTCACACTGAAACAGTAAGAAGGGGCAGGGTTAGTGTTGCCTGGAGGTGAGCCAGCGTAACATATATACATGTTCTAGTAACTGTATACTGGTTATGCTTATGTTTCCCTTGTTATGTAATTTTGTTTGTTCTTCCTTATGTTGGTTGATTGATTGTTTCACTAATGGTATCACTAGGATTCTAGTAACTTGTTTATATTTGTATTAGTTATGCTTTTGTACTGGTAAGGCTTTGCCTTAGGGACGCCAAGAGAAGGAACGGTCATGTATACTGCCGGTAGGGTAAGGCTTGGGTGGAGGATTACCTTTGACTTTCAGGATTCCAGTAGGATCACAAGATTTCAGTAGTATGTACTTACTGGTAATGATAGTAGTTGTGGGTTTTCTGGAACCTCTACCTTGGTTGGAGGAAATCATGTATTTAAGACAGGCTTCCAGACTAGCAGGAACTGCCAGACTTCAGACAGAACCTAGATAAGAAATATACTTGGTTAAATGGCCATTCTCTTGCTCACTTTCCCCTTCGCTTCTTCGAAGACCTTCTTGTCTTTTCCTCTCTAGTCTCCCTTAGGTATTGAATGCTAGCTGGCCTACCACTGATCCCTGGTGTATTGGTTCATACAAGTTACCACCTGTTACAGCCAGGACTTCCAATATGGTGTGACTACATTAAGGTAACTGGGTAAACTAGCTGGAGAAATCCAAGGTGTACTAGATGATTTTGGGGTTCTAAGCCATTCCCTGCAGTGGGAGAAGATAAGCCCCCATCACATTGGGTTGCCTGGAGGTTACCCAGGACTTACAATAGCTGCCTAAGAGAAATAAAAAACTCAAGTCTCAGGTCCTATGTGCTGAAGGGCTGTGGGTGGTATAGGTCCTGGAACAAGTGCAAAAAAGAATGAAAGGCTATTGGAATCATGTTCGTGCCTGTACTAGGTAGTGTTGATAAAGACGGTATAGACTCTAGCCTTGAGAGACTCCTCAAACCACGAACTGTAGTCCCAACTCTCTGCCAGAGCAAAAAAAAGAATGTGGTTCCAGCTACTGGTGCCCTTAGGTAGGGTGAATGCTGTGGCCCAAAATGGGCAAATGGCAGCCATACAGGCCAATGAGGAGGGCTCCCATGGCCATCATAAAAGCATAGATAACCCCATGGGCTGAATAAAGTCTTTGAAGCCATCATGAGATTGTAACAAAGGGCATTGATTGGGTGATCCCCCCTGGAGTGGGAGGCTTGCCACCACCTTCAGGAGGTTGTTTTCTCCTGGCTCCACCTTAATTGGAAAGTCAGACATCCTGGGACAATTCTCTCTTATTCAAGGTAATACAGTAGTGCATTCATTGGTTTTTCAGCTTATTGTTAGTAGAAATGGTGGTCCCATGCATGTACGGGATACCAATAACAAAAGATACCATTTCTCACTGTGCTTGAACAACCGAAAGTGGTCACCACAGTCAAAGGAACGCCAGCCATGAAACATGTTACCAGTAAATCATTTCTTACTCGTCTTTTGGAAGCTCGCCTAGATATAATGTATAGCGGCATTCCATCATGGAGTACAAACTTTGACACTTGAGTGCTGTGTGATGCACCACTTCACCCAAGAACCACCTGATCTACCATCTGTTTCCCTGAAAAATCGAGTGACAAAAGCTGATCAACTTGCTGAAAAACAAAAATCCATACTAGTTTGTATTCTAGAAGCTGCCCTCATGCCCCAAGCACCTTTCATTCCGAAAGCGGTAGAATAGGACATTAAAAAGAAGTTATCACTAGTATGGATATCTTTTCGAATGATGTGATTGGATCGTACTCACAGATGTATTGTTGCATTGCCAACTATTTCGAATTTCCCTGCGATAATCTTTCACTATTCATACTCCACAGCGGAAGTCAAAGCCACTACATGTCTTTTACTACCTTTAGTTAGCCACTACATACTACCGGTAAAGTATTTTTCTACACCTACTTCTAGTGCTGAGAAGCTTTTGTTGACGGTTGACCTTGTTGTGCCCAAGTGAGATCATTTTTCTATTCTCTATCACAAGCCGAGCTCCATGAATGCTTGGCTGGAGCTTCGCGCTCCATCCACATGAACCACATGTCTCATAACCTTGACCTACAAGCTCGTATGACAAGGACTTTTGGCTTTCCAGCTGGACTACTTTGCTTACCTACCATATTATGTCATGTACAGCCACTAGTCAGAAGTGTTTGTGAAACATGAATTTGGCTTACTAAGCTACCTTGCCAAAAATGCCAAGTCACTACCGTGAATGTGGATGGTATCACTATTACAATAATAACATACTCAAACAATTTATACTCCGGTCATGACTACCTGTCCCTTTATCTTTTAATTATGGTTTACTAATTTGGATATACAAAGCCCTGTGTACAAAAAAAAAAAAAAAGCTCCTAAAACCTCACAGAGAGAGATGTCAAATGTTGAAAAAGGCATGATTATTGCCTTTTTCTACTGCCTCTAGAATATTGCCCTTGTTGCTCAACTCATTGGCTGGCCTTGGACAACTGTTAAAAGCTTCCTCGTCTGGATACGTCAGCACCAGGCAGCGGAAAACATCTTTTACCCTGGTGGCACCCCCATTCTTAGCCATCAGCAATGTCATACAATCATCCGGGCAGTTAAATCCAACTGGAAAATGACCAGATCTGATTTCAGAGATAGATATGTACCTGGTGTATCACTTTCTACTGGTAAAGCCCCCCATACTGGTACTATTGAGTGATAGGACATGATTGCATCAGCAAAAATATTATCTTGCGCGCGGTGCGTCCTGTGCGTCTGACGCACAGGGTGCCCGTAACGATAACCGTTAACCAGGACGTACTGTCGAGCCGACGTCGCGTCCAGACATCGAGTCGTGTGCCTGGTGCGTCCTGACGGTATCCGGGCACGGACCCCTACGCCAGGTGCACCCTGACAATGTCTGATTCTGCACTCTTGCGTCCTAACAACGTCTGATCCTCGGGTGTTGCATCCTAACAACGTCTGATTCTCGGGTGTTGCATCCTAACACCATCTGATCCTAGCCTGTTGTGTCCGGACGCTACTTGATCCTAAGCTCTTATATTGTGGCGACACCTAATTCTGGCGTCTTCCATCCTGACGTCGCATCCTTGCCTGTGTGCATCGGGATTCCACGATACTCACGATGCGCGCCCTGGCGCCGCCTATCATTAGGCTTTTCCATCCAGATTCTTTCTACGTGACGCTCCTCTCATCTGGATCCCCCCCTGCATACACGATGCGCCCAGATTTCACCTCGACCGCGACATCTCATCTTGATGCTACTACTTCATGTCTTGACCTCCTCAGGATGCCTTCCAAAGTGTGGTGAATTACCCCTGACGCCGTCTGCACGTTGCACCCGGTATTGCCCAATCTTCCCAACTCCCTCCTGATATCCGATATACTATATTGTGATCGCCCTGACACCCTCCGGATGGCTGCTTTTCATAGATTCTACGGTGAATATCGCCCTGATTATTCCTTTGCACTATGTCCTTTGGTTTCTATTGTAGTCTTGTCATAGTAAGCTAAATCAAATCTATTACACATAATCTTTACATGTTCTTAATTCCCCTTAATCACCCTCGGTGACGGTCCCACCCCCCCGCTCGTCATCGTCCAGCTTACAACGACATCCCCACTGGTGCTGCTTGCGCTTGCTGAGAATCCCCAAGGCTCAACGAGACCCTCCGAGATAGAGAAGGGATCCCTGCTGGTGATGCTTGCGATTCCTGAGAATCCCCAAGGCTCAACGACACCCCCCGAGATAGAGAAGGGATCCCCGCTGGTGCTGCTTGCGCTTCCTGAGAATCATCTGGACTCAGAGGACCCAAACCTTGTAACTGAAGCTCCCAGGCTACCGACGTCTGGCTCAAGTCAAACCAGCTGTCAGTTTCGGGTGACGGATTCCGACGTTCCTGATGTCCCACTAGGTCCAAGTTCCGGTCATTAGTGTGTCGCGGTACAGGCTGTGTAGAAGTGTGGTTGGATATCCGACTCTCGAGCTCAGCGCTTACGGCTTCCCAATCATCGTCGTATCCTTCACGGCGGTCCCGCTACACCCCGTGAACTTGCGCAACCCTCTTATTGATTGTTTGTCGAATATTTTCGACAATCATATCCTGGATCCTCCGTGGGCACTTACCCCAAGTTTCTTTTTGCCGGTCAAAAAGGTCTTGTATGTTTGGTAACAGGTTAGCCGCCCCTGTCACGAATGAACAGTTGGATGATTCGGAGACTCACCCCGGCTCCCTCAGGCTTGAAGTCCCTGGGCTCCTGATATATCCCCGTTTGCCATGCACGCAGTGTATGGCACATTACAGTGCACGTCAAGCAGATCATAGTGCCATTGATGTGCGCAAGAAACCCGGGATCCACAATACCTTGCATCTTCTTCCCTGCAAAGTACTTACGGAAAATCGCCTCAGGAATCTGGGGCGCAAGGAATCGTAATGTCAGGCCCTGGGTTACGTCCAATTACAGTCAGTAGTGGTCACTATATGGTAGGCGTCTGGTGGAGACAAACGTTGTACCCTCTCGGGTCGCACATAAACCTGTCCCGTTCCAACAGATAATCGACTCTGCGCGCCATAGCTGTGGGATCGTCCGGCAGACTGTATAACTCCACAATATCTTTCTTCACCTCATGTACAAACTGGGATCGTACCCCAGAGTGTTTTTGGCGTATCTTTCTAGGTTAGTATTGCATTCTGCGTTGCGTCATATCTGTCTGAGTCCACTTACCAAACTTATGCACTGCTCTGAGGGTTGGATGTTTTCGGCATCTGCAATATTAGCAAGCGCGGCATCCCAAACTTTGTGCACCTGGGCCGTCAGAGCAACAACATTCGGGAGTGACTGCTCAAACAGGGTGTACCGTAGAATCAGAGTCTTCGCATCATCTAATATGGCCCTTTCCGCACCTGTCATTAGATTTCGCCGAGAGTGAGGAGCTGGACTAGAGATCAGGGTACCAGACGCAGGACCACGCATGCTACCCAGTGGGGACGATAACCGTGCATCACTCGATGATGGGAACATTGGAGGACTGTAGGCTCTCCGCCGAATTATGCGTCCAAGATCCGTGGTCGTACGCCGAGCAGGACCTATCTCCTGAGACCCTGATGTGGTCGAAATGCGTCTAGTTCTCGCTCGATTGTCTCCCTTTCTGTTAGCTACTTGTGAGCCATGATCACGCCTTGATCCGGGGCCATCTGCAATATCGATGCCTTCTCCATCAGGTTCGGTGTCTGATTCCGTTTCGTCTGGTCCGTGTGAGATTTGGTACTCATCACTACTATTGTCCGATAGATGCACTGTTTGGGTATTTGGTTGATCATTGGGTTTGGTTTCGGGTTCTGCATGCGCCGTGGTCAGCATTGTGCCCTTCTGTTGGCGCTTCGGTGCTCTTCCTAGTAGGCTTGCAATCGGGGGTGGAGAAGAATCCCGAGTTGAGGACGCGTCTTGAGATTCGGTTTGACGTGTTCTGGATCTCCCTTGTCCAGATCCCATGGTACCGGGTTGCATTTCGCGTCTACCTCTGTATAGATTGCCGACTCGGGGCGCTGGCTGACTGTGTGTATTGGCCTGTTGCTTACTCATGGTGTAATAGGGTAGTTAGAGTAAGGTAAGTTAGGATTCAGG